>VXBJ01001607.1:106922-132302 GCA_013400055.1 Nycticryphes semicollaris | reverse complement strand
TTTTTTTATATATTTTTTTTAATATTAATTATTTAGTTTCTAGATGTATTGGTGAGGAAACAAAGATTACCTTGTTCTTAGGGGAATTGGTGCCCCAGGTTAATGTCCAGGTGTTCTTTCAACTGATGTCTGAGACTAATTTCTTCCTAGCCCTTCGGTAACCAGCTGAAGCAGGAGACCAGCTGGTATATCTTCGCTCTTGCATACCAACATCTTTCACTGATTCACAGATTTCCTCATATCCTCAGTACTTCCTCTGCTGCTTAACAGTCTTTGAACAGTAGTTTGAAGGTAACTGCTGTTGTGCTTTCAGTGGCTGTGTCTGAATCAAGGAACAAATGATTTTTTGGGGGGAAAAAAACCCCCCAACCAAAACTAACAAATCATCTCATAAAGATCCTCATAAGCTCCATTTGTCAAAAGGTCATAAATCTGAGAACCCATCAAAGGTTTGCTAAAGAAATGCTTAACACTGAATATTATCTGGTTTGAATTTTTGAGCTTGAATGGCATTTCAGGAGGTAATGCTGCAAAGAAGAGTTCCTAATCTATTTAACTGAAAGGTTCAATTACTTATATTCAGGCACACACACCCCTACGCCCAATTGCAGTTATTTTTGCATATTGCATACAGATATCAACCATGTCAGTCTAAAAATACACCGAGTAGTAGAGGCATCTGATGTTTCTTTACTGCCTTCTGAACTTTGTGATGCATGCATTGTGTATTTACTTTTTCAACTTCCATGCTAAGTTTACAGACCTCTTGTATTTGGCATGTGGTGTAAGACCCATATGAAATAAGGGCGTTGGTGAACACAAGAAAGAAGCAGGCTTGGGGACAGCAAAGGGGCAGCCGTCCATTTCAGCTGCATCTTAGTAAAGAATTTACTTACCCTGAGGGCACGTGGAAAGTGGAAGTCTGAAAGTTGGAGTTTCTTGTGGGAAAAGATGGCAAACAAAGTGATCTTTGCAGGTGCTGTTGACCCGAGAAGTAGGAAAAAAGCAGGTTCGCTATGGACGTGGTGGAACATGTTAGGTGGGAACACACAGGGTAGACAAAGAGAGATTTAACCTCATTATAGTAAACTCCCGTTTGAGGAAATAGACTCTGAAGACTGTTATCAGGGAAAAAGAGTGGAGTCATGAGGCATTCATTGAAATGCTTAATTCTGAATTCAAATAGCATCAGGCTTTTCATCTAGGCCAACTTCACAGTTCAAGGTGCTTCTTGTTACTACTGTAGAGGTATTGGTGTGGTGGTACCTGTTTGTATGTAACTGAATCATACTGGGAGAAAAGAGATTATGGTCATTTCGACCAAATAATTGAATTCAGAGCAAATATTACATAAATACATCAGTTATGAAGAGGTGGGAATTAAATAGTGGAAAAAGACAAAGTCCTTATTCACCAGAATGCCCATACAACTCCATCTCAGCTTTCGTTGTAGGTGTTCAGACTTTTCTATCCCTATAGCGCTACAAACATTCAAATCACTGTTAGCAGCTATGGAAGAGGGAAGGTGTAAGCTGCTTATCTAAAGGATGGGGTTTTTAACAGCTTTTTTAAGAAAACCTCTGTAACTATTCCCTTGGTGTTGTCTGTAAAAACTGAAGCGGAGGTCGCTGGGTTATGTTAATTATATCATGTGTGTGTTCAGCATCTTCTGGGGTTTCTTCAGTTCCAAGGGATCTACACCACATAAGTGCGTTTTCTAATTATATACTCACACATTTACACCACTTGTGTCATTAAGTATAATTGCACTTGTGACGTGAATGTGCCGTGATAGAGCAAAAATTACTTTCAGAAAAATGGTACAACGGGATCTTAATTAAAAGACCATTAAGTCTGTAAGACATGCTTACCAAAGTACAGCATACGCTGAAGGCTAAAAGCTCCCCCAATGCACGAGCATTTGCAAAGTCTCAGTGTATTTTTATGTCCACGTTTGTGAGACCCTTGCCTTAATCTCCATTCAGGTGTGCTTTTTTGATGTGTACCTTAAACTCATCCCTTGTCTGTAACCGAGAGCCGGGAGATCTGGATGGAGTCAGAAGAACCCATTGCGTATGAATCCCTCCAGGATATTTAGCTGAGGCGATTGGAACACGCTGATGTGGCAGGTTTAGAGGAAGGCATTGCGGAAAAACCTTAGTGCTGGGTTAGCGCGTGGCGTGTCTGTGGGTGGCACTCTCCTCTCTGTCCCTCAGGGTCAGTGCAGGAGGCATTTGCTTGAATCCTGAGACGGTGGTGGAACAATAATATTTTTGGATGAGAGAAAGTTCTGTCTTTAAGGTATTGTGAGAATTCTTAGTGTGCATTAGGGCAACAGAGCTGGTGAGGGGTCTGGAGAACAAGTCTTGTGAGGGGAGGCTGAGGGAGCTGGGGGTGTTCAGCCTGGAGAAAAGGAGGCTGAGGGGAGACCTTCTCACTCTCTACAACTCCCTGAAAGGAGGGGGTAGCCAGCAGGGAAAGTTCTCTTCTCCCAAGTCACAGGTGATGGGACAAGAGGAAATGGCCTCAAGTTGCCACAGGGTGGGGTGTCAGATTGGAGATCAGGAAAAATGTTCTTCAGCCTTGGAATGGTCTGCCCAGGGAAGGGGTTGAGGCACCATCCCTGGAGGTATTCAAAAGCCAGGCTGACACAGTGCTCAGTGACATGGGTTAGTGATGGGTTTTCTCAAAGTTAGGTTAATAGTTGGACTAGATGATCTTAAAGGACCCTTCCAACCCAGACCATTCTATGAATTCCACAAACCCCTGGTGAAGAGCACATGCCCTGTAGCCAGACTCAGTTCCCTGGACTGTTGCACTTGGACTCTGATTTATCTTTCTGAAAGCGTTGATCTGTGTTAAAGAGCAGCTGCCTTTTACTCACACCTGGCTGGAGTTCAGTGCTTTATCTTAAGCTGTGAAGCTAGTCTTAAGACAACCCA
This sequence comes from Nycticryphes semicollaris, assembly GCA_013400055.1. Taxonomy (NCBI): domain Eukaryota; kingdom Metazoa; phylum Chordata; class Aves; order Charadriiformes; family Rostratulidae; genus Nycticryphes; species Nycticryphes semicollaris. The sequence goes on along the minus strand of VXBJ01001607.1, from coordinate 129,360 downwards.
TCAAAGGCTCAAGGCAAACAATTTCTTAGTGGGAAGTAATTTTCCAATCAGCATGTACGCTGGAGTATCCTTTCATGGAGCTTAAGACACAGGGGTGCCTAATAAGAACGCTTAATTATAGAGGTCTCATTGTATCTAGCTGAGGAACAATTTCGACTGACTTCTAAGGTGTTAGGAGATCCTTTTGACTGGCATTTAAATTCAAGATGCTATCATATAATGAAAATGGAGACATGGTGCATTACCATAATTATATCTCTCAAGTTGTAAATATTTATATAACAATACTCCAAGGGCCAAATAGAGTTGTGTGCTTTTATTCCAGCTGGTCCAAGCATTCAAGAAAAACTAGTTCTTCAGCAGTTCTAGGAATAGCTTATTTCTCAAGTTGTAAATAAGCTTTTAGAGGATTTGAGCTCACCTTTCTAACATAGATTTTATTTTTTTCTTCTTTAGTTGTTTCAGATATTTCACTCTGGGTTTTTGTTTTTTTTGGCTGTTTTTTCATGGTATCCCATAAAGTTTCTTGTGCTCTAAAGAGAAAAAAGACAAAAAGCCATCTTTTTGGTGAAAGATACTGGTGGGGAAATATGCTTTTAAAAGTCACCTGTACCTTTCTTGTGAATTAAAGGCCTGGGGAAGGGACGTTGTCTGGTTAGGCATCCCTCTTCACATATGGCCTGAATTACTGGGCAAAGAACTGAACCCCACTGGTTCAGATTGGTTACGGTGGTAAAAAGCGCCTTGTGCTGCTCTGCAGAAGAGGGATGGATAAAATGCTCTTTGAACAGCCAAGATTTTTTTTGTAAAATGTCAGTGCAGAGGGCTTGCGTTTGTATTTGGCTTTCTAGACCTGCCTCTTGACCTTCTAATTACTTTATTTGAAACAGCACTGAGGGTATAATAAAACTGGAGGTTGTCTCTCGTTTGCTTTATCATAAATTAAAGCTGTTAGTTTGGCGAGGTGAAAGTAGAGGCAGAGTGTTCATTACGGCTCAAGTGACGGCTTGTCAATAGCACTGCCTTTTAGTTTGTTCTAGTCAGCACTTGCTGGGCAGTTTGTTGGACCGCTGGGAAATAAATACAACAAGATTATACATTTGGAATACCGCAAGAGTTCATGAAGGGAAGAAGAGGGGAGGGAGTGGGGGGGGAAAAACCAACCCAAACCCAAAGCCCAAACCCAAGCAAATGATAAATTATACACTTGGTAGAAAGTGACACGCTATCTTGTGCTATTAACAACCAGAGATAATTGCAGCGAATTGTAATTGCAGCTTGCAGCTTACACTACGGTGTGTCCAACATCAATCTTAATAGTGAACAAAGCAATTTATATTAAAAGTTAATTCACTTGGTAAGTTTGGGCTGTATACAAGGGAGCTAACAGATGTAGCTTTTCAGAAAGTTCAAAGGCATTTGAACACGGGGAGAAATGCTAATGTAGTAAGCCTTAGAGAAATATTGCATTACTGCTTGTAATGAAAACAAATGTATGCCATTATATCCCAGTTTGTGTTTATTTAATAAACTCTACCGTTTTGTACATTGAAGAAATTGTGTTTCTGAATGGAACAAACCCAGATTTTTAATCCGAGATGACACAGGAATAGCAATTCTGTATGTATAGAGTACATGAGGTCTAGATTTCCATGTATTTGGGTCTCTACTAAGTTTTAACTTTATCCTTTCAGGAGACCGCACTAAAATGAGTGTGAGTGCCTGTGTTCATATATACATACATATTATTGGAATTTTTAAATCTAGGGCTTTATTCTGGAATTGTTTACTAGCGCCCAGGGTATTTTTCAAGATTGCCCGGTTATAGTTACTCTAGATCTTGAGCGATATCTTTAATCTGGTTTAATTAAAATGAAACTTTATTTTGTGAAAGCCTAACATCACTTCTAATGGAGATGATAATCTTACCTCCACTGACCACCTAGTGGTGCCCTAATGTCTGGAAGAGATTCTGCACACCACCATCTCCTGTTATGTGGGCTACAGCACATTTACTTGAGCAGGTATTACCATTTTCTCGGTGCTGTGGTCAGTCCTTGGTGTTCATCAAATGACAGAGAATTCCCTGAGCCGTGATCTAAATTCTTAGTGTTCTGCTGTGGGATAGACTCCACGTTTGTGGGTGAGCATCAATAGTTTGAAAATGCAAGGTGAAAGTACCGCCCTTTGGGATAGTTATTTGTCAGAGCATGAAAATCTCCAAGTTAAAACATACTTAATTTTGCCTAAATGAATAGTTGCTACTTTTGTAAGAATGGGGGAAAAGGATGGGAGGGGAAGGGAATTGAGGAGGAGGTCTGACTTGCTGTATTACTTTACATATCCAGACCTCATTCAGAGCATTCATCCTACATGGAAAGGAGTATTGGTCTTCATTTTAGTACCAGCGTGACTTTTCATAAGCATCTTATCCGTGTGAGAGTGCAGAGTTAGTTGCTCCTCTATAAATCCTGGGCAGACTCTCCCCTCGTATGAGCTACTGTAATTCTGCTGAATTCAGTGGGACAAAGACATGAGCTAAAGGTTGATCCTTACAGGGATTTGGGGAGTAGCTGAAAAGCTGGACTGGGGCTGTTCTTCCCTATGGCATTGTTTTCATTGGGTAGGTAAAATGGGTGTTTCAGAACCCACAAACTTGCTTGGATGTATGGGATGGATCTTGACTTGTCTCTGCCTTGTACTGAACTTCCTACCTCTTATACTGTGTACCCATCTGCTTCAGCCAGGGCTTTGGCTTCAGTAAAGATTTATCCTGTTAGAAAGTACAATCTTAAATTATTTGATCATTAGTGTTATAATGTGCAGGTAAAGTAGCAATATTTAGTAGCAGGCTTTTAAATTTGGTGGTAATTTCTTGGCTGCAATTTTTTGAGTGGGATGTAGAAGACAAAAACTTCACTTTTTGATAGTAATGAATTTTCTTCTGTAAAATTTGAAGGAAAAGTAATTTGAGAAACTCAGTTTAGAAATATTACGTATAGTTTTCCGTTTGTTTTAGCAAAAGCCCTCTATAAATCTAAGGGGTGTTTTGACAGCCAGTCATTCTGGAGGTACAGTATTCAATTAACATTATATTTATTTTGTTTACTTTTCCATGGGTAAGTAGAATTGTTGAAATATATATAAAGTTACCTTACGTTTCACTTCTTTTAATCAGGAGCAAGCTTCTCTGCGCATGTGAATTTGTTTTACAGAGAGGGGCATGAGGTGCCTCCTGTATATATTTATTTTAGATGCCCTAATAGGAATTGAGTTCTTTCCCTGTTTTCTCCTTAGCTTTGGGACTTGGTGCATTGTTGCCTCTGTTAACAGAACACCTATCAAAAAACAAACGACCCCAAACTGATTTAATCCTAAAAGGTATGACTGGTCTGTAACCCGTTTTCTGCCGCTGCAGCAGGACACAGCCGTCTGTAGCGTCGCTGCTTCTGCCGACGGCGAGCACCCGCCTTCCCGAGGTGGGTAGGGTGCCGTGGAGAGAAACACGGGAGCTGGTGCAGACCAAGGACCCACCACCCTCTACTTGTCCACTTCCACGAGTGGCCACGTGCAGACACCCCCAGGGAATAAGAACAGGGCAGGTGTAAATGGTACTCTTCGCTCAGACTCTTAAGTACAAACAAAGGGGATTCTTATCGGTTCTGCCCCGGTGTATGCAGTGTGGGATGTGAGCTGCCGTGTGCTGGGGGAGCCCTGTGACCCCAAACTCGGCACTGGGGCAGAGTGGAGACATGGTGGGAAGGCAACTTGCTGTCACCCTCTTCCGGATAACACTAGCCATAGAGGTGTGGGGCATGAAGCTGGGTAGCAAGGTCACAGTCTGGTAGGGCGTGAGATTGTCCTGCAGGAGAAAGGATGGGAAAATACAAGGATTCAAATTTTTTAAACAGCTCGACAACTAACACCTTCCATTTAACAATCTCATTACAGGAGGCAGGTTTTCACAGGAGTTCACGTACCATGTATATATTTACTCTGCTTATATATACATTCCATTAAAAGGTGTGCCTATCTTTTCCTCCAGGCACTCTTTGAGAAATGTCAAAAGTGCAATTATACAAATAATTATTATACAAAAATACTTGGGACCCTCCATTCACCCAGTAATTAACATAAATCATAATCTGGCAACAAGCCTTATTCCTAGTCTTTATCATCTCCTACCAGAGCAATGAAATGGCCAGACATCCAAATTACAGAGCTGTTAGGAACTCTCCACCTGAAAAAAAATTATCTTTTTCTACATATGTAGATCTGTACAGGAAAAACTTCTGAATATTAGTCTCATTAGTCGCATGTGGGTTAGTACAGTCCTTCTTTACGTGAATGATGTCACTTTGTCAGTTAATGAGTTTGTTTAGCATTAATTTGTAGTACGTTTAGCACCTACTGCAGAGACAAAGTTGCAAAGAATTAACGAAACCTAGTGTCAGGAATTTATTAACGATGAAAATGAGCAGTATGAGAAAAGCCTGAACAATTCCAACAGATACTGTAACAGAGCATGCCATGAAATAGCTTTCGGTGTAATTGAAATGGAAATAATTTACAGTATTCCTGAAATAGAAAAATGTGAGTCACAGAAGAAGCCGGTATGATATCCTCAGGACTTCTTCAGAACTGAAATATATTTTGGATAAGGAGAGGAACAGAAAGCAGAAGATATAACGAAGGTTAAATTGAAGACTTGCAGAGAAAGGACAAAGGTCATAAAACAGACATGCAGGATGAGCTGCTTTTAGGAAAGAGGACGAGAGAAAGGATTTTAAAAGATCTTTGTACAAAACAAATGTTAATAAAACTGTAAAGCCACCGACTAGAGAAAAGAGTTTGTATCTAAGGAACTTCACATTCATCTACTCAGCTTGAAAAATCACTTTATCACATTTTTTCCTCATTTCTTAACAGAGCCACAGTAAAAACTGTATGTTAAATGGCTGTGAGGCAACATTTGAATCACTTGAACATGTGAAAATAATCAGACGTGGATGGACATGCGTTTTGTAATCAGGAATGCTTTGACCAGCAACTCCTTTCTAAATGTGAGGGTGCCAGAACTCTGTGAGCTGATTTATAAGTGTCGTTTGGAAATGGAAGGAACAAGTTGCAGATTCTCAGTTCACATTATTTCTTTGCGCTGCATTCAAAGAATTTGCATGTATTCGGGGAAATACTTATACATTTTGGTACAAATTCAGTGCCTTTTAAAATAGAGCTTCATGTTTGTATTTTGTGCTCACTGATAGAGAGAGGATCGTGTCAGACCTTCCATAGTGCTTCTGGCAGTAGATCTCTGAATAAGTCACAAAGAGGTAAATAATACTGTCTTTGGAAATTGCTGAGCAGAGAAATGTGGTGATTTGGCAAACTGACCTTGAAGTGTCGTGATTTTATTTAATGTGTTGAAATTATTCTTTCGAACAGTAAAAGCAAAAAAGCCATCCAAAAGCTGTTTGGATAGCATGCCGTGGAACATAAACAAAACATAGGTGAGACAAGAAACAAGTTACAGAAACCATTGTCTGAAAACAATTTTCCAGAAGCGTTTAGACTATTCTGGCAAAGTACGGATCCATTTAAAAAAAAAAAATTAAAAAAAATTGTAATAAGATCCCCTTAAAACTTGAACCTAATTACTGGGGTCAGGGAAGAAGAGAGTGGGAATCTTTCTGTTGGGAGAATTTATTTTACTTTGGTGCAGTATTTGGTGAAGCTGGATTTCCACTTCTTAGGACTTCCAAGGGGGAGAGCAAGTCTAGCTGTGGTTACATCACAACAAATGAAACTGGACCAGGGAAACCCAGTTCCTCCATCACTATAGTCTGAAAACGAGATCCAGCCTGAACATTCGGTGTGGTACACCAGGAAGAAGAGTGAACCATTCTGATAAAGTAGTGAAAACAGGAATATTTTGTGCGTGTGTGAGAAATGTGTAGAAGTGGTGCAGTTCTTGAGAGGGAGATATTTACTGCAGTGCATTTGTTTTTCAGGATCCTGAGGAGCTCTCTGATTTCAGGCATTATAAAAGAGATGTCTGTGGGGAGGTTTTTTTTCAAAGCAAACCTACAAGTAGCAGGATTAAATGAAGAAAAGTTTAAGTTATTTAATAAAGTTCCAGCACTTCTTACTTGCTCAAAATATTTGCAGCAAGTTCTATGAAGTAGAAAATGAAGGGAATGTGCCATGCAATTTTTCTTGAGCCTTTTTGCAATGCAACAGGGCAATCGATACAAATCTTTGCAGTAATCATATATTGATTTTCCTAGAATATAACTCCATTTAAAGCATTTTTATCCCCAGGAGTGAAAGCATTGCAGGCTATCAAAGGAGGAAGTAGCTTTCCTTGACCCCATCTGCAGTTCACATTGATTAACAGAGGCTAGGTAAAATAAATAAATATGTGTGAGAGAGAAGAAAGAAAAAAGAGTCACAGAAAGGTTAATACTGGCTGGGGAGAAACATAATTATAGTGCATTAGGGGGGTTTGTAAAATTATTAGGTCAGGATAAGCTAACAAGTGACTTGGAGAAGGTGGATTCTTCATTAAGTGGGAGCCGAATATTACAATACCTATTTTTCACTGGCTGTGCCCTGCACCCTGTACACGTGCAGCTATCAGGAGGGCAAAATACAGCTAAAACTGGTGGGTTTTCCCCTTACCCTGAAAAAGGAAGGTCTGTTCTGATATACTGAGTCTGGGACAAATTCATAGTGGGTGTGCAGAGGTGGCACTGAAGGAAGTTTGAGAATTCCATAGCACTGCGTTTCCATCAGCTCTAAAAATGCTGCTGCTGTCGGTGGTTTTAAAAGCTGCAGAAACACAAGAATTTTAGTTATTATTGAATTTTATGGCAAATTATAAAGTATGCAAGATATTCTTTTAATAGCATTTTAATAGCACTGAAGGAAGTCTGCTCTCTTAGTGTAATGTATTCAAGACAGTTTGGGCATTTTAACCACTTTTTTCAGTCAGTGGGAGTACGAAGTAGATGGCATGACACCTCACACAAGTGTTATTGCTCCAACACCAGACAGTAAAACCAAGACAATGCAATAGATAGAGGCCACATGCCATAATTTTGGAATCAGTTTCTTCCTCAAAGACCAGGGATATTTGGATGTTCTGATTCGTCCCAGGTGCCCTAAAAAGCCCCTACAGCCCACCCCATGTGGCTTTCAGCTCTGTACGTTCCGTCTGGCAGTTTTACCTCCTCTCCTGCCATTTGCTCCTATGATTTCTCTGCCCGTATCCTCCATTTCCTGTGGTTTTGTGGCTCAAGCTAGGTTCTTGCAGATCAGCCTTTATCAAATTAAAAGGCGCGTGTAGCCTCATTATCCTTGTCGGTGTGTTGTAGTTGATACTGGTTATTTCACCAGCAACTTCAGGGATTTTTTTTTTGCTTCAGACAAAGCACCTACTAGACATTGTCAGATAAAGTGCCTTATCTGTCAGCAGCGCTCTCGTGAATTAATCATAATTCAATAGGTTTGCTAATCAAGATTTGAGATGAATGTTTTGATAGAGCAATCGGATTTGTCTAATCTATCATTACTTGACAGTTGCTTTAGGCAGAGTGCAAACTTGGCATCGGTACCTGGTTTTGATCAGTTTGGCACTGCCCTACCAGTCGGTAGCACTGGTTATTGCAGCAATGGACTTCAGCATAGACACTGATTATTGCTCCTTTTTGGTTTCACGAGAGACCAGAGTGAAGCTGAGACCAAGCAGCTCCCACCTGCCCTGTGGCTCGTTATCGAAGCATGTTTGAACCAGGAGTTCACTTTGAAATTTTCACAAATAAGGAAAGTACTCAGAGCCCGTTGACAAATATGAGACTTGATTTACGGTAGCAAATGCGAACATTGCTTAGAACTAAAGGGTCACTGGAATAGAAAGGAGATAAACTTAATATATTGTTAAGTGCTGCTAATTATGAATCCAGTCACGTCCGACGTCACTAAAATTTGTTCTCTATTTTGCCCGGTTAAACATTCTTGGGGGTAATTTACAACATAGCTTGCAGCAGTTTGCTCAGTTTGAAAGCATAAATGAAAGCTTTCATTGTATATTGACATATTTTTCTTGTTAAGCAATGTTTAAAGTACTGATACAAGGTGCTGTAATAGTGGGTTAGACTGCAAGTGCAAGTTTGGTACATTGTAGTCAATAATGCATTACTGTGGGAAAATGAAGGAGGGAATTGATGTTTGGGTTGTGGGGGTTTTTTTCTTAACATGGGTGGAGTCTTGTCTTGAGGTAGAAGAAGGAAAAAAAAAACCTTCAAACATCAATGGCGAAATATAGACCTTTGTTCCCATTTAATTAGATTTTAGGGTATGTGTCAGTGGTATGAACACAATATATGTGTGGATCTCTAGCTTCTTCAACTCAACATTCATCCTTTATGTAATGCTAATCTTCTGGTATTTGTGATTTTGGGGATCAGAGGGCATTTACATGTTGATGTGACGCGACCTCCACTGTGGACTGTACGGACGTTGGTTAGAGGTGATGCTTGTTCTTGTTGCAGCAGGAGAATTAGGTACCTTTTAAATTCTGTTGAAGCCCTTAACACGGAGGTGAAACCAATCCTGTACCAGCAGGATGCGAACTCTTCCGCCTACATACATTTTCTCTCTTAATCATTTGAGAATTGGAAATGCATTTGGTAAAAGAAGCCAGAAGGTACCAGTTCCCCTACAGATACTCACTCCTAAGCCCAGAAAACAAAAATGTGCAGATGGCCCATTTTCTGTAGCAGAAATTAGTGTCCAAATGCCTTTTACTGTACTGGTCGTGAAGGAGTTTAGTCCAGTGTAGTGTCAACTTGGGGTGCTAACCTTTTGTTAACAGCAGCTGGGGTAGGAAATAGAGAAAATTTAGTGATGAGCTGAGAAGGCTGCGGTATAAATATTTGTATTCACTTGAGGTTAAATAAGCAATCTTTGTGGCCACGCTTTACTTGCTTTCCTGCAGTTATCTGTGAGCTCAACAGCTCACTAATTCCCAGTTGTGCCCGCATGGATGGTTTCTGTAGCCCTAGTGCAAGGACTTCTGGAGGACTGCGGCGGAGTACGGGTACCAGTAGCACTACCCTCTCCAGTATCGGCAGGTGGATGGAGTCTCAGACACTCGGTGTGGAATCTCTTGCAGGCAGCGAGGACGGTAACTTCTCTCTCCCTAATGACTTTCCTGGATAACTCCAACACAAGTGAAATCCCTTTACTGTCTGCTGGACAGCAGGGAGAACCTTTGTGTGCCATCCTGTAATGCCACACTGCTTTACAGCGAATACTCAAAAGTGATACTCGAGTGCAAAGAAAAATGTACTTCTAATTTTACCTTTTTGGATTTTTAGTGTAGTCTGAAAAAATAATAATAATAATAATAGTAATAAACCCCACACCACCAAAACCCAAACCCACCAACTTTTAATGACTTTTGTTTTAAAAATATTTTTTTTGTATTTTAGCCAGTCACTGCTTAAAGCCAAAGTGAATATTATTTGTACTTACTGCTCATAAAATACTATAGGCCTATTTCTGTGGAGTGATGAGAATTACATTGACTTTGCCACCACAGGATTCCTTCTAATATCCTGTCAACAGTCTCATGCCCTGCATTTACTGCTGTGCTCAAATCCCATCTCTACATAACATTTAAAAGGAATAATGAAGGGGCATCCTTTCCAATATCGAAGTACTCTATTGTTTCATTTGTGCGCTGAACTGCTGTTGATTACTTTCCAAGTTCCCTCTACCTGCTAAAACGGGCAAGATTTTTCTATACAAATTTAGATGAGGAAAGCTTTTTGAGGACCGACGGAGTACCGTGTATGTGAAGGGGTCGATTAAATTTCCTTGCTTCCTCCATCCAATTCTGCAAGTTAAAAATCCCATTCTGAGGTTCTCTGCTTGCTCAAAACCCTGCTGCCTTGACAGCCACCTTTGACTTCATTTTCTCCTTGATAAAAATCTATCATGACACGCAAGAGTGCCTTGCTCATATGTGAGATGAATGATGGTCCTGCGTGCTTCCTACAATAACATGAGATTAACATAGATCAAAGATTTACTGGAGATATTAAGAGTAGGCAGGCTCCACAGACTTCATTCAGCTGGACTTTTTTTTCCCTTTTGCTAGTTAACGTATCAAACTAATAAATAGCAATGAGTCATTTTGGTGGGGTTTTTTTTTTTCCTTTAGAGTGCTAATAAATGTATTTGAGTTGACAGTTTTATAATGGTGAGGAGATAAAAAATGTTCTGGGTAAAAAGATGCTCCGTGTGAATACTTGTATGCATTTCTGTTCACATGGCCGTGTATATAACACCTGTGTGATCCCTCAGGCAATTCAGTCACTCGTTTTTCCTGCCAATTCACTTGCTTCATTTTGATCTATGTTTGCGATCATTTGTCAACTGACACCTTTAGCATGTTTTCACATGGGTTGTTTCGAGAACAGGAGCGCTGCTAATGACATCGGTACTGCCCCGTTGCAGGAGGACAGACCAGCCAGTCACCTGGGACTGGTTTTTAACAGTTATTTAACAATTGCTAATTTGTGATTTTTTTCGTGCCTTGAGGAATTGCTGGTTGCTGCTCTAGTTTTCCCGTGGCAGATGTGTAGGCAGTAAGTACGACTCCTTCATTCAGTGCAGGCCCGTGTGGCTTGGGTGTTGGTGGTTGGGTGTTTTGCCCAGTTGCGCGAGTCTTGCCTCCCCTCGTATAGGTGTCCAACACCGAAAGAACGGCTCAGGTTTCCCCGTGCCTCGGTTATTTCCAACTTCTGTAGCTAAGAACAGAATTCCCCAGTGTTAGTGTATGCATACAACTGCCATCTCTGCATTACCAGCTTTCCGTGAAAGACCAATCTACCTTTATCCCAACTTACTGAGATTCCCTAAGGGCTTTGTGCAAATATTCAGTATAATGTGAGGAATTCCTTCTCATTTCTGCCTCTTTCTCATGACCATCGATAATTCCGTTGTCTGGATCCAGCCGCTGGTTGTTCTTCCTTTCCATGAGGGCAGTCTCCTCTCTAGCAGTCACTTTTATAAAGGAATGTACGTGAGATGTAGGCAGCAATTGTGGTTCCCGTTCATATATGTACTTTATACAAACAATATACAATACACAAATAATATACAGTATACAGTTGTGGTTCCCGTTCATATATGTGCTTTATACAAACAATATACAATACACAAATAATATACAGTATACAGTTGTGGTTCCCGTTCATATATGTGCTTTATACAAACAATATACAATACACAAGCAATATACAAACAATATACAATACACAAGCAATATACAATACACAAACAATATACAATACACAAACAATATACAAACAATATACAATACACAAGCAACATACAATATACAAGTGTGGTTCCCATTCATATATGGCTTTATACAAACAGCGTATCCCAGAAGACTCTTTGCCAAAGTTAAATTTCATTTTAGTCAATTGGTTCACTTGGTTTTCTTCCCCAAACCTCATGATTTGAGAAGGGAAACTCATCTGATGCAAGGAGTACCTTGTCTTGCTGGCTATAAGTTTCACCCAACTGTTACCTTTTTATTCAGGCAAAGATGTAAAGACATCATGAAATAAGCCAGAAGTTCATTGAGACCCAATCGTGTCATCCTAACAGAAACACATTTCCTATCTGTGACCAGTAGGTGAAGCTCCGTAAGACAAGTCTTGAATAAAACAAGAATTGCTGCAGTAGCATTAAACAGCGCTACTGCTTTAAAAGAGACTTACTCCAAAGGGCTTATTACTGCAATTTTCCAAGGCTTTAATTTATTGCGTGCTCCGCGTTTTACTGCCTTTCCCAGATTTTAGTTCTCTCGGCCCCACTTCTGAGCACCCAGAGGTCAAAAGGTGCACAGCAAAGGCTGTGAGCCTGAAGGCACATCAAATGCTAAAATGTTTACGCTATTTGAAATCACGGAATAAAATACAAAGGTGTTTATTTCTGAAGTGCTTGCACATATCCTAGGATTCAGCATCGAACCTCTTTAAGCATTATAGTGCATAATTAACACTGACCTTTCTGTCTGTGCATTTTTTCCATAAACAGCGAGAACAGGATTTACTGGGAGTTCAATATAGGTGTTATGGAAATGGTCTGCCAGGTTTTCAGCCCGAAATCTAAATGGGGGGACGTGTGTGTGTGTGGTTTGTTGGATTTATGTTTGGTTTGGTTTTTTAACTGAAACTTCTTTTTTCTGCTGTGTCTCCCACGAGGAGACAGAGTGATAAGGTATTCACAACAACAAACCCACGGCTTCTTCTGCAGTCTGCAAACACCTAGATGTACGTGTGTTATAAGAGAAACACAAGTTTGTTATTTTAAAAATATACATCTTACATTTATGTTGCACCTTTTATCCCCAAGGATCCCAAAGTACTTTAGAAAACTCTTAGCATCTGCTGGATCATTTAGCGTATACCACTAGTGTATCGGCACCTGTGGTACAGGGCACGGTGGGCTTTTAAAGAATTAAAGGGGATTTTTTTTTAAAAATATAGATACAAAAGTAAGCAGATCAGCTGCCATTAGAATCTTTCCCTCGATTTTGATGGGAGGTACACAAAAAAAAGTCAGGAATTGTCACCATTTTTAATTGGCAGATTAAAAAAGAAAAGCAATTTCTGTGTGTACCCCCCAAACCCTACAGCTTTACAAAATCGCTTCTCCACTGCTTGTGACTTCAGCTCCTAAAGAGACTTCTAAAGCCATTTCCACTTAACTTCAGCTGCACTTACCTCAACTCAAGAATAGTTTCTGTGGTAAATGAGTAAGGCTTTAGTTAGTGAAGAAACTGGAGTTTGGGTAGGGTTGGAATGGATGCTGTTATTCTGGAGAAAAGTATGACTGGAATATTAAGACCCAGCCTTGCGTGCGTTGGCAGTGAATAGAAATTATGGTGGTGACTTTAATGGGCTTTGAATAAATATTAAAAATATATAGGTAATTAACATATGTTAAAATACATTATCTGTCTACCTATCTTTCCTTTCTGTGAATAGATGTAGTTCAGAGTGGTATGTGTCAAAAATGCTTCCGAGACTTTTAGAGGGAAAGTAAATCAAAAGAGTTTTCCTTTTCCATATTAAGGGAGGCGGTTTCCTTATTTCACCTCTGTGTGCTAAGGGTTCTGGACAGGACCTAGGTAGATTTTATCATTACTATTATTATTATTATTGCTACTACTTTTTTCCTACTGTTGCTATTTTTTATCATTATTGTTATCATTACTACTTTTTTCCTACTGTTGCTGGTTTTGGATTGTTGTAACTTTCAAAAAGACAGATGCCCAAGGCTATCCCCCTGAATGCAGGTGAAAACACCTGTAGCAAGGTGCATGCATCTAAAATTCACCTGTACCACTTTGCAGCTGCTGGTGTCCATCTGAAAGGGGAGATGCCTGATGTTGTTTAGTGCAGCCGGGGAAAACTGACAGTCTCGGTTGCAAGTCCTGCCGTTTCACGTGGAAATTCTTCTGAAACCAAAACCATGGTCGTTTTTTTTTAAAAAAAAAGAAAAAAAAAAAAAAAAGAAAAAGTTTGCCCCCTCAAACTTTTTATTTCCACTGTCCAGCTCCTGCATCTGGGTAAGTGCCTGGTGGTCCTGGGGTGGTGTTGGCAGTGTTGTTGGCATCAAGACATAAGGTAGAGTCACTGCTTGGAGCTGGCCTAACTGGGATGGCAGCATGAAGCTTAGCCCAGCTGTGGGAGTGGTTGGCCGTGACAAAAAGCCAGCAGTACCAATTCCACACTGCCAGTAGGGGCTGTGCTTCGTTAGGAGCCTGAGTCAGACCAATGTGGGTTTGTCTTTCTTACGGGTATTCCGTGCCCCCGTAGCAGCTTGGGTAGTCTGACAGCCTTGCTACCCCGGGGGTGCTACCAACACCACTTGGATTTTTGCTTAGTATATGAATATTTGCAGTCATGGTTGCTGAGTATAAAATATTTCATAATTCTGAGTCACAGTAAGTTGTGGAACGTGCTGTGATAGATCAGAGTATCGTTTGCACTCAACAGCGGTGTTAGAAAAAATGGGCTTATATCCTTTATCCTCCTGATGAAGACCTCTGATTACTATACAGTACATTATCATTCTTAAAAACATATTTCACGTTAATTATTTGTCACAATAACCATTTGTTGGAAGAGACCTGAAAAATACTCTTGTCAAAAAGTCCAGAGGATTTATCTTAGCTTTGAGAAACTTGGTAGACACAGCAGCAGTAGCCAAGGCATGCACTTTTTGGTTCCTGGAGAGCATCTCAGTGAAAAACTTTTTTCATTTCAGATTTAAAGCTTTTTGGTTAGGAAGTATCACTTTCTTTTTGGCGGTTGCCTGAATGAGTTTATTTTTTATAATTTAAAAACTTTGGTTAATTTGTTTCATGTGAGTAAAAACATCAACAGCGTTGATTACGCCTAGAACTTTTTCAGTCTAAAGTAAGCAGTAAATATTTCTGTAAATGAATTCATCTGTTGTTAAGTGAACATACAAATGGAAAAGCAAGCAGAGTGAATTTGTTTCTTACCCCATTGACAGCCTTGCTGGTACTCACCACCACTTCCTGGCATGAGTCACAAAACATCAAGGGACTTTTAAGTCTGGAAAACCACGTTGCCGTTCTAGTATGGTCTTTTCAAGTAAATGTTGGGCTTGGGAATGTTTCACAGCTTCCAAGCCCAACAACCTTTCCTCACAATCCCCTCCAAAGCGAAGTTGTTCTAAATCATGATTAGTCTTCATGGATTTAATGTGGTTTAGTTTCCTTTGCAGCCCCTGGATATGTTAGCAGGGTGGGGTAGAGGTGGAATAATTACTTAACGTTACATAGAATCAGATTAGGAAAAGTTGTGATTCTGTTTTTTGAAATCCTACTCCTGACAAAAGCCGGGGTGGAATAAGACAGCCATTGCTACAGTAAATAAATTGAGAAATATCCATAATTATGCTTTATCCATTTCATTGATTTCATGCAAACTAATGGCTTTTGTGTGTGCGTTTTTAGTAAGGCTGGATAGGCCTCATAAGAAATTAATATGCTTTGGAAAATGTCCAAAACTTAGATAATGCTCTTTTTTTTAAAAAATACTATTTAATAAATATTCTGTAGTTAAAATAGGTAGCAACTGAGTGTTGATTAGCATAGGATAGCTCAGAACAAATATAAATAACTTGCTTGTGTTCTGTATGGGCAAAATTGCAAGTCAATAATAAAATATTGTTAATCAGTGAATTGATTTGCCCATAAAGCAGTTGTATATTGATGCAACTGAAGCATTAAATTTGAACATTGTCATCTCTGGGTGTGTCAGATCGAAAGGCTGCATTGCAAGCTATGAATTCCCCTGTATTGACAGTAATCAGAGAAGTGGATTTTTAAAGGAGATAACTGCCTTCTTACAGAATGCAAAGGGTAAAAAGTTCTCTAATGAATATGATGCAAGATGATCAAAGCAGATCATCAAAGTATGCAGTAGCTACTGTACCAGCCACGTCTCTGCTAATGCTTCTTCCTGTCTGCCTGTCATTGAACCGGAGAGAGGGAGGGGAAAAGTGGTTCAGAGGACAAAGTAATGTGGTGGGGAGACTGTTTTCCCAGACACACTCATGATATTTGAGTCCCTGGGGCATATCTGAAACCACAGGTTGGAGTCTTATGCTGTAACTTTAGCTGTATGAGCTAGAAGTTGTTCAGGGGGTACGCCGAAGTCCAGCTTCAATTTTGCAGGAGGTAGGACGTGGCATGCTCTTGGGTACAATGACATTAGCCATACACTGATTCAGAACCAAAAGCTTTGTCAGTCGTGAACTGCTGATGTTTGCCTCTTTGCAGTGGGTGTTCATCAAGTGATCTTTTAGGATGACGGAATTGAACTGAGATTAGAGGACTAATTTTTAATTTCAAAATAAAAGGACATTTGAGTTTGGGCACAAGGGAGTGCGTCTCCTCTGTGCCTCTTTAGCACCTCTCAGATTCATTGGAATATGTTTATTAGTTCTCTGAAGGCTGAAAAGGCTTTGGATTGTCAGTGGCACACGTACCCACAAGTGACTGACACTTTTAAGACATCAGCTATGTAAAATTCAGTATGTAATGTAGTATGTAGCTGTGAACAATTTCCTCCTCCTTCCTTTGTGTTCATATTTTATTTACTGTTTCTAGCTCTTAGTGCTCCAATTAATCTTAAAATAAATCTCATCCTATTTGATAAGAAGACCAACAGGTTTCTTCCCTTCTTGCTTGCAATCAAACCAAATACCTTATCAACCTAAAAATAATCAGAGCGAATCTCTTGAGAATTCCCTGGTGCTCACTGTACCCTTCGAATGTTGATTCAGCCGTTACCTGACTTTGCCCGGAATGCTTCCTCAGCCCTTAAGGAGGAGGGAATGCCAGGGCAGGAAAAAACCACCAACAAATCTGGCTTCAAAAAAAAAAAGAAGAGATCTTGCTCACTTACCAGTGTTGCTTCTCTGAGACATTTCTTCTCTGTACAGTTGCAGTAGAACTGGTGAGAAAGAGCAAAAGGACATTTAGACAGGTAAATATCTCCCAAGCTGTAGGAATTTACAGGCCAACCTGCATTTTAAAATGTGCTTAGAAGACAGCAGTAAATACAAATTTCCATTGGGAAGCTTTGCAATGTTTGGAGAACCCTGGCTTAGCAAACAAATGGTGCAGTGGCTATTGATTCCAAGTCGACTTATTATAGGCATGAAACATTACGGAGCTCTCCTTGCCATGTTTTCTATGGTAAATGAAGTCATCACTCAGCGGAAAACAAACCCAAACAGAAGCAGGTGGTGTGGTATCCATTGCTAGCTAGGAAACAATTCCAAAGCGTGCCAGAGCAGCTTCAATAAACAGAAAACTTCTGTGATATCTTAAGCCGGTAATGATGTACTGCATGGTTACACATCCCAAACGCAGTCAAAACAATTAGAGATTGAAAGACTGGTTTTTAAATTTTGTTTAAGTCTACGTGCATTATAATAACGTATAGAACTCCATCTCTAACTGGGTAACACTGTGTGTTGGCGATGAACAGATGCTGAAGTGCCTGAAATTAAACGAAATTAATGGCCCCTTCTGTAGCTGTAAACCACAAAGAAAAGAGAGAGAGAGACGTACCCAAGGCCATGTAGCGAGTTCCTGGCAATGCCAAGGGGAAGCGATACCAGCTTTAGAATCTCAGTGCAGAGCTCTGCCTGCTGGAGCTCACTGCCTGCCTCCTCTACAGAGAGCCCCCAGCTTCTACAGACTTTGATTTAGGACCTCTGAGCGTATTTGAATAGTTCTGTAGATGTAGGGTGTAAATTCTTTCACTTTTATAAAATGTAACTTGCCGGAAGACGCAAACTGCCTGTGAAAGCAGTTTCTTTTACTCATAGAATCATAGAATTGTCTAGGCTGGAAGGGCCCCTTAAGATCATCTAGTCCAACCTTCAATCTAACTCTGAGAAAAAACATCACCAAACCGTATCATTGAGCACTGTGTCAACCTGGCTTTTACATTCCTCCAGGGATGGTGCCTCAACCCCTTCCTTGGGCAGCCCATTCCAAGGCTGAAGAACCCTTTCAGGGTAAACATTTTTCCTGATCTCCAATCTGAACCTCCCCTGGCACAACTTGAGGGCATTTCCTCTTGTCCTATTGCCTGTGACCTGGGAGAAGAGACCAAACCTCCCTGGCTACACCCTCCTTTCAGGGAGTTGTAGAGAGAGAGAAGGTCTCTCCTCAGCCTCCTCTTCTCCCCCATCTCCCTCAGCTGCTCTTCATAAAACTTATTCTCCAGACCACTCACCAGCTTCATTGCTCTTCTCTGGACCCTCTCCAACCCCTTGATGTCTTTTTTGTGGTGAGAGTCCCAAAACTGGACCCAGTACTCAATGTAGGCCTCACCAGTGCCCAGTACAAGGGGACAATCACTTCATGAGTACTTGTTTCCTCTTTGGGGCTCAGGAAAACCAGCCATGAGGGCCAAGTGATTTGGTCACCTTTAAGTGTAGTAATTTGTCTGAAAATGTGATTCTGAAAACATGACAGAATAGAAGAGGGGACAGTTTACATCTGCTTTTAATAATTTGTTTTAACCTTGACATGTGAAAGAAAATGTCCATTTGAGCTCAGAGCTTGGAATCTATTTCATAGGAAAAGGAAGCCAGCAGTGCACACTGGCATCCCAGAAAGCCAACCGCATCCTGGGCTGCATCAAAAGAATCGTGGCCAGCAGGGTGAGGGAGGTGATTCTACCCTGCTACTCTGCTCTGGTGAGACCCCACCTGGAGTACTGTGTCCAGCTCTGGTGTCTTCAATATAGAAAAGACATGGTACCTGTTGGAATAGGTCCTTTGGAGGGCTGGAGGTACCTCTGCTATGAAGATAGGCTGAGAGAACTGGGCTTGTTCAGCCTGGGGAAGAGAAGGCTCTGGGGAGACCTTAGAGCAGCCTTCCAGTACCTGAAGGGAGCTAGAGGAGAGCTGGGGAGGGACAGGATTGGAGTGACAGGACAAGGGGAAATGGCTTTAAATTGGAAGAGGGGAGATTTAGATTAGATACCAGAAAGAAATTCTTTGCTGTGAGGGTGGTGAGAGCCTGGCCCAGGTTGCCCAGAGAAGCTGTGGCTGCCCCATCCCTGGAGGGGTTCAAGGCCAGGCTGGATGGGGCTTGGAGCAACCTGGTCTGGTGGGAGGCGTCCCTGCCCAGGGCAGGGGGGTTGGAACTCCTACCGTGATCTTTAAGGTCCCTTAGAGCCCTAACCATCCGGTGATTCTGTGAAGCGACTCGTTTGCACTGATTTCATACAACAGTAACTTCAAAGCGGCAGAAACTAAATTAATAAAACTGCATGGAATAAATAGAAAAGTGTTGAAGGGGTTTGGGAGATGCAATTTGTGAATGAGTCTATAGGAGGACAGAAATGGTATCTGTAGCATTTGGGAAGAAGTTGTTCCTTAGGCTGCTCTTAGGTCCATGTGCCTTGCTCACCCGCGTGTGCAACGCAGGCTGTGCCCAGGGAGGAGGGAGCTGTGGCCCTTTATGATTAGTGAATCGAGAGCCCGAGTACGCACAAACACTGTGCTATTAGCCCAGCCCAAGACCAAAGGTATTGCAAATTAATTGAGGAAAAACATTTGTGTACAGTTGGCATGTCTGTTCCTACATGAATCAGAAGGAAGAGCTGGGCAGAGATCCTTTTAGGAAGAAAAGGAAAACATATGTTAGTTATTGTATTGAGAGGATGTTTTTATGAGAAAAGGGGATGCTGCTTCATTAATAACACTGACATGTCACACCAATTCTGGTAGGTCTGATAGATTAAACATGAACCTCTCATTATTCAAGCAGCTGAAATGTATTGGCTGCTTTACCCACCTAATATTTATTCCTATCACAGTATAACTACCAAATTGACATCTTCTTTTAAAATTGTTTGGCTGTAATAAATATAAAACTTTCACCACTGATGTAAAGCATTGCTAGCTGGCATCATTTCCTATCCCTTTTTAATTATTCTTGACACTGTGGAGAAACATCTAATATAAATCTGTAATGTGCTCTGATGACAAACTACACGGTTGGAAGACCATGTAATCTCTCCACAATTAATTAAAGTGCACAGAGCTTTTTTTTTCCCCTCTTTTTTTTTTTTTTCCTTTTTTTCTTCCCCCCCGCCCCCAGCAGCCAGATGCCACCGACTGGCTCAAATAACATTGCTGTCAACTGTAAAAAATTAAGATCCAAACCCTAAGAAAGGTACTTAAATGAAGAAACCAGATGCCAGGTTATTTTGTGATACTGTGGCATACATCTTGGTGGAAGGCCCTATTGTTCAACATCTGTAGCTTTACATACTTAATTACTCACAGAACTTGGCAAATCTGTCGGCATTTTATTTCCACAAGTATCTGTCACTTCAGCAAATCCTTTATTAAAAATTGAACGGTGCCAGTCGGTGTGAAGAGTTCACCAGCACTCGCAGAGCAACTAAATTCGGGAGGATTCAGCTGCTCTTTGGTCCATGGGCATATCCTTTTGGTTTTGAAAGGGTGAGAACCTCTTTCAGAAGAGCTTCGGCTCCGGGCTAGAAACAGCGAGCGTTGCCGTTAGGCTCATAGGACACATGGAGTTGATCAAATGCAAATTAATAACGATTCTTAGGCAACATAAGAATGTTGTTATAACGTTTAGTGACTGTAATAATACTGTGGATGGAGGACAGGTTAATAAAAGGTGTTTATTGAACGTGGCTGTACCACCAGATGACTTTTGGTGGTGAAGTCTGTAGCCACAGGAAATGGCAGGTGCAGGTTAATTTGCAAGACAGCAGCAAAAGTTCACAGACTATTAATTAAACTTAACAAGAAAAAATAGCATAGGCACACTCCAGTTTTTCATTGACGTTAGTATGGAAAAAAATTCACCTCAGTGTTATTATTTAACGTGGATAGTTTTATAGAAATGTTTGGAATATGTTAGCATGCTTCCTGCTGTCTGTAAAAATGGAATAAAATGGACATTATGCTGGTGTCGGTGGTTTTGCTACAAGTGTATTTAGATCAAAGAAGTAAAATGTTTTGGGCTTACAGTAATTTGGAAAAACTCCACTATGTTTCATTATTTAGCCGTTAAGGTTGTTTTAGTACTCAAAAGGAGTTTTTCAAGAATCATAAAATAATTTTCTGTTGTTAGTGGAGGCTTTTGGGGGTGGAATGTGCAGCTGTTGTGCCCAGCACAGAGTGGGTTTCCATCCCCTGCGCATCTGCCACGTGCGGCCTTGCCCTGGGTGCTGCCCTACGCCCAGTGCCAACCGTAGGGCAGATGTCATGACAGCTCATCCCTTCGGGGTTAGGAGCATTGTATAATAGGTATTTAGTCACTGAATCACAGAGCGCTACAGGGTTGGAAGGGACCTCTGGAGATCATCTAGTCCAACCCACCTGCCAAAGCAGGTCCACCCAGAGCAGGTCCCACAGGAACATGTCCAGGCAGGGTTTGCAATGTCTCCAGAGACAGAGACTCCACCACCTCTCTGGGCAGCCTCTGCCAGGGCTCTGCCACCCTCAAAGGGAAGAAGTTCCTCGTCGTGTTTAGGTGGAACTCCTTCTCTTCAAATTTGTGCCTATTTCCTTGTCCTGTCCCTGGTCACCACTGAAAAAAAGCCCCGTCCTCCTGACACATCACCCTTGAAGTCCCTTGAAGTATTTCTGGGTGTTGATCAGATCCCCCCTCAGTCTTCTCTTCTCCAGACTCAAAAGACCCAAATCCCTCAGCCTTTCCTCATTGGAGAGGTGCTCCAAGCCCCTCATCGTCTTTGTGGTCCTGCAAAAAATGAGAGAAATAATAACCAAAATGTGACTTGTCTTAGTTGTTGATGTAGCAGTGATGGTTTAGGATGCAGTGGGAGCTGTGTGGTTCTGTCGTGTTTCAGAGAGGTTTCTTTCATGAAATAGTGTTTGTAAACTGGTCTCTAACTCGCTAATTAGCTTCCTGGTTTGCATTTCACTTTTTGCCACCACTCGCTCATTCCTCAGGGATAATGTAAATCACCAGGTTTACAGTACATTTCCTTGCTGCGTGACATATTTGTTAAAAGAATTTACCTACTGTTGCTAGCGTCGGTGTGGGCTGGTTTTTCCTCCTGCTACCGGACAGTTGGCACAACTAGAAGCTAAACTATGCTGTACTTGTTAAAGCTCTTGGAGAGAAACCTCCTTTTTAGCAAAAAGCCCTGACTCAGCAGTTTTGTAAGTGTTCTGATTGAGCGCACGGTGTTTCCGCTGAAAGTTTTAAAAATAGAACAGTCAAAACTACGGAGCAGTTCATAAACGGGCAACGTGGTGGTTTAAATCCATGTAAAACTGATACAAACAACGTATGAACTTTTCTGTGCTGATTGTTTTTGCCGTGTTGTTTAACATAGTTTGTGTTCTCTCAAGGGATTTAGTGCACTCTCAGTGATTGCATTTTTTGAATCCTTTTATTTGGGGTTATATATAACATAATCATGTTATTTATACACACATTATAGTTGAGGGATTTGAAATGGTGTTACAAACTGTGGATCACATTTCGCTATCCAGTGCCTCCAAGGAATCCTATTAGCTTCAGCCATTTTAGTGGGCTGTAATGGAGAGAACATGTAGAGATCCCTATGAGTAGAGCCATGCAGAGATGAAACCTAGTAGAGCAGCCATGTAGAGAACCATGAGTAGAGCACGTAGAAATGATCCCTAGGAGTAGAACCATGTAGAGATCCCTATGAGTAGAGCACATAGTGATGATCCCTAGGAATAGAACCATGTAGAGATCCCTATGAGTAGAGCACGTAAGGGTGATCCCTAGGAGTAGAACCATGTAGAGATCCCT
>VXBJ01001607.1:83793-98234 GCA_013400055.1 Nycticryphes semicollaris | reverse complement strand
GGAAACTGGTCACTTGACTTTCTGAATTTCTCTGACCGAATGAAGATAGAGTAGTAAATATGTTTTCTTTCTAACTACGAGCCTGCGTGACGATATGAGGTATTTTCTGCTGTGGTGCATAAGCGTTACAGAAGACGCGTAATCATAGCCATGTGTCTTCTGTTTATCACTACAACGGAGTACCAAACTCACGGAGAATAGGGATTGAAAATTAATGCCAAGTACCTCTTGAATTCCCTGCTGGTATGTTAATTACATAAAGACTGTTCATAATAGGGTTAGCGGTAATGTAATAATTACGGACGGGTCTACAATTTTAAATTGTTTTGGGATGGGAGCAACTCTACGTTGAGGACGGCACAGTATTAATTGCTAGGAACTGGATTTCAGTCCTGTTCCGCTTTATCCAGTGAAATATTTTACAAAGACTCCTGTGACTACTCAAGTATAACGGTGTTATTTTCAGTACCGTATGTCCCGTGGCCTTTGGGAATGGGCTCTCTGTAGAGCGAGGTAGGGCATGTCGCTACGTTGCCTAGTACAAAATCTCTGCCTTTAAAAAGCATTAAAATCTACCAGGGAGCGGGAAGTAAGTTGATGCGGATAAATCCAAGTTTGTTAAGGGGCTCCTATCTACAGTCACCAGCAACGTGCGGGGGTTTTTTCCAGGTGCTAGTTATTACTAGCGTCAGTGCCGCTTTGCAATTAGCGTTGGAGCACCTAGAGAAGGTGGCTGTATAGGAACTAAGAGCAGACACCATAAAATGCAAACAGAAATTTAAACCTTTTGACCTCCTTTTGGACTTGTTTATTTCAGAACTGATTCTTCGGCAAAAAAAGCAGAAAGAGGTTGCGTTTCAGTACGGTTCCCTTCAGGGAAAAAAAAACCCAACCATGTTTAGAAATTGAGAAAAAAACGCCTAATTATGTAAGAGTTTGTGGTGCTTCACTTTTACATTGGATGCCTTTCGTAACTGATGCTGCACTCGTCATAAACCCGGTCTGAAAATTTGTCATAAAGAGGACGCTGCATATCATAAAAGCAAAGAGGTTTTTGATCGAAGTGGGAGTCTGCTGGTTCATTTTTAGAAGGTCAGATTGATAGACAATATCTCACAGTCTAGATAGTGACTCTATCAAACTAATTCTTAAACACATAGTAGTACAATGAATTATTCCTGTCTTGGAAGTATGGTTTATGACCTTTCTGCCCCAGGTATTATTGCTGATTATTATCTGAGAATGGGTAGTAGCATGGTTTTTGTTTCACTGGGGTTTCTCTGATTTTATTTATTTATTTATTTTATTTTAACTCAAGATGTTTTTTTTTTACACAAATATGTTTCCTGAACCATTTAATACAGCAGATTTCTGATAAAACAAATTTCTCTTATAGCGTGGTAATAAAGAAGGGCTTTTTACCTTTTTTTTTTTTTTGCTCCGAGGGGTTATTGTATAAACTAATATCTCAGGTTCTACAGAAAATATATTTCCATGACCTTTTGTTTTCTGCTTTTTTCACACTGATTTGGAGAAAACTGTGAGCATTTTAGAATATTTTAATTTATTTTGCAAAATCTGTGCTTTCTAATTGCCAGCTCTTCAGAAACAAAATGGTTGAATTCTTCATATGAGGCTGCATAAAAGATGGACCTATTTTGTATATAGAATATTGCCTGTCCTTTAGATCTATGTGTTTTGCTTATGGAATAAACCAAAGTAGGAGAGATAAACTAATATTTTGTATAAGCTCAGCCAGACAATACACATGATAAAGATGTTTCATCTTCTTATGTATGCAGAAAATATGAAAAATTGTAGTTTACACATATTTCCTCAATTCAAGTGTAAAATTGGGCCCCCAGATTGCCCTGGGCCACGGTGGTTGTGTTAAAGAAGCACTATTTACCTAGCAGCTGAGTGAAAAATGATCAGAATATTAGACTCATCTAGGCCACATTAAGGAGCCATTGCATTTCCCGACAATTTTATGCTATCTCAATATGAAAACAGAGCAATTTCAGCTCATATCAGGTTATGATCGGCAATTACAGTTGCATAATTCACCTAGTCGTCTCTTTTCAGGGCCTTTATTTTCCCTCTTGGTGACATTCCTGAGAAAGTGCCTGATAAAAATGTCATATATCATCCTGGCTTTAAAACTCGTAAGGGGGTAATCTGCTATGCCTTGCTGAGCCTATATTCATCACTAGATTTTTTTTTGACTTGGAGGGGTCGTGACACTCATAATTTCCTTTTTGATATTGTCCTCACTAGATATGACAAGGGGCTGTAAAAGCCGGGTTGTATGCCGTGGTTAAGAGCCGTTCCAGTGGGGCTCATCACTAGCAATAACAGTGCATTACTGTGGATTGTGCAGTAGTTGGCCGTTTCGAAGATAATTAGATTTGATGTCAACATTTCTTTATCACCTGCATCCTTTTGTGCATCTGCGTGTCAAGTTGTTATTTCCGGATTTATTAGCACCCTCAGAGCTACTATCTATCTGTCAGCCTGTGTGGTGTTTGTGTTGACAGTTGTAAAGTTAATTACTAGTACTAATGAGCATCGGGCTTTTGGTGGACATGGCATTTTGGGCATTTAGAACTGTAATTAGATTTTTTTTTTTTCTTTCCTCCTTTGTGTACAGCTACAGGAAAAACGCAGAAAAAGAAAAAGAAACCCGAAGCAAGCACCCCGACCTCAAATCTCTATCTCCAGTTTGACGTTGTTTACGGTGCCTCTAATTCAAAAAAAAAACTCAAAAAGGCAGCTTTGTTTGCTCTTTACTATTTTTTCTTCTCATCGTTAACTCCATGAATATTTGTTTTATCATGTCATCCAAACTGAGATCTTAAAAAAAAAAAAAAAAAAAAAAAAAGCCCAAAAGTTTTATTTTCAGATGTCTTTATAAAAAGCATGTCCAGGTAGTGTATGTATCCCTCGTTCCCTTTTCTGTAGAAGAGTTTGTATTTTAGCACACAGGCAAGTATTATGTTTAAAAATAAATTCATTAGGACAGCAAAATTAGCCCATCTCCTGATCCCTCTCATTTTAATATAATAATGTATTAAACCCAGCCAACACAGAGACACTCCTTGTTTATTCTACGGTTGTAAATCCAGAGTAATTTTGGTGAAGTGGGATTAACACAGGTGTAAGAGAAAGAAGAATTTTGAACCTTATTTGCCTTGCATACGTGCTAAATTCCCTATCCTGTAAATCATATTACCGGCTCTTTGATGTGATGTTCCAAGTAACATATAACTCATAGGATTTAGAATAATGGCACTTAGATGTGACATATACTTTATGTAAGTATATTGTTTATTCTACCGCTGCAACTAAGAACCACTCCCTTGCTGCTCTTTCTATTTACTTTCTATTCATCATTATCTGCCATTTTGTTAAACAACTACCCTTCCCAGACATAAATCATCTGTAAAAATACTCTGGCTCAGAGAAAATTTCACCCTGGCACTGAAATGATGAGATAACCATTTTCATCTCTTGTTGAAGCATTGAGATTTATTGGGCTTTGATGGGCTACAGACCAGACATCATTCTCTGCTAAACAGACTCCCACTTGCATTTATTCTTATTGCATTTAGCAATTCAAAATGGAGCTCCCCAAGTCCCCGCAGAGCCCCTTCCCAGCTTAGGTGGGACACGGGACGTCAGTGTTATTACTTTATATTAGATAAGGAAGGGACACACACCGAAGCATGTGGTGATTCAGATGATTTTTTATTTCCGTTTAGCAGTGATGACAGAATGTCATAGTGAAATGACTTCAAAAGTCATTTTTCCCTCTGCCCCGGTTCTGCAGCCTTGTCCCTCGAGGGCACTTCCATTGTACAGTTATATTAATTCTGCTAACTTTCAGACTTCATTGCTGACAATAGGCCTTTTGGCTTTCTCAGGCTATTACATTAAATTTCCCATCAAACCATGTCAGCCTGTGAGGTCAGAGATTCCAGGAGAAGCTTTAGATATTTTGCCTTTTGACTTCATGGGCAGGTATTTCTAAATTGCTTTTAGGTTTGTTTTCCCAGTGTCAGAAATCGTACCGCACCTCTCGGAAGGCTCAGACAAGGCAGGCTCATCGGGTGAAGGACGAACGGTTGGAAGGGCAGGCAAGGCGTGCGTGGGCGCCCCAACACCGGCGCTGGAGCCTGTCTGTCCCCAGCCCTGCCCATCTTAACCAGGATCAGCCACCCCCCTGCCCAGACACGTTCCTCGGGGTACCAAGGTCTGACCGTCCTCTTCACACCCGTTCCTGAGTCGTTCTTTAAAGGTTCACCTTCCAACCAAAAGGCTTTTCTCTCAAGGTACATTTTGATGATAATTGGTTCTGCATCTTTGTTAAAAATCAGGTGTAATGTTCTTCAGGTCACAGTTAGGGAAACTGAGGCACGGAGAGGTGTTTGAGCAAGATGGTGGAAGAACGGAGGACCCTCCTTCACGGGGTCCCATCAGCTGGCATTGCCTGGAAACGCTTACCTTGAAGGCATTTCGAAGTATTGAAGGCCAGTGGACTTAACCAAAGCAGAACTTATTTACATAAAACATGGTTCATGTAAGAATCATCGAAATCCTAGATTGTACTATGGGACCATGAAATGGTTTTTAGATTATTAAGCAGGCTTTGCTGCTGAAGCATTGCTTTTTTATATATTCATCAAGATTCTCAGCTTTCCCCAAATAACGTATAAATTGTTTTAACTTGATGGATTCTCCTCTCCTTGGAATAATTTTACATTGGTGAGGAGGGGAAGTATTTAAACCAGCCCTTGTATAATAAGATTTTTAATTTGTCACAGATTCACAGCCAGCACTGAACTGGAGAGAATGTTATTTTCAAAAAGGTGTTACTGTATGCAGAATACAATTCAGTAAAGAAATGCAACAAGATTATAGGAAGAAAAAAACAGCCTTTCTATGATAGAAACACAGCAAGAAATTAAGAACTTGGGTGGCCTATAGAAATTCAACAAAATTCAGTATGTCCAGCTATCTCAGTCACTGTTTTGAATTTGTAATCATGGTTTCTGTATTTAGAAATGGGGAATTCTGCAGTGTTTTCTTCCCCCGCCTCCCTCCACCCCCCCCAACTCTATTATTTAAAACTAAGGCAGAGGAAGAGACTTTTCAAAGAGAAAGATTTCACCCCGAAAACAACCTCTGCTCATTTTTCATGGTAATTTTAAAGGACCAAAATTAGAACTGGCTTAAGTGGGAATTACGTGTGCGTAGGGGAATGTGTGCGTACAGAGTCAGGGGCGGGTGGCAGGGCTGGAGAAGGATGAGCTTAGAAAGGCAGTGTCGATGTGTTACTACCTGCTTGCAGCCATAAGGCTAGGGAATCATTTGTGACACTCTGGGGACAATTTTGTCACCCTGACAGTAATGCTGTTATGCACCAACTTGACACACAGGAAGAATCCATAAAGACAGATAAGTAACTGTGAAAGTGGCTGGGGATCAGCCTGAGTGCTACCACTCACCTGCGGTGACAAATAGATAGTCATGAAGGATTGAAAATCCTGCCCAACACGGAGATATGTCACTCCAAAGCCACAACACTGCGTGGTTACACCGAGGGTGTAGTAAAAATACACGTAAGGCACGCGCACAGGAGAGCCCCCAGGCGTAAGCAGGAGAAGCTTAACTTCAAAGGGTATTAGTTCTTCTTTGTAGCATTTGTTTTTTTGGGAGAATACTTGACATCTTTCAGAATTGGGCCAAATTCTTACATTTGTCACGTTTGATTGGGCCAATTCCTGCGATTTTAGCTGAAATCACTGTAAGATAACATTGACGGAGTGAAAATAAGAATTTGGCCAATGTCATTCTCGTGGGAGCCAAGGGACCTGTTTCTAGGTGTCATTCTTTTAGTAATTATTTTATACCAATAGAGGTCCCCATCTGCAAATCAAATGAAGAGACTTGTGGCTTAAGAAATGCGTTCTGCTTTTAAAAATAAGGTACTTCAGCTGTTGCATTCAATCGTAGGTGCTAAAGATCGGTACCAAACCCTTTCCTCTCTATTACCTTCAAGAATGTGTTAGGTCCTACTGCAAATGCATTGCTTTTTGTAAATTAAAAAAAAAAAAAAAAAAGTGACTTGCAATTTTTAAAATATCCTTTAGAAAATTAATGATGGTTTTATTGCTAATCCAACTTTGAAGACCGTTCAGAGTTCAGTCCCTCTTCATGTCCTCCTTTTCATTATTCATGTGTGATATGTGTTTACTGCTCAGGAAAAAAAAAAATTAGCTACAACCAAAGGCAGATGATGTGCTTGGGCTTCTATTTTATTTAGTTTATCATCGCTCTTTTCCACTTTTCTTCTCAGCCTGGCCACTGGCTTTCACTTCTAAGAAAATGTCCTTTGGAGGCAACCTCCGAAGTCACTTTGATCCCTGGGACAGAGAGCAAACAGAACTGCCACCTTTACATTTCCTCACATCCCACACGTTCGGGATTATTTTTTTCCATGGGTTTTTTTCTTTTTTTTTTCTGTCAAACTGGTAGTTCACTGCTGTGTCCTCAGTTCCCTTCCACACCACCGGCTTCTGAACGCCGTCTGCAGCGCGCTGAAGCCGAACTGATTCCCTTCACCCAAACGCCTTGACCTCGCTGGAAAGCAGCGGCGTGCAATGGGTCGGGTGCTCAGCCCCCAGTGCCAGTCCCAGCTTCCTTGCTGAGCTCTTGTATGCACCTCATACAAAACTCCTATTTTTAAGTATTATTTCCTTTCTCATTCTTTGCCTCTTTGCTGTAATGCTGGGCGCAGAGGTTTTCTGGATGATTTGTGCAAGGTGGGGACATGGTGGTACATTTGGCCTCCTCCCAACATGATTGGAGCTGATCTTCCCCTGGTGGCTCTCTCCCGGAGCTGCTGTGGCACCAATGTTTTATTTTCCTGAGGATGCCCTTCTCTGGAAGTCCTAGAGAATATGGATTCGGGTTACCTCAGGAACCAGTCCCAGCTATGACAAGCCACATAAAGAGCTGTTGTGCAGTAAAACACACTGGTCATCATTACCAGCACTTTAAAATCATTTAGAAAATATCTAGCTTGCTTTTCCATTGTCATATTTTATTCGAAGCACAGTGCAAACCCTAAGAAAGGGTCTGGCAGGAGGTGTCCCTGCCCAGGGCAGGGGGGTTGGAACTTGATGACCTTTAAGGTCCCTTCCAACTCTAACCATACTATGATTCTGTTAAAGGGATTTTGAAACTTATTTTCAGCCTTGCCTCTCCCTGCCTCAGGCTCCTCATTGCAGAATGCTTTTGGGACTTAAGTCAAAATACCTGTAGCCCGCAGAATCTTCCCTGTTGCATTCCTGTGCTGCTTCAGCCTTTTCTCGTGGTGAGGTACTTTTATGTCCTTTTGCCTGTCTCTTGCAGTAGAGTCCCCTTTCAGACGAGCCTTCCATTGCTCACAGTTCTGTTGCTGTCTGCCAGGCCATATAAGTGGGTTCTTTTTCTTGATCCGCTTGCTTCTCCTTCTCCAAGGCTATAACAACTTTTGCTTTTATTGAGAATAATTTGTAGCCCTTTGTAGACTAGTATAATGTTTTTGACAATGACAGAAAACTGGGAGGGATGGCTGACACTCCAGAAGGTTGTGCTGCCATCCAGCAAGACTTGGACAGGCTGGAGAGCTGGGCAGAGAAGAACCTAAAGAGGTTCAACAAGGGCAAGTGTAGAATCCTGCACCTGGGGAGGGAGAATTCTGGGCACTAATATAGGTTAGGGGTGGACCTGTTAGAAAGCACTTCTGAGGAGAAGGATCTGTGGGTCCTGGTAGGTAGTCAGCTATCCATGAGCCAGCAATGTGTCCTTGTGGCCAATGGAATCCTGGGCTGCGTACGGAAGAGTGTGGCCTNAACTTGTTTGGGGTGAGGGTGTCAGAGCCCTGGCAGAGGCTGCCCAGGGAGGGTGTGGAGTCCCCTTCTCTGGAGACCTTCAAGCCCCTCCTGGATGCAGCCCTGAGTGATGTGCTCTGGGCAAGGGGAGTTGGACCTGGTGACAAGTTGGACTCTGACAATTCCCTGATTCCGTGATCTCCAGAGGGCCCTTCCAACCCCATATCATTCTGTGATAAGGTTTGGGGTTTTTTTCTGATTCTTTCCAAGCACTTATGAAATACTTAGAGAACAGTTCTACAGTAAAAAAAAAAAAAGTCTCAGGAGAAAAACGAAGATAGATATTTATAAATTTCCATTAAATATATATCAGTTTTTCCTACAAGCGTTAAAGATGTTGCCCTTCACCCAGTCATTATTAACATACATTTTTAGACTCTAAACCCCCATTTCTAATGTGTTTTCAGCTTCTGTCTTTGAGCAAATAGGGTTTGTATTGCCATTGCAGTCTTGAACAGTAAAGCCTTTTTAAAGGAGAGGTTAAGATTTATGTGTTATTCAAGTCTAAGAATTTCTTATTTGATAAAGATGCAGCAAATCCTGTGAAGTTTTTATAAGTGATAAGAATTAGCAAAGCAGTGTCTAACTCTTTTCCCATTTTACCATATATTTGCTGAGATACAGTTATTTGAGCTAATGAAAATTTAGGTCAAACACAATGTCACCAAAAAGTGCAATTTTTACGAAGCTAAAAGCCTTCCGTGGAAAATATCTATTTTATTAAAAAAAATTGTAATGTTTGATTTTGTATCAGTTTGACCTGAAGTATAATAGTTCACTTTTCAAATTATTCAAAACCATTTCATTCTGTGGGATTTGAAATTGTCTTCCGGAAGTGTCGATTAAACGCCCAGTTTGTTCTGTTTGTTCAGCTTCTTGGCAAAAAATAGTATATCTTGCATGTATTTTGGTCTTTGTGTGTGTGTGATAAAGCACATGTAATGGCCTGCAGGAGATAAATTACTGCTGAAGAAATTACAGGAGCTGGAATCTCCCGTAAGGGATGTCGGCTACAGAGTGCACGGGAACATCAGGCTCCCCTGCCCCAGCTCCCATCAAGCTCTATGGCACCACCAGGAACACAGTTTAATATTTTACTGACTGAAAACCAAGTGTTTCAGCCGAGTTCTACAAACCAGAGTGAACATTGCAGTTTGGGCGTTATGTGATTTTAAAAAAAAAAGAAGAAAAAAATAGTCAATATACAAAAAAAAGCAATGGAAAATTCAAAAGTTCCTCTGGCACCGAGACGGGCGTTTTCACTCAGCTTATGTGCAATAGGCCATTGGCAAAGGGATTCTCTTCTGTAGTCAGTTGCTGTTGTTGGTTGAACCGAATGCTAATGGAGGAACTTTTATCTCATTCCAAACGTATTAGTCAGAACCCAGAGAGCGAGAGGATACCGCCAAAAGGTGTCTTGCATTGACAGCAAAACTAGCTCTAGAGCTCATCTCTCCCATTTCCATTCTAATCTTGGCTCTGAGTTGTGGAAGGGAAATAGAGTTATTTCCTGTCACTGTTTAGAAATATTTAAAGAAAAAAAGAGTTTGTTTCCCATTTTCCTTCTGGTTTTGTAGTGCTTTTACCCAGGAGGCACACGGTGACTGCAGTTCTTGCGCTTTGAATGGTGCTAAAGCAGTCGTTGTGCTTTACTGCCTCTTGGATTTGCAAAATGAATTGGAAGACCTGTTTGATGCTTTTTATACTCTCTCCCATTCACTCGTGAAAAAAATTGAGTGTCATGGTTCAACATATCAAAAACCATATTCTAATATACTTTAGAAAATCGATAGTGGGCTATCTGCATTTCCCGTGCTGACGTTTCTTTAGCTAATGTTCGCTTTGCCTAGGTGTGCTGAATGTTTTCAGTTTACGTGTTCATACCTCTCCCGTGAGAAGAACTTTGAAGCGATGCCACGCTGTCCCTGCTTGATGTATAACCTCTGCAGATATAAAATAAGTGCAGGACACACAGTGGGAACATTGCTCATAATGAATGTTTTTAATTGCATGCCGTCTTTGTGCATGCTTGTGTTTTACTTCTTGTGTTCTTGAATTGATCTTAGTTACCCCTACGGACTTCCCAAGGAAATATCTTCTGCGTTTGAGACTTACGTTTATAGCCTGAGTGTTTGATGATGCAAAGCTAAAGGCTTAGTCTGACCAAACTTGCTCCTCCAGTCTCAGGTCCAACACTGTTTTGTAGCCTGCAAAATTAATACTTGATGTTTTTACTAATGAAGTATGAATCTCACAATGAATACCTCTTCAAATTGAACTGGAAATGAATAGAATGATGCACTTATTTGCCATTAAGACATGGAGAATGGTAGGTTTAGATAACCTGAAACTGGTGACAACTGCATCTCCCTCTGCTAGCTGTGATGATCATGCGTGTTCTTGGTGATTGCAAGCAGATCACTTCTACCTTTGCTGTATTTCCCTCTTTAAAATAATCTATATTCTGTCTTCTCCTACTTTGAGAAGGCCTGTGATAAACTCACAGGTGCAGTGCTCTGCCTGGTACACATACTTCAGGCAAAATGTAAGTTGGGCTGATGGGAAAAGCAAGTACAGTCCAGGAAAAGAATTCTGTCTTTACCTGACTTGATCCCAACTAGGGAACGTTTACCGTGTTCCACTGGCTTCTGTGCCACTATGTGAATTTATGCCATTTCACTGTCACTTTGCGGTTCCTACAAAATCTAAATGGAAAAAAATGTGATTTCCCCCCCCCTCCCCTGCCGAAAAGGCAATGTATTAGTAATTTTGTGGCAGAAGATTTACAAGGCTAGGCAGTTTCCCAGAACACACCAGATTTTTCATTTTATACATAAGCAAATAATGCATTGGGCTGTTATACTTGGTCATCTGCTGTGAAGATCGGTATGCGGATTTTTTACTGGATATTCCAAGCCAGGATTCTCCCAAAGAAAGGGAAGAAGCATAATTTGGAATCGGAAAATCAGTATTATGTGTACTTCTAAACTCGTGATCATCTGATAGTTCAATCTGCTGCATCAACCATCTTGTTAAACATTTCCGGATAGACACTGCAAATCATAATCTCTCAGTTGGGTTGGGCTGTAGTCATTGTCTACAGAAAGTACTAACGGAGTCACAGGTGGTAAACATAGCAGATTTTTTTGTAAAAATAGCTAATTTGATATGTCAGTTATTATTGTTGGCCTTTGTGGTAAAAGTTCATGATTAGTAAAGTTACACGTGGAAGGTTTTTACTAAGAATGGCCGTGGAGAGCCAGGTCTTTGTGTCATGTCTAGGTGTGACGCTTCAATCACGCAAGCGTTTCTCCATCGGGATGACTGCAAGTTAAAAATGTCTTTGCATTGCACAAAAGTACAGATACACGCAGAGGAAGTACACGGATCCATCTGGCTCAGTATGCCTCTCCTGCAGTGACCACCAGCAAATGTGTAGGGAAGAGTAATATAATAAATATCATAAATGTCTTATATTGTTTATGATATCCCCTCAAATATCCTCCCTATTGTAGTTACATTCTTCACATTCTTCCCTTTCCTCCAACTCTTCCGCCTGGTGCAGTGTATACTGTACCCTTTACTAGACTCTTACTCCAACTGAGGATTCTGTTAGAATCCTATAGGTGTAGGTCTTGGGAGGAGGCTGTGTGCAGACATGGCCCTATGGTGATGTGGACATTCTCTGAGGAGCAATGGGCAGCAAATGGGTCACTTAGGTGAGGGGGAGAATGGGTCTTCTGGAAGGACTGCATGAGAGAGTCCAGGGCAGGGCTACAAAGATGCTGAAGGGAGTGGAGCATCTCCCATATGAGGAAAGGCTGAGGGAGCTGGGTCTCTTTAGCTTGGAGAAGAGGAGAATGAGAGGTGACCTCATTAATGTTTATAAATATGTAAAGGGTGAGTGTCAGGAGGATGGAGCCAGGCTCTTCTCAGTGACAGGCAATGATAGGACAAGGGGCAATGGATACAAGCTGGAACAGAGGAGGTTCCACTTAAATATGAGAAAAACCTTCATGGTGGGGGTGAGGGAACACTGGAAGGGGCTGCCCAGAGAGGTTGTGGAGTCTCCTTCTCTGGAGACATTCCAAACCCACCTGGAGGCGTTCCTCTGTGACCTGATCTAGGTGTTCCTGCTCCGGCAGGGGGACTGGACTGGATGAGCTTTCAAGGTCTCTTCCACTCCCTGATATTCTGTGATTCTGTGAATAGGGCCACCTAGCTGAGAAGCCCTAGTTAAATGTACAATAGAATGATCTTTTTAGTAAATTATTTGCTAGAAATAAGTGACCTGTTCTTTTAAAAACCTGTGACAAGGTCCTCATTTGTGGTACCAACAAAAACCCAAGAGTGCCTACTGTGACACGTCTGTGTTCCTCTCAGCTGAGCATTGATGTGCCTCAGAACTTAGGCCCATCATATTCTCTGTGTTTGCCTTATGTAAGTGCTACGAAGGGCAAAATCCCTCTCTGCTCTTTAGGAGTGATGATATTGAGGGTCTGTGTAATACCTTCGCTGAGACTACATTAATATGTCGAAGGGGAGGGAATGGAAAGAAAATTTCATTGTGGGTGCTTGGTTGGAGAGACCTGCAGTGTTTCCAACCAGTTAGAACACGGCTGAGAATTCTGGAAAAGTGCTTTGCATTGCATAAGCAGTGTGAGTCACAGAGTCACACAATGCTATGGGGTTGGAAGGGACCCTTGGAGATCACCTAGTCCAACCCCCTGCCAAAGCAGGTCCACCCAGAGCAGGTCCCACAGGAATGTGTCCAGGTGGGTTTGGAATATCTCCAGAGAAGGAGACTCCACCACCTCTCTGGGCAGCCTCTGCCAGGGCTCTGCCACCCTCACAGGAAAGAAGTTCCTCCTCATGCTTAGATGGAACTTCTTATGTTCCAGTTTGTGCCTGTTCCCTCTTGTCCTGGCGCTGGGAACCACTGAAAAAAGACTGGCCCCATCCTACTGACACCCACCCTTTATGTATTTATAGTTGTTGATCAGATCCCCCCTCAGTCTTCTCTTCTTGAGACTAAACAGACCCAAGTCCCACAGTCTTTCCTCATAAGAGAGATGCTCCAGGCCTCTAATCATCTCTGTGGTTCTCTGCTGTCCCCTCTCCAGCAGTTCCCTGTCCTTCCTGACCTGGGGAGCCCAGAACTGGACCCAGTGCTCCAGATGAGGCCTCCCCAGGGCAGAGCAGAGGGGGAGGATGACCTCCCTTCACCTGCTGGTCACACTCTTTTTGATGCACCCCAGGATGCCATTGGCCGCCTTGGCCAGAAGGGCACATTGGTGGCTCATGGGCATCCTGGTGTCATGGGGTGAACATAGTTAACACAAGGAGTTGTTTCTCGGGGATTGTCAATAGGAGTTGAAGTAAGGAGACACCGTCCGTCGTCTTCTGCAGGGAAGCCTTGGGTTGTGCACAAAAGGAGAGCCGCAGTGTTACTGTAAGGGCTCACGAAGGTCAAACCTTCAATTCCAAACTGAATAGATTGTAAATAATACACGCAGGTCATAGACATATCTCTTTTTCCTACGATTAATTATGCAAATCTGGTATTCTGTCTCAGGTCAGGTCTATGACCATATAGTATGTTCCTTTTTTATGGAAGGCGTGTGTGTTCTGCTCCCTCCTCCCAACAAGGAGCTAGTAGTAGAGTTTCAGAACTTCCAAGCCGCACTCCTTGCTAATTTATTTCAAGCAAAGTGCATTTTATGAGCTTATCTCCTAATTCTTTTGATTAAAACACAAGCAAAACTCACCCAACTTGAACAGGTTGAATGCCACATCTGTGCAGAAGATATCAGCACACTTATTTATGGCTCAAAGAAACAGAGTCTAAATTAAAGCAGCTATTGCTATGGAGTGGATAAGCGGCCATTATGAATTATCCTTAATTATAGCGATTTCCTAAACTAATAAACCTGCTAAATCTTTATTGCAAAGGTTAGTTTACACAGCGCATATAAAACCCGCATGTGCTACGCATCAACCACCAGCTGTCTGACAGTGTGTTGCTATTGCAGTGAGCGTTCCCATAAATTTTATGTTGGTTATATTAACAGTCAGTCCATATCACTACCCACAGATGCCTGTAGACATAAAAATTGCTCTCCAGTGAGCCTAAATATCCCTAGAAGCTAGTTGTGTCTAATGTTCCATGTAGTATTTGTACGTGAAAGCAGCAGATTGAAAAGTTATTTACAGATGAATATTTCAATCCAGTTAGTTCATATTGGCCTACTTAGGCTCCTTTGCTGGTTTATTTGTATGCTAAATAATTCACTGAAGGTTCTTGCTGACTTTCGAAAGCAGTTTCTATGAAATGCAGACAACAGAACCAACTTTAGGTGCTCAAAAGGCTAAACAGCCCTGTTTTAAATGCAGGTCAGAGCTACAGACAGCATCTTGCAGATGGGCTGTCACTCACAGTTCTACCCTTTTAGTTGCTGGGGTTTTAAAGAATTTACCAAGATTTGATGTTCATATATATATATA
>VXBJ01001607.1:71449-83785 GCA_013400055.1 Nycticryphes semicollaris | reverse complement strand
TATATATATATTTGGCAAGAATGGGTTATCCTTTTCTTAATCTGTCCTTTTTTCTGGACAACTGTGAATTTCCTTCAGGACAGCCCGTGGTGCAGGCAGTGCTGGCAGCAGGCAGCATGGTGTGGGCTGTTAGAGGGGTTCCTGACAGTGCAGAGGACTGGCAGGTGCCGTAGATGTGCGATTCCTCCTGCTGTAGGACCTAGATATGGTTTTTGCCTGGATTTCCACTGTACAGCGTTTGCTGTACCATTTGTTGTGTACTTTGGTTTCTTAATTACTTGGAGCACTGGACAAACTCAGCCACTGTCTAGTCCTTTGCTGAGATCCAGGAACTTGGGAACACCCTCAGCACAGCACTGTCTCCATCGCAGAGTTCATCCATGTGCTACCTTTTTATTTTATAATATTGATTTTATCATTTTTACTGTTTGTAGCAGGAGTTGCTCTATTGATATTTACTCAGCCCCTCTTTGTGCAAACGCTGGAGAGAATACTTTGTTGTGAGTATTGACATTCTTCTGCTGGTTGCTTCACCACCAGCAGCTTATTTCACCCAAATGGTATTCAGATGCTGTAATTGTTTCTTGCTATTGATTTTAGATTGCGTTTATAACATGCTTCTGAAGACCATAGTGCACATGCTGTGTCTGGCTGGAGTTTCAGTTCACCCTTTTCAAGGAGAATATGAATCACACGTATTAAAATTGCAACAGCGGAATATTTTAAGTCTAGGTTTGCTTGGCAAAAATCACTCAAGAAGGACTGAGACCAGTCAGTTCTTGAGAGATCGTGAAGGAGTGTCTTAACACTTCCTGAAGAAGGGTTGGTTATTTTTGCAGGCATTCTGAGCTATTGGTGAATGTTCTAGCACGATGCTAAGGGTGCTAGACTGGCAATGGTGACCTGTTTTTGTACAAGATGCGTAGTTACTCAGGCTTAGGTTCACAAAGACATTTATGAGCCTGTTAGTTTGTTGCCTGCGTGTCTTACCCTTTATAAAATGAGTAATGCACTCATCTGGAAAGGAGTGGGTTTGTTTGTTGAGCCAGAAGGCACATATTTGGGTGACTGCATTAGAGCTAGTGGGCGATTTGCTTAATGAACTGCCAGGTTGTGGTGCTGGCGTCTCAGAACCCAGCCCCATGGCTTTAAAAGGGAGCAGCTTGAGTTGACTTTGGTGGCAGGAGACACGGCACAGAGATTGCAATTTTGGTCAAAATAGGTGACTCGCAAAATGTCAAAAGGTACTGCTCGCTGCTCTTCTTGTGAGTGATATGAAGCAAAGGCACAGTAATGCTGGGCAGAAAGACAAAGGAGCTATGGGACTGCAGAACTTGGAATATCAAGGCACTGATTTACCCTTTCTTTATACTTTTACAGTGTAGTGATGCATCAGATTTGCACAGGAAGTCTCAGGACCTGACACACTTTCATTCCTCCAATCCCTCACGTGAGATGAAGCTGTGGCTGCCCCATCCCTGGAGGGGTTCAAGGCCAGGCTGGATGGGGCTTGGAGCAACCTGGTCTGGTGGGAGGTGTCCCTGCCCAGGGCAGGGGGGGTTGCAACTGGATGGCCTTTAAGGTCCCTTCCAACTATAACCATTTTATGAGCATCTGTATAACATACCTACTGACAATCAATTCCATTTTTATTTATTTTTTTTTTTAGCCAACAGCAGCACACCATAACCTTTCTCTTCAGTTTACATAACATTAGGAAACCTGACATAACCACCCAAAAAATCAGCGTGAAGTAGGTGCTATAAAGCATAGGAAAATTTCTTCTCTTGTGCTACTAAAATGGGAGCTAACAGCCCAGCCCAATTTTTACTTATTTGACTGGTGGTGCATTTTGCACAGCAAATGCTGTGTTATCATGCTGGTCAAAAATTTGGTATTTGTAAAAAATACCTCTTTGAAGGACTCAGTAGTACTTTTTAAAATTAATTTGCATGCTTATTTTTGTAAACTGAGTTGCATTCTCTTTAATAAAAGAAGGGTGGTAAATTACATGCAATTAAATGTAGAATCCCTAGGAAGGTTAATGGGGGGTTGGCACCAAAAGTGTTTGGGTAGTTTTGAAAATCTCACTTGAATTTAGGAAAATTTAAAAAAAAAAAAAAAATTCATAAACAAGCGTGTGTGTGTGTTTATGCAGAGGCACAACTTCCTTCTGCAGGGAATTAGTTTTCCCAAAAGGAGATGAGTTGAAGAAGTTTTTAGTACTAAAATACAAAACCTAGCTCCATTTGCCAAAATCTCAGCAATCAAATTCAGTCCTCGTGCCATTGCATCAAAGAGAAGACTTGGCCCCACGGTGTTAGCTGTGAGGAAAGACAAATCAGCGGTACTTCTGCCACAGACGGGCAAAGAAAAAAAGCCATTAAGAAATAAATATTAGTGTACGTGTTGTGAGACATCAGTATTCTGCAGAAGCTGTCCCGTTTGTCACTGCTGCCCTAGTTGCAGTAGAATACACATATTTAAGAAAATTTCTCTATGTAAAAAATAAAAAAGAAAAAATCTGAATTCATTCCAGCTCCTGTGTAGCACTGAGAAACACAGAATTGATGAAAGGAGGTAAATTACGTGCTTCGTATTTTGATGAAGGGGTGTAAACATTTTGCAAGTCTACTAAAACTAAAACAATGTAAAGTTGCGTTGGGGAAATGGTGGCATCTTCAGGCTGATTACCAGCTTCCTGAGGACTTCTCCTGAATTTTCAGGGGAGGTTTCCTCTGCATGAGGAGCTCAGGACTGGGCTCCGTCGCCGTCAGTTAATTGGGGAGAAATCTGGCAATGGGAGCGTTTGAAAGAAGCATATGAATGAAGGCAGACAGGCATCCTGCAACAGCTAATTCACCCACGTAACACATCTTTGAACTGTCTAAGGCATAGCTAACTGTTTACATGCTACCAACAAGAGTAAAAACTCTGAACAGAAGGAAGAGACAGAGTTGCTGTGAATAAAGAAAAAGATTACAAGACAGCCCATCTGCTAGAGAGTACCTGTCACCTCTAGTTACAAGCTGGAGGCAGCCCTACCTCGTAGCAACTAGAGAGACCAGTTTATTATTCAAAGGGTAGAGAGGCAGAAGCTAACTTAGACCTCCGCTCTCCGTCTGACGCGGTGTCAAAACATCAGTTTCGGGGAAGCCTTGTGGACAGAATAGCGAGGGTGAGTGGAGTCTGAACGCTAACAAGACAATAGCTGAAGGAATGTATGGCTTCTGCGAAGTTAAATGGCTATCTTTGCTGATAGCTGGGAGAGGGATTCAGCACACAAGACTGACAAGAATTCTGCCAGGGAAAATACTACCGGCAAGGGGGACGAGAATTATATTAATAGCTAAGGTAATCTTGTTATCCTTGAGCATTGTGATCGTAGTCATGCAAAAACCAACAACCTCTTTGGTCATTGTGCTGTGAAGCTGCCAAAGGCACTTTTACAGGGCCTTAAGTTAAGCCGCCTGGTTTGCTTTTTTCTCTTTGGAATACTGCTTACACGTACGTGTTATCTGGTAGGCATTTTGGAATAGCTATTGTCTTTGGAAACCTATTGTTTGCGCCTGCAGCCAGGGCAAGTTTCACTCCTTCCGTTAACATCTTCAAGGTCAGGTAGACTGGTCACAGTCAGTTTTCACTGCTCTTATAATGTTTTTGTTTTATCTGGTATCCCTTGGAGAACAGGCAAATTGGGTGCATACATGTAGCAGGCCATCTTGACATTGATTTTTGAAGGTTCATTAGATAAATGCTGACATCATAGATTGATGTCTCTTTAAAACAGTGCCGAGCACAGAACCATTGGGGGAATCAAAAATATCGACTCGCCATGTTTGTGCAGGAGGCCCACTGGAGATCTCCTGCATTAATAGGTCCAT
This sequence comes from Nycticryphes semicollaris, assembly GCA_013400055.1. Taxonomy (NCBI): domain Eukaryota; kingdom Metazoa; phylum Chordata; class Aves; order Charadriiformes; family Rostratulidae; genus Nycticryphes; species Nycticryphes semicollaris. The sequence goes on along the minus strand of VXBJ01001607.1, from coordinate 79,901 downwards.
CAATTTAGATGTTCTTTAATTATTCTAATTGCACACTTTGCAGCTGGAAACTGACTTCATTACAACCACCCTAGCTAGTGGCACCTTTTGCAGAGAAGAAATAACGGTGGATAATAGGGACTTTTATCTACTGTGTGATCATGTCTTAAATTGTTCGAGGGGTTTTTTTTAGTTTGTGGTGTGGTTTATTTCTTTATTATGGGCTAGTTGTAACGTGGTGGTGAAAATGAATAGGGATGCAGTGATGGGCCAATGCAGAGGCCAAGAAGCTATGTGGTACTTTAAAGAAATACATGCTGGTAAAATAAAGTTGATGGTTTTGTTCGTGTTTAACCCCTCACCCTGGTACCATCAATAGATTGAAGACATCATTTGTATCTGCAAGTGTTTGTTTAATTAAGACCTCCTAAAAATCTTTGCTATTGATTCATTCCATTATCTTATTGATTAACTGCGCTGGATCATGTACTTGCTCTTTAGTGGAAGGCAACAGTTTCAGCCTGCTGTCATTTACCCACAGATGTGAACAGTAAGCAATGTTCAGCATCCATGTCTGCCAAAGTGTCTTGTGTTTTAATGAAGTACTGGCTGCAATTCCCTGTATTACATGAGAAAAGCCAGTTGTCTCCTGCTGGTGGTGTGACCAAGCATAAAGGTTTTCTTCCAGTTATTCATACAGCAGCTGCTTACCAGGGAATGTACGAAAGTTGTGCTTTGCATTTCTATGTTAAAATTTAGAGGTTTGAGTCAGGGCAGCAAATTAACACAGATGACCTGCATATTTCATTTCCATGCTTTTGTATTTTTGGTTTTTTTTTTTCCATGCTGGAAAATAATGAAAACCAGGGTTGTTTTATAATATGGTGTCATATTTGTACCATGCAGCTTCATTTTGTGGAGTTTGCTGCATGAGCTAGTATTAATATATGTGTATATCTGATAAAAGCATCCCACCGCTGCCTCTCTGAAGATTTTTCTCAGGAAAATAATTCAGGAACAACATTCTGACTGCTCGAGAGTTGGACCGTCTGGCTACATTTGTGCAGCCACATGTGCCCTTGTTTGTCAGCTCTTTGTCATCTTTTTTATTTATTTATTTTTTTATATGTAGAGAACTGTCCTTTCCCTCTACCATTGTGCTAGCGATGCGGCACGTAGTCCCTTATTTTACAATTCCAGAAATGAGTTTCCCTGTTGGAAGTGGGAATCTGACAACTCCGACCTGGGGGGACCTGCTGCCACAAGGTCACACAAGTGTAATGTACCCTGGGTAGGCTGAGAACTGGTTTTAGAAATCCTCCCTGCCGCCTCTCAGAGTTTTAGGGGCTACCATTAGTAGCAAGGCAGAGGTGGTGACTGACAGTAAAATTATGGGTATGTTGAAAGCAAAGGAAAAAAACCAAGCCCAGCGTTTTCTCCTTCTGTCCTGACATTTGAGTGACAATCCAGATTGGTCCGGAGTAACTGCCAATATTCCAGTGGAAAATTTCAAAACATTATGCATGCCATATTGAAGTGTTTCATAGGAAATAGGGCACATATTCTATATTTTCTCATGCAGCTCGTTCCTGACATTTCCAATATCCTACGTGTACTCTGGGTGGTCTAGTGAATGCCAGCAGGTTCTTTGTTGCCGTTGTGAAGGGAGGGCTCAGAAACTCCCCCCATGACAAAATCACTACATTTTTCCTCCCTTTTTTTTTTTTTTTATATAAAAGGAAAAGTTCTCCATTTGGGCTGTTATAAAATTCTAGCTCAATTGAGACTTTTGTGTTTAGATAAGTTTATATATCTGCTGGCATGCGTTGTTAATTTAAGCCAAACCCTCAACTTTACCTTGGCAGAGACGCTGATTTTGTTGGGTTCCCTGCACCCTGTTAAATGAGCTAGTACCAAAACAACATCCAAAGGACAAATGGCTGTCTTCTGGTTACTTTTCAGGGCCTTTGATGGCAGTAGGAAGTCCTGACTCAGCCTTTATGATATCCTAGCATGGCGACTCTGAGTGCCTCAGGTTATTTGTAACTGCATAAATGCTAAAATTAAATCACAACGAAAAAGTTCTCGATGTTCTTGTTGCTTAAGCCACCTCTGAGAGCATGTCATACAATTATATTCTTTTTCCTAGAATCTGTTTGTGTGCAAATAACATGCTCTCCTGAGTAATTTTAGTACTTGTGACATGAAAATGTAATACGTGTCGCATATGTAAAAGTTATTAGCCAAATTGTGGAATTGTGCAGGACAGGGTGGAAAGGTCTACCTCGTTTTAGGAATCCCCTTTTCTTCCCTTCTGAATTTCTTCTCTTTATTTAACCCCAGTGACTTCGTCACGTTGGGGTTAGTGGTGTGGGAGATCTGGGAATCTACCTGGTGGATGGAAGGGTTTGTCTCAGAAATGACCTAGAACTGAATTTTTGTACTTGATGGGGAATCAGAGCAGGAACACAAACATTTATTTGCCTGGCGGGTCCGTGGAAGCCGGAATGACTGAGGTGGCAGACTTGTGTAGGTTTTAGCAGCAGACCTGGGGGGTGACCAGATGGGACTTGTTCCTTAGTTTGAGAGGGCTTGCAATTACACGGTCTTGGCATCTATGCAGTATTTTTTCTGTTCCCTGTCTGGCTTGGATTTTTTGCTTAGCTTCAGTCTGCTCCTTTTCTTTAGGGTCTGAGCACTTACTGTGATTAGAAAACAGAGCAAATACTCAGCCAGAATGGGTTTGGTCCAGTTCTTTACCAGTAATTGAAATGATGGCAGAAAAGCTCCACGTGTTCCTTCTTAATCATTTCATCTGCCGATGGGCCACTCAGACCTACTGTTTGTGCATTACAGTGCAGCGCTGTAAATTGACTACAGATAGTTGTACCCTGGATGGTTTTAAATTAGCTGTGGTTGGGTACTGGTGAAGCATAGCTCTGTAGCATTGGGCACCTTGTTGAGATCCCAGTTAACTACGTAAGATCGAAGACATACAGTACATACCGCTCCCCGCTTAGCTAAACTATCTGTGTGTATCCTGGCAAGCTCAGGGGTGCTGAGAGGAACAGGATCATCCCTTTGAGGTGTGATTAGGTTTTATTATTTTCTATTTACAGAAGTGTAGTTTCAGCACGTTACTGGAAAACAGATGGGGTTTGTTTCTCACGTTTCTAAAACCCAATTACTTTGTAATCTTACATAATTTACCTATAACTCTACAGGAAGATGATACTAGTAATCAATGGTGATATAAAGGGTAGATTTGAGTCACGGGAAAAATAACGTTTTAGATATTTTCTATAAGGACAAAAAGTCAAATTCTTAAAAAGTTACTCTAACCTTCAACTCAAAAGACAATTTAGCACGGGCTACTGAAAGTATTTTATGTACCCAAAACATGTATGAGTTTGGAGAGGTCTTTTGCATATATTTAGCTGAACTTTCCAAATGGAAGTTACTCGTTTTGAATATGTCAAAATGAGATACTTTTTTTTTTACAATTTGTAAATGTCTTTCCAAAATATCTTTGAAGTTTAATAAATTGAAACTGACCTTTTCCGCCAACTTTTATGGCTTCGAGAAACTAGGATTTTCTGAGGAAAACACGTTTCATTGAAAAGATCCCAGCTAAATCTATTGAAGATTTATTATTTATCATGGACCAAATCTTGCTTTCTGTACCTACATAAATAGTTAATGAAAGTGCTTCCAAGCATAAAGCATGAACTATTTGGACCAGTGTTATAAAGTGCTTTGAGCTGGAGAAATAGAGTCTGGAACATGGAAGTTACATTATAAGCAGAGTTATTTTTGTTCTGTAGAAAAACTTTTAATTGTCAAAGACTTTTAAAAAAAAAAGTCTCTTAGTCTCTTTATTTCCCTTTTGAATCCTACAAGAGTTCACTTCAGCATGCATTACTAATATTTTATTGCCATTGCCGAGAACTTGATGCTACTCTTTTGATTAGTGAGATATAGCCAGAGATCAGTTGAACAATTAAAACCCCTGAATAAAATGTCATTAATTGCCAAACTGAGCATGAGCTCCCGGCGGAAAGGACTGATTTTGAAAGTTGAAATGTTGGTACATAACATCTTTACCAGTTTACAGCTTTGCTGAATGGAGCAGACAAAAGCATTTCACCAAACCATGACATCTTGGTCTTTTATGGCTGGTGAAATTACTGCATTTGTGTACTAGATATCTGAACTCATGTATCGTTATGGAACGTCGATTGAAATAGGTTCTTTTAGAAGAAAATAACACTTATAATTGCTGAAACTGACATAAACATCTGGAGTACTTTGAAATCTGAATAGAAAGAAAACACCTTGAAGTAAGGTCTAGGTTAAAAAGCAATGGCAATCCAGTATTTGGGGAGAAAAAAGCATGGGGTTAATCTTGCTGGCGTGCTAATATAATTTCTCAAAAGATTTGCTCGTTACCCTTTCAGACAGAAATAGCGCCTAGTATTATACAGGAAGGATGTTCAGTGAATGGAAGTCTTGTCCAAATAGGAACAGCAGACCATGACTGTATACATTAATTTGATGCATTGCAAACTGCAAGTAGTGTGTCTGGAAAAAGTAAACTAAAGCTTCATGAAAATTTCTTGTTAAGTAGATCTAGTGGAAACACATCAGATGGGGACCACCAATAGCTTTCACATCAGATGGGGACCACCAATAGCAAATGGAATTAAGCAAAATGTGTCTAAGAAGCCCAGTAAATACTTGGGAAGTAATCCTATGCTGAGCCCTTGGCTGCTGTCAGAATATTAGGAATTTACAGGTTAATTTTCATGTGAAATACTGCAGAATAGAACTATTGTACTAGAAATACTTCGTATCTGCCCATTCCTTGACATTCTACATAACCTGTAACGTTCAAGTCCGGACTGTGACTATCCTTATATCTATCACGTTAGCCAAAAAATGACACAGAAGACTTTTTTTGCAAATAGGATTAAGTGACAGTTTTCACTGATGGGAGTAGTTTTTTGTTATTTGCTTCTATTTGTTTAAATTATTGGTGAACTTGGTCTTCAGCAGGGGGTTTGGTATGTCACCGCATATGTCATCCAGGAGGGAAAAGGGGCACAATAGCACAATCTAGAGGTAAATGAACAAAAACCTCTGCGGAATTTCTGCTCTGTAAAATCTTGTGAAGATTTCTTTTTAATTTTATTTTTTTTCCCTTCCATCTGAGCCCAGATATACGCCTGGTAGGATTTCTTGGAGGCTGTAGCAGGCTAAAAATAATCCCTGCTGTGATCCCCAGTACCCATGTGTTGGTTTTGTGCTACAGACTTGTCGTGTGTAGATTTTTCTGAGTCCTTGGCCAGGGCTACCCTTTGCCTTATGTACATGGGAGGTGCTTACTCTGGAAGAAGGACGCAAAGGTGTGGAAGCGCATGTTGATTTTCATTCATCCCAAAAGGCTGGACTATCGGACTTTTTCCCCTTGCAATTACTCCATCTCTCTGTAGGTAGGCGGGTACCTTTTCACCTGGAAAGGCAACAAGGAGCAAACTTGTATGAATTACTTTTGTTTCCCAACCGCTTCTTGCTAACACACTGAAGTTTACTTTGAATCTTTGTCTATACTTTTACAAAATCCCTAGGGAAAAGGAGCTGATTTATGTTCAGCTTAGCCCGAAGCGCTTGCGTCACTGTACAATTTTGTATTGCTTGCTTAATAGACCACAAAAGTCAACATCTCTTTGGAAGAACAGTTTGTGCTTAAAGTAGTCACAAATTCCAAGAGATCCTGTTAAGGCCGGATGTTGTGAGAAACCCAGAGTTGGAACAAAAACTCTTGTTTCCTAATTATAATGTTAATACTTGGGAAACCTTAAGCCACTCTGTCTTGGTTTATGTCAATAAAGGTTTGGTTTTTCATCTTTCTTTCCTGCCCATCCTGCTTTGGGAAGTTGGAAGCAAGTCAACAATTTTAGCTGCAACATAAGAAGGTTTCAGTTGTCTATTATTATGGAAGCAGATGTGAGATTACATCTCTGAAAAGAGACAAACAATCTGCATTTATATCATCTTTAATGAGACGAGGTCAAAAACTTTAGTTCACAGGTTTATGGAATATGAGTGAGGTTGGAAGGTGTGGTCAGATCAGATTGCTCAAGGTTTTAACCAGTCAGAGCTTGAAAACCTCCAAGGATGGAGCCTGCGCAACTTCTATGGGCAACCTGTTCCATCACTTGGCTGTCCTCGTGGGAACAAAGTTTTTTCTTGTATCTGGCTAAATTCTCTTTTGTTTCACTTTATGTCTGTTCCCTCTTGTGCAGTGCTCTGAAGAGCCTGGCTCCGACATTTCCTTGCCTCCCTGTAGATCCTAAGAAGTTTGTTATCAAGTCCTCTTAAAGCTGTTGTTTCTCCAGGCTGAACAAACCTTCACCCTTTTCTCACTGGGCAGGTGCTCCAGCCTCCAACCATCTCAGCAGCCCACTATGCTCTGAGCCCCAAATTATCAAAGCAGTTGGGGTTTTTCTGCCTTTGTAGGTGTCTGTTCATCCTGGGTTGATCTTTCTTTTCCTCCAGAGGTTGTTTGTAGGTGCCTTTATCAGACAGACCCTGCATTTGGTCACATGTGCAAAGCATTTGGTTGTTGACTGTCTTTATTAGGTAAGATAAAATTAAACCATTAGACTTAACAGGACTGTAAAAGTGAAGTATAGTCATGTTCAGTCCATGTTTTAACTAGCAATTTAAGGTACTCATATTTGAAAGATTAAAATAATAGCAATTCCATATGGCATCTGTGAAGTTTGCAGCATGAGCTTACTTAAAATAATGACTGTCAAGAGCTGGCCAATGTATATTTTGCATCAGCCTAGATCCAGTGTGCCACAGACCAGGAGTAGGAGTTTTGTTATGTTCAGTTCTGAATGGTTTTACTTAATATGAGGGGTGAAACTTTGATTTTTTTTCTTTTCCTTAAAATAGACATTAGATGTACAAAAGAGGTACAGTATAACATTGCTTGATTGCTACATTTGTGTTAACTTGGCTAGTTTTTATAGGATGTGGCACGTAGTATATATGCTCTTCCAGAAGTGTGCAGTGTACATTTACACAGGAAATCAAGCACTGATGAGGAAAAGCTCATTGTCAGCACATCATAGTATTGTAGGCTGTATCAAATGTCCAGCATTAGGTTTAGGGGAAGTGCATGAAAACCAATGTATGGTTGCCTGGTTTCTTCTTCAACTATCAAATACGGAGCCACACATGAGCAGCTTTGAGAGATGAATAAAACCCCCCTGATAATATCAAACTCTTGAGTTCTTCTGACAGCCACTGATAAAGCCAGCTGATTTGTAAAATAACGCTTTGTCCGTTCCTTAAGACTATTGGAATTATTGTCCTCACCTGGTCATACGGAAATGATTTCATTTTATTCGAGGAAAATCATTTCTAATAACATACAAATTTTTAGCAGTTTCTGTCGCTATGGATAATTTTACTGATTTCAGACAGCAACCAGCGCTTCTAACCTTCTCTTACAGAAGTCATGAGCTGTTCTGTGTCTACATTCATGACAATGTTACAGGTGTGTTTTATTCCAGAGATTACTAACCATTCCAGGCTTACATATGCAGGCTATGTGGATCTATGTGTAAGAGAATCAGTAATTCTGTTGGGACCTGTGTCTGAAGATGAGCACATGTTGAATGACTTCCCTGAGTCAGAACCAGAGTATAAAAAATGTTGAGGGATTGAGCTAACAGATTCTTGAGGTGCAGGGCTGATAAGATTCTTAGGTGTGGCTAAGCAAAACACCTTGATTTTATTTTAATCTTGGCTTTTCCGCATAAATAATTCTTTCTGTAACTGTGCTTTCACTATTTTTGAAGGCAAAAAGAAACACCAGCTTTTAAAAGATGGCATGACCAAGTGTCTTAATGTGTAGGTAGAAATGGCCTAGGCAGCTTGTCTGTTCATCTGGTTGTTGTGGAAAACCTACATGTTGTCATTTTCATAGAAGATAGCAATCCGAACTGCAGTTAATCTCTTAGATTTTTGCTATAATCAATACCATGTCTTGAAATGATAAGTGTATGGTTAATGTGATTGACATTAACCTCCTTCTGCAGGTAGATAATACCTATTGATTATTCCTAATGTAAATACACAGTATTCTTCGCAAGCATACCATATATTTGGTGAAATATTTTCACCCATGACCTGGATGAAGGGATGGAATGTACCCTCAGCAAGTTTGCTGATGACACAGAACTGGGAGGGATGGCTGACAAATGAGAAGGCTGTGCAGCAATCCCGTGAGAGCTGGACAGGCTGGAGAGTTGGGCAGAGGAGAACCTGATGAGATTCAACAAGGGCAAGTGTCGGGTCCTGCATCTGGGGAGAAATAACCCCCTGCACCAGGACAGGTTGGGGTGACCTGCTGGAGAGCAGCTCTGAGGAAAAAGACCTGGGAGTCCTGGTGGACAAC
>VXBJ01001607.1:16466-71363 GCA_013400055.1 Nycticryphes semicollaris | reverse complement strand
CCCTGGAAGAGGCTGCCCAGAGAGGTGGTGGAGTCTCTTTCTCTGGAGATATTCAAACCCTCCTGGATGCATCCTGTGGGACCTACTTTGGCAGGGTGGTTGGACTGGATGATCTCCAAGGGTCCCTTCCAACCCCATAGCATTGTGTGACTCTGTGAAAGTGTTTTTTCAAAGCTGGCTTGTTGGTTTTGCATTGTTTCTTTTCTGGATCCGTATCACCATCATACTGCTTAGTGTGAATATCCTGCCTTGGAAGACTATCATGTGTCAATTTAACTTTTTCGTTAAATTTATACCGTCCTTCACCTGCTTGTTCTTTAGCAGAATGTCTATTTTGATTAATTTAGTGCTCTGATGTTTTCTTTTTCCTCTTAAATAGCAAATATGTTCACTGGTGATGACAAACCTAGTAATTGCTGAGTATGTAGCGTCGCTCCCCTTTTCCTACCATGGAGTCTCTCCTCCACTCTCAAAGAGAGTAGGTTTGCCAATACAATGACCTGGTTCTTCAGTGTACCCTCTGACCAGCACAAGCTCAATGTCTACAGCGTTTCCAGTCCTCCTTTCTCGGCTAAAATGCTGAATGCAACAGATAGAAAATAAACCCCCCTGATGGCTGTAAAGTACAGGCAAGACTGGCTAGCAATTAGGAGTAGGTTTGAGGGTTAAGAAGTGCGAGCGGTAGATATCGGAGATAAAACCAGATAACAACCGCAAGTGAAGAACAAAATGTGGCAGTTTGTTTACCATACGAAAAGGGTGATGCCAAAAACCTGAACTGTAGAAGTTCAGTTACAGAAAGACCAAAACGCTAGTTTAATGAGCTGCCGGATGCTGAGATTATTACAGGTGACCAAACTCTCACTATTTTATAGCCAACGGAGCAAATCATGGAGAAATCCAAGGGGCAGTGAAAGTGCTCAGGTACAACAAAGCACCGAGTGTTGAAAACATTTCTGCTGAGTTATTAAAAGTAGCAAAGGGTAAGTTTTCTTTGAAGATGTTAAGCGCAGGTGTGAAGACACTTAAAGGTATCTAATAAATTTAAACCAATGAAAATCAGGTTTTAAATGAAAAAAAACAAAGGGGGTATGTAGAGTACCACTGCATCTCAGTCCTTATTACAGCCCGTAGCTCTTTGGTCCCAATCTATAAGCCTTTTTCCTATTTGGCAGATATAGTAAGAAAATATCAGCAAGCCTATTAAAAAAACCATGCCCACTCTGAATAAAGTCTTTTTGTTATTTCATATCAGTGTAGGGCTTGGAAAAAGCGTAGGCAAATGACCTCCACCAGCTTTTGGACAGCTTATGATGTTATTAAAGAAATGTAGGCAGGTGAAAATGGCAAGAAAAATGTCATCCAGATGAGTGAAACGAAACTAGTTGTATCAACATAAGCACCCAGAGAAGCTTACAAGCGGTTCGTAATGGTAATCATGCTATATAGTTGAGGTGCTGGAAGCATTAATCACTAACAACTACTTAAGAAGCAGAAAATGAGGCGCAACCCAAGCAACAGTGTGTGTTTTTCTCCCACTTTTATATTTTAAGAAATTTCAATTACCACGGTAAAACAAGCTGAAGATACGCAAAGACAATTAAAAAGAAACAAAAAAAAACCCCCCAACCTGTTGTTTTTCATCTGTCTGAGGCCTCATCCTCAAAGACAAAAGGAAACTGAGCGATGCTGTGGAATAAAATATTAAAGCACATTTTTGGGGTGGACCAGAGTAGTGATCGAGGTACTAAAATGTAATAAGGAACTTTGGGAGACTGGTAAAGAAGGAGGTGTGTGAACAAGAGCCCAAGCATGTTTGAGGCCAGAAGAGGTAGCAAAAAGGTCAAAGAGACGGGCTACCGAGTCTTTTGGAAACTCGTTCTTCTGGGGCTTGGTCTTCTGCCAACCAAAGGGAAGAGGGAGCAACAGTAATTGAATGACTCCCAAGATACTTAAGATGAATTACAGAAATAGACAAAAGATACTGCTGACATAAAATAGAGCAAATTATGAGCGCAGCTGAGGACCTTTAGGGTTCATAGGGCCTAGCAGATTTTTTTTTTTTAGGTTTTGTAATTCCTATAATAGCAAGCAAAGTTTTTATTATGGATTGTATATAGTAGCTGTTTTTTCACTGGCATTCAATTAAATCCATTGCCTACATTATTATAGGATACATGGAAGAGGGGAATTTATAGAGGGCTTTATAGCAGATCTGACTTATTTGGTCATTCCAAGAATGTGGGATCAAAATCTTGCTCAGATTTCTCTTCTGGGCTGCCGTCCCATTGAAAGCTGCCTGTTATTTCTTACCCATTTGCTATAGCCTCCTCTTCTTGGCAATATGCCTACTATTTAAGGTTACTTTCATTAATCAGCCTGAAGTTAATTCTGTTGCAGGCAGAATCTCTGATCTCATTATGTCGTCTTTAAAGCTGAAGGCCTCAGGTTCGGTTTTTGTTGGGGTTTTTTTTCCCTTTTTTACTTTGATATCACTGTAGAAAGATATTCTTAAGTTAAAGAACCGTGTCTCTGGGGACTCATTTGGTAGTCTTTGAAAAAGTGACAGTTTGGGCAGTAATAAAGCAATATTCACATTTCTGTTTAAAAGTTACAACATTCAGTGGGGGGTGCAGCAGTGGAATGTGGATCGTGTCCTTAAAACAAGCTGTGCTCCGTGGCTTGCCTCACAACGGTACGTAGAAGGATTAGTCCCACAGGCTGCCTGGTCTCAGGGCTGAACACACAATTGAGTCCGTGATAACACAACAAAAGTCTTTTTTCCTGTCCTGTGACATGCAGTTCTATTTTTAGGGTTTATGTGTGTTTTTTAGTTGGTAGCTGTGACTCTCCTTGTTGTACTCCTTTCTGATTATTTTATTTCTTTTTTATGTAGTAGCCAACACGTTTTAAAGTTTATATGCTGATCTGTGACTCCTGTGCTTTGAAACGTTTCTTTCCAGAACAGGCTGATCACTTTTTTCTTTCTTTTTATTTTTTTTCTTCTTTCTTTTCTTTTCTTTTTTTTTTTTTTTTTAAAGCTAGATGGCCATTACCAGTACATGGGAACAACAGTCAAACTTGATATGTTGCATATCCTATGAGTTTAATGCTTTTTCCGTTGCACTTCATTTCCCTAATGCCACCTGAGGTATTTCGAGACATATGCATCCCTGTCTTCTGTCTTTTAGAGTTAACTTCAACTTGAGCAATAAAATCCAGGTGCTTTTTAGAGCATTAAATCTGGCGAGTGGAAATTTGTCGTGATGTCTTTCAGGACCACCAGGTGTATGTCAGAGAGTGGGAAAGTTGCTCCACAGGTACCTCAAATCTCGGTGAGCTAAGCCTAGTACATGAAGAAGCCATTTGTATCCCACTGAGTCCCGCGATGGTGAGCACAGGGCTGAGATTTACATGAGTCCAATCTCTGCACCCGATAAGATGGCTGCAGCAGGGTAGCAACCGGATGACCTGAATCCCTGCTTCTTGTGCCTCAGAGGCTGTGGCACTAGTGGGGATTTTGGGGTTTCATTTGTTTTGGTTATAGCTGGGTCAACGCTACCGTGCAGGGTGCATTTTATTAAACTAGGCAGCTGGAAAGTGCCTTCCCCAGGAAAGGAAGCCACGTTGCCTCTTGGGTATGGAGTGGAAACGCTGGGTCAAGGGCAATATATCGGCAACGGTCCCGAATGTCCGTGTCCGTACCTCACTTAGCATTGCCCCAATGCTTTTAGACGGGATTGTTGTCAATGGTATTGATTAGAAGTTCTGATCATCTAGCAAACTTCCTGATGTGTTAAATTTCCTTCTTTCACGTGGCGTTGAGTGTGGAAGAAGTATATGTAACTGCAGAAGGAACTCTCAGTGGACACCACCAAAGTATGACTGCTCGCCATCAATTGCGCTGCGTGTGCCAATTCCAATTAGTCATTTGCCAGTCACTTTTAACACTTTCTAGCAATTCGGTGTACACCTACTAATATATTGTGTACCCCTACTAATGCACCGTGTACTAATATGCTATGTACTATGAGTTTTAATATATGTTTTTAGCAGAAGAGATTACACGAAAGGTTTTATCATCATCAGACATATAAAAAAGTCTAAATGACATTTCTGCTTCACTTCCAACACGTATTCTTAAAAGTGTATTCTCAAACTCAAAAGTGGGCAAATAAAATATGGGCTTCCAGGGTAGCAAAATTTTATATTCAAAGCAATTTGTCAGAGCAGGAGTAAATGTAACATTTGAACTTAGAAGACAGAATTTAAAATGCATCTTGGAAGAAAACCAAACTTCAGTTAAGCTTCTGATTTCTTTTGCGTAGTTGTTTGATAGTTGTTTTATGAACAGATTCTTACTGTGGAAAATATTATCAAGTTATCAATCTAATTGAGCTTGTGCTTTGAAGCTGTTGCAGTGTCAGAGGAAGAGTGTGATTCTCGAGAGCTCTTCCCTTTCCTTGGTGTGCATGCAGGTACAGTAACAACTTCCAGATTTCCCATTTTCCATCGCCCCGAGCACGGAGGAGCTGTTACTGCAGACAGGAGCAGATGTCACGGCTAGTTTTGTTCTTGTGGGATGTCCCACCTGATCCTCAGCTCCTCCCCTGGCGCCGTCACGGAGGGCAGTGGGAGGGCAGCCCCCCCAGACGGTGCCTAAAATCCCCGTTAGTCAAAATAAAACCTATTACAGCAAGAAACGGGTTAATGATCGTATCTCTACTTCGGCAAATGCACAATAAAGAGGTAGATTAGTAGAGATGAAAAATGTATTGCAAAACTGCCACAGTATTATGAAAAACAAAATGATTTCATTGAGCAGTAGTTCTGTTACCGTAATCCTAACGATAAACTCTGTTACAATAATAATAGGAGAAAAAACTAATTGCATCGAGGACAGGACAAATCTTTTTTAATCCTCGTTGTCATCTCAACTAAATCCAAACCTATTTGTATTAACCTTTGCTGACAGAGTCACATGATGGACATAATTTCTTGTAATTTACCAGCAGTAGATCTAACCTTTCTTCATCAAATATTCATAAAGGCATGATTCTCAATGATTTTCTGTCTCTTTTCATATTTACAGCTTGTTGTCTTTTTCCTTTTTACTATAATTTGAACACAATTGAAGTCAGATGGAATTAAAGTTAAATTGCCTTAGTGGCTACAGTACCTGAAAGCAGAGAATAACTAATTGAAATTTCTTACAAGTAGAGATCATGCTGTACTCTGATGTGACTGAGTTAAATAGTCCAAACGGCTGTGGCTCTTGAGGAGGGGAAAAAACCAACCGGATTAAATGCCACCGGTTCTTATCACTTGCATAACCGTTTAAAGTGTGTGTGTGTGTGATGTATCTGCATAAAAACACATCTGGAACTGAAAGTACATGGGTTTCCTGGATCCTGAGACAACGTATTGGAGTCATGAAAAGAAATGCTGTGAACTCGATTCCTTGTCTTGCTGGAAGTATGAATAACCACTGAACTTGGTTCAACTATGCTGGTGTAAACACTGATATAAAAGGTTGAAGGTAAATCAGTTTGATTAAGGCAGTGTAGAACTGGTGTACGCATCTTTTCCCCGCTAAGAGACGTTTAAATCTGAAATATATACTATATATATACTAGCTGTAGAATGACCACACTTCCCAGTGGATTTTTTTTTTTTAATAAGACTCTTTTAATGCAAATATGAGGGGTAATGGAAAATGTTAAACAGAAATTCATACACTGCAAATATTGCAATATGAGAAATTCTCAGAAATACTTTATATTGGGATATTTGAATTCCAGATGATTAGGTAACGATTGTAAACTTCCTCTGCATCGTGCTATGAGCAGAAGCCCTGCCTGTAAGTAGCTCTAATAGACAATTTGGTACCACCGTCCTCATTCTCTCAGAGTGGATTGTTGATAAGTGGAAACAATATCCATGATTTAAAATAAGCCTAGCTTTAAAATGCAGTGCTTTTTACATAAGCATAAAATGCATAGGCTTTTTCTGTTTTTTTTTTTTAAATGCAACACTTTTTAAGTAAGCATAAAATGTGATGCTTACTTTGTCTTCATCACTTCGGTGTCCAACCCTGGGCATGTGCCAGCCAGTAACTGAGCTGTTAGGACCTGGCTTCCCATTTTTCAGGTATGGCTGTCATTCTTTTTGTGAGCAATCCCTACTGTCTAATGCGATGAGCTGCTGAGAGCCGTCAGCTCCCATTTCCATCACCGAGAACTGAATGTTCAGCACCTTCTAGCGTTAAATCTCTAGGGAGCAGAGGGTTGGAACAGCTCCTCAGCAGCGAGATATTGCCGCAAATTAATGAAGAAAAAGTCTTAAGGATACATTTGTCATAACTTTTATTTTTGTGGAAAAGTAGAGGGGGTTCTGTTGTTTTGTGCCAGGTTCCTCTATAGCGATGATCAGATGAGGATTACTGATGGAAAACAGTCATTTCTTTCCTCAAGCCAGTTGTCACCTATGAAGGAGTGGATGAAGAGGTATTAAGTGACAGAGCACTTAGGGAACTTAGAAGTATCTTAAATTCGTCTCATCATAGAATTACATTTCTGGAAGTTTTTCAGGTGTGCTAAGCACACCTGTAATTTGTATTTCTTGTAGCTTTTCAGCATGCTTTTTTTCTTCACCTATGGCATCCTTTGTAGGGCTGGATTCCGATTTGAAAGTGCTGGCCTATTACTGCCAAATTAAGAGAGAGAGTAAAACGGTAAGAAGAAGGAAGTAGCAGGAGTCTGATGGGAAGGAAGCTTGTCCAGTGCATTAGGAACCACGCTAAGGTCGGTGAAGTTAATTCAGTTCTCAGGGAGTTCCCGCCTTGGTTTGCCACGCGTTGAGAGTGCGTTGTCACAGCTCCAGAAGAGAGGTGTGAGCTATCAAACGGAGCAGTGATGAAGGCATAGAAAGTAGTTAAATACACACTAGAAGCAGCTGAGCTTAGAGGTAAACACCACGTACTGCAGCAGTTGCTAGGCTTTTATTGCAACACGAAATCTTCATTTTAAATGCCATATATTTCAAGTTAGGTGTGGTGGTGGTTGAAAGAATTTCTTCTCGGAAACCAAATGAAATGCTATGGAGAAAAACGCTTAGGAAGCTGCCTTGGAAATAAAACAAGTTATTAAACAGGCATAGAGAATTAAAGAAAGTTGTTATTTGGTTTTATATTTGCAGCTGATTAGAAGGTGTTGTGGTTGTGGGTTATTTCCAAGAAGACTCATTTCCTGGTGGTAAGTTCGTATCGCCTGATGTATGGCAGTCAGAAGGAACAAGGCAATTAAAAGTTACTGTGCCAAAATTACACTCTTCATTAGCAGGTACGTATCTTGACGTAAAATTTGAGTTTAGACTGATTTTGTGTGTCGAGAAATTGTGATTATCAGAAAAATTATAATTCTTGTGGTAATTCCAATAGAGTGAGTGCTGTCGTGAATACTGTACAGCAACTGAAGCCAAGTGCTTCAGGTGAATCTCAGACACTTTACTTTGTATAACTGTTCATCTAAAAAGCCTGCACACCAAGTTAGCAGTCTGCTGGAGAACTTGACTTTCCATCAGTCCCTTGGTGAGGGCAGGAGGTCGTTGGGACTAATCGAGCTGGTCTTGTGGGTAACCAGTGAGCCCTTAACGGTTTCCTGGGTGACCTTGGTCCTGCAATGCACTGTGGAGGACTGACTTTTTCCATTAATAGTTTGTTTGTTAGAGCTGGAAAGGTGACTTGTAATACAGCTGCTTTTTCCTGATTCTTCCATAATGACATTTTGAACAAGCAGATGCTGTCTTTTGATTCAGTGTGACCTTGTATGTTTTGGTGATTCCAAGGTGCTTTAAAAGAAATGAAGTAAATGAAACAATAAACATGAGATTTATTTACATTTTCGAATCTTAAATATTTTTCATAAATTGAATGACAAATTGTAATATTAATTAAATACACGTGTATACGTACCAATTCTCTTTTCAGTTAAATCTGTGTATAATAAAAGTTAGACTTATACCTGTCTTGTACCAAGTACAAGAGAATGGAAAACTTGGATGCTTCTGAAGGTTTTTATTCCCTGCATCAGGATTTTTCTCTCCATAGTGATACTGGGTTCAAAGGCTAAGATGATACCTTTTGGGACTTTGACAATAGAAGTCTTCTCTCTTCTTTCCTTCTCCTGGAGTATCCATTCCAATTAGAATGTATAATTTTCCAGCAAGATGTATTACAAGAAGGTTTTTAATTCTTATTCAAAGTAAGCTTGTTAAAAAATGGTTGTGTAAAAGTTTGAGCATTGTTGTATTTAGGATTTTTGTGTGAGCTGTTTTGACTTCCATCACAAGTTACTAAATTTTATCCTTTTATCCCTGTGCTAGCTGTGTAACCGCATGGTTTCCAGGCAGGAATCTTTTCTTGATTTGAAGATGTCAGAAATGAAGAATGTTCTGTTCCTTTAATAGTTTGTCCCAGTGTGTGATTGACTTCATTGTAAAAAAAACCAGGCATATTTGAATTTCTTTGCATTCTTTTTCCAATTCCAGCTTCCTCTGCTAGACAAGAGAGCTCTTTCATACAACAGTATGAATCTTCAATCTATCAGTTTTAAATATGATAAGTGAAGCAAATTTAGTTAATCATTATCGCATATTTTCCACCTGTCTCCACAGTCTCTTTTCTCTGCTCACTTCAATGTACTTCTAAAAAGCTGGAAGCAAGGTTATTCCATGTTACTCGTATTAGTCTACCTGGTGAAATACAGAAGGATCGGGTACTATACAGGAAATTCATTGTGAGTGGTCTGGGATAATATCTACGTCGTTTTCAGATACAGTGGTTTTGAGCACAAACTCATCCATTCTCCAGTCGTCCTTCTCCCTGTCATTGCATATAGTTCTAAAACACGTTTGGTCTTGATCAGCCTGGCAGGACTCAGTCCTGTCCTGATGGGTTTTTTAGCCGTATCAGTCTCCGTGCTGTCTGCAAAAATTGCCAAGTAGCTGATCGTTGCCATTTCCTTTCAGAACACTGATGAAAATGTGACTAATGCTGCCCACCCTACTGGCCTCTGGAGGAATCCCTCATGAGAGTCAACATTCAGTAGTGATTCCCCATTGATGTTTCTTGGCAGCCATCACTTACTGGTGGTGTCTGTTCTGTTGACATTCGGTGCTACTTGGGAAAAGAAAATAAATCACTCACTAGCTAGTGTAAACCAACTCTTACTGCTCTTGAACGGTTTCTTCTCGTAACTGGACTTGTCATCTTGAAGGGTTTGTCCAACAAGATTTGTTTTCCACAAAAAGCATACTGGTTGGCAAGCTTTATATATTCATATTCTCTGTCAAATGAATCCTTTACCAGCTTTTCTGTTGCCTAACGATATGCCACAGGGCCTGAAGACACCTGGATTGCTCCATTTCCCGTGTCATGATAGTAGCAGTCGAATGGTCTTTATAATTTCCTGGATGTAAATCAACATTGCTGGGCCACGGGGCTCTTCATTCTGCTCCAAGTTAATAACACAGCATAGGGCCAGACATTGCCCTGGCTAAGAGGGCTGGCTGTATGCAAAGATGGGCACTGTTCTTCTTGTGTGTGTGTGTGTTCTGGAGCAGGTTGTGACAAAAAGGGTCTGAACACTGCTAAAAACTCCCTGACACAGCCCGAGCTGACTTCTACCTAGTGGGTTTTTCACATTGGTAGAAGATGATTTGATTCCTAAAATCCAGAGATGCAGAGAATAACACCCTGCTATCTCCTAACAGAAAGTAGCTAACGCGGGCCTGTGCCATGGTTTAGACAGGCTATGTAGAAAAGGATTATGCTTAGATGTTTCCAAGGGAAAACCAAAAGAAAGCAGCAGTGTTCTATGTGCTCGATAGCGGTGAAGTGCTAGAAAAGCTAAGGTGGAGGTGGGAAGGATAAACTCAGTAGAAGATCTAAGAAAATGATCGTTTTGCCTTGCCAAGGAATGTCACTAACGTCCCTAGTTGCTCCTACTGGCATTTCAATAAACAGGAGAGTGTGTGAAATTTCCCTCTAGAACTGCACGTATCTGAGAAATACAAACTACAAATTAATATCTCCTCAGGAGTACTTAAGAAAGGAGAAAAAGAAGAACTACACCTGTTAGCACCAAAAAGAGGGGGATTATGTAGCTATTGCCAAACCCCTTGAATTTCTCATTAGTTCCATGGCACTAAGACAGCTTGGAGTAATAGCATTTCAGCAAAGAAAAAGGTGAACACATACTTTGCGTTTCAGATTAATATAATAACAATATTACTTGAAAAAGCAAACTAAGTTGGAGGGATATTAGGTCTGTTGCATGCTCAGGGAGGTAGTGTTTCTTGTAACACAGGAAGAGAAGAAATTTCATCAGCAGTTCATTGAAAGCAATGGCAAACATAGCTCAGCTGGCATACGATAAACCAGGAAAAATGGAGTCTGAAACACAACATTCACAGACAAAATGAAACACGGAATGCCAAGACCATCCACTTTCCATAAAATTTACATGACTGTTCTTTAGCAGATGCAGAACGAAGGAACACAAAACAGTGGGTCTCTTGTGAGAGTAATGAAATGGATACTTTTCATTATGCTTATCTTGATTTTCCATGAATCTGCACAAAGTACAGAGGAATGGACCGCTTATGGCACCCAACAAGAGGTTTCTGTTTCAGCGGGCTGAAAAACTTACACCATTATCCACAGAATTTGAACCTGAGAGTGTGGCTGTTAGGTAGGTTACAGAATCACATAATGCTATGGGGTTGGAAGGGACCTCTGGAGATCACCTAGACCAACCCCCTGCCAAAGTAGGTCCACCCAGAGCAGGTCCCACAGGAACGTGTCCAGGCAGGTTTGCAGTGTCTCCAGAGATGGAGACTTCACCACCTCTCTGGGCAGCCTCTGCCAGGGCTCTGCCACCCTCACAGGAAGGAAGTTCCTCCTCATGCTTAGATGGAACTTCTTATGTTCCAGTTTGTGCCTGTTCCCTCTTGTCCTGTCACTGGGAACTACTGAGAAAAGCCTGGCCCCATCCTCCTGACACCCACCCTTTATGTATTTATAGTTGTTGATCAGATCCTCCCTCAGTCTTCTCTTCTCCTTCTGCTTCTGCTGCTTCTTCTTCCTCAACTTTTCCTCGTAAGAGAGGTGCTCCAGGCCCCTCATCATCTTTGTGGTCCTCTGCTGTCCTTCTTGAGCTGGAGAGCCCAGAACTGATTACTGAGCAGATGTCCCCGAGAAGCACTGCTGGTACATTATTGTAGCTCTGCGTTACTTCAGGGGACATGGGGAAGATTCATGCCTGTTGGGTTATGAATTAGAGAGAACGGGTCAGTGCCCTACAGGGACTAGAGACTGAATGCGAGGACAGGGACCAGGGCAGAGGAAGGATGGCTACCTCAAGTTCTCAAGAACAGTTGCAGTTAATGATGTATAGGTATAGGGCTGTGCGTTGAGCAGTGATGTAGAGATCATCTCTAGGGACATGATGCACTGAAGCTTTTAAGCTTGTGCTGAACTTGAAATATATTTGAAAGTTCCACTGAGCTAAATGAGATTTAAACATGTGACTATGCATTTTACTCAGTCCTGATAGAAGATTGAATCGGATCCTTAATTAACTAATGCAAGAGGTCTTTGGAATTCTGATGTGATGTTTTAAGAGGAATTGCATGACAGAATAATGTGAGAGCAGCATTGCAGGTCAATCAGCACAGCGGATGTCAGCTTCTCTCACTAGCAAACTTCAGGTTTTGTAGCCATTTTATGATAAAGAATTAGTAAAGAGACAGCACATAAATGTTTGAGAAAGGAATTTGAAATGTGCTTTGCAAATACTAACAAAATAACCCATCTGAACTGCTCTTAAGGCATTGGCACTATGTGCTTTATTATCGTTAGAGTGTTCCCTATGGCAATAACTTCATCCAAGGAGAATTTCAAGAGTAGTTGCATTATCTATTGAAAAGCAATTTTTCAGTTTCTACTCAGGCAAGATAGTTTTACGAATAACTCTGAAGTTTACTCCGAAGGCCATTTCAATCGTTCGTAGATCTTATGATATTATGTTACCTTCTTTCGTTTCAAATTCACAGCATAAGAAAGAAAAAGAATGACATAAATTGGATGTTAGAAGAGTTCTGAAGATAGACATCAGAAGAATTCAAGAGTAAGAAGAGAACTCAGCATTATTTGTTATTTTCCATCCCAAAGTAAAAAGAGAACAAAGCATCAAAAGCATCAGTAGTGAGAGAGAGCTCAAAGCCAGGACTATATATCATAGCATATAAAACAAGTGAGTTGGCACCACCGAGAGGTCTAAAGTCTTAGTCTGTGGTTTAAAGTCATTGATATTGCAGTCAGAAAGATTCTTTACACCACGGAAAATAATAGGAAGAGCTCTATGCATTTGCTGCAACAGACATTTGAGGTTTTACCCACTTGTAGCATTCGCTTGGGTGAACAAGTCTTCGGGGTGCTGAGAGAGTTCAGGTCCACTGATAGAATGTTGTAGATCAGGATCTTGCACTTTTTTAAGTACCCGTGGAAATAATGTCTGCGAAAGTAGGACAGGATCAGATGCAGGTAGTTTATTTTGTGTTTCAGTTGGCAGAATGCAATCATATTCCGTAAAGGAATGTGTATTCCTGTCTAATAATGTTAAATCAGCCTTCAGTTTATACTGGAATTTTAGTTGGTATTAAAAATATCACAGAATTACATTAATTGCAACATTTTGAGTTATAGTGATGCTGAACTTTCACACAGAATTCCTTCCCTTAATGGAAATGAGTAAAGAAATGTGTTTATTCGCATTGTATTTGGGTGATGGCAATTACTTACGAGTCAAGGTACAAAAGGCTATTTAACATCTCTATATAAATGTTTTCAGTTCTTTTAAATGCAAAATAAAAATAGAAAAATTTCTGAGGTCTTGTTTGGTAACCAGAAAGATTTACTCCAGTTATAGAAGTGGAAAAGAACCACATTGAACATGTTGTTGCCCTATGATTTTTATCTGTGCCTGGATGTACTGTAGCATTTCCTGGGACATTGCGTCTGTGTCTCTGCCAGCACCTGCTATTTTTTTGGTGGTACATTTTTATAGTGATTTATCCATAAAATATCACTGAAGAAAGCAGCAGCCATGAGAAATTCTGCAGTGGTTGAAATGTGATTAGTTACATGAGGCTTTCTTTTTTATTGCTAAGCTGCTTCTTCCTCTTTTTGAGCCCCTCTGCCTTCCTTGGATCTGCTTTCTCATTTTCCTATTATTTGTTCCCTCCTGCTTCTGTTTGACCTCATGTTGACCTAAAGGAAACTGTGTTTTAGTCCATAGGATTGCATTGCTCTTATAGTATTAGTTCCAATATGTGTCATAAACATTCTGGTTGCAGGCTACAGCTGGGGTGCGCAACACAGGGAAGACAATGTAGTTCTGCAGCACAATAAACCTTTTTTTTTTTCCTCTCTTCCCTAAGCTGCATAGGAGTTGAAGGCCATATCTCATGATAGAAAATGTGGTGTAAGCCCCTCTTATATATTTACATTAGTATATATATATCCACCTATAGATATAGGTATGTACACATATATATAGCACAAGTTGTAGCGATAAGCAAGGTCTTAATTTCAGTCTGCAAAAAGTCTCGTGATTGTTTGGCTTTCCCCAGTGGTGATTGCTATCAGTCTGTCATAGTTCCCTTTTCACAGAATCACAGAATATCTGGGATTGGAAGGGACCTTGAAAGCTCATCCAGTCCAATACCCCTGCTGGAGCAGGAACACCTAGAGCAGGTCACACAGGAACACGTCCAGGTGGGGTTTGAATGTCTCCAGAGAAGGAGACTCCACAACCTCTCTGGGCAGCCCCTTCCAGTGTTCTGTCACCCTCACTGTGAAGAAGTTTTTCCTCATATTTAAGTGGAACCTCCTCTGTTCCAGCTTGCACTCATTGCCCCTTGTCCTATCATTGCCTGTCACTGAGAGGAGCCTGGCTCCATCCTCCATTGGCTCCATCATCCGTTGGCTAATGAAGCTCTGGAATGGACCAGAGCCAGTAAGAGCTGTATTTAAAAGCGTCTGAGAGTGACCAGACAACACAGTTCCTGGGCCAGGATCCCCATTTATACTTCTTAATATATATTTATATTACTTATATCAGTAAAGGACTCTTCTGTGTAAAATCATATGTGGAGACTTTCTTGCATCATAGTTACTGTGAATATTGAAGGTCTGTGGTTCCATTCTGCTCCCAAGTGCCGCCCCTCTGTGTCACCCTCGCCGTGGTCCTGGTGGAGGTTGTGGGATGCTGAGGATGGGCTGTGTTAGCAGCATCAGGACTGACACTTGGCCAGAAGGTTTACATGGCTTTGATGCTGGAAAGATGTAGCCTGTTTCTGTCCCGTCCGATGTAAGGATCAAGTTAAATGGCTCTTGTTACTTGCATTCAGTCGTGTGTCTTTTGTCTCCCACATATAACAAATGGGGGTTTGCCAGGCAGCAGTTGATTTTTATTAATGGGAAAAGTCGTCTTAGGGAAAAATACACGCTCAACAAGTTAAATGTTTTGACATTCCTGCAGAAGGGCAGAGCCTGCAAACCCTGAAGTTCTTTGGAAATTGTGATTGCTTAAATGAGGGGGCATGAAACGGAAGAGCCATCCTCCTGCAGTGTGGTCTAAAACCACCCTACACTTACATTTTTCCTTGTTTATGTGACATCCACATAAAAGGAGAACAAATGATACAGTGGGACAGTAAACAGTGCTGGAAGTGTCATTAACTTTTCTTGTGATGTTCTTTTGGAAGACGGTGTCTTTCGAAGGAGGTGCCATATGCATGGCTCAGCCCCAGGTCTTCCAGCAGTCTCATACTGGCAAGGGACAGCATCTGTAGCCCCCTGGGAAGCAGGCTGGGGAGATTTCCTTTTCTCCTCTTTGTTGGCTTTTATTTCCATTTCCTTTTCCTCTCCTTTTTTTCCTCAGTCATTTAAAGCCGTTCTGCACAACAGAGGGGAGCATCTGGCCCCAAGTAAACACCCAATAAAAGAAGTGGGGGAAGTTCACAGCTCCCTTGGTGCTGTTGCGTCTGTCTGTCTGGTTGCGGACTCCACAAGATAACTGGGCATCAATTTGCATTGTCCAGGCTATCTTCACAACCAGAAGTGCTCGAAACCTTATTTTAATAGAAGCTTAGAATCTGGAGAATACTGTAAAATCTCTCCAAAGACTCCAAATCAGCAATTCCATCTGTGTTTCTGCAAATGTAGAGGAACAATGCCCCAGCTGATTATGCAAACAGAATGAAAATAGTTATTTTAAAAGTGCATAAAATCAATACTTTGGGGAAAATAAGTCAGCTGTGTTTATGCTGGGTGTATAGCAGACATTTTGTTTCTTTGTTTGAAAAAATCATAGGAAAGCAAGGATTGCAAGTGAAATAAAACAGCTGATCATACGGTGCAACTGAGGGAACTGGAACGTCAGATGCCTCGGCAAAGGCTTAGAGCATTTTAGGTTCCTTTTGAGAGAATATAAATTATACTGAGGTTGATATATTTCTGCATTGTTTGAAGTCAAAGCCAAATATTCTCAGCACAGAGGGAATAACTCTCATCCCGTTTCTGATCGTGAAAAGTATATAACTAAATGCACGTCTGTGGTGCTGAAAATTTCCTCCTAAATGATGTCTCTTTTGGACTGATGGGATTTTTTGCAAGTATTGGTATGAAGGGGTGTGTGTGTGTGTGTATATATATGTATAAACATGCTTCTCATACGTTCAGGATACACTGCTTGCATACGTATTATTCTAAAAAAGGGAAACAAAAGCAGGTAAGAAACAGGGCTGAAAGGAACATAGACCTATAGGTTAAATTGGATTTAACTTCATCTTTCAGCAAATGCTGTGTTATTTATTCAGTATTTCTCGGGGGGATTTCCCTACCCCCTGCACTTTATATAGAGAGGAGTGATGTTTCTTAATTTAAAAAAAATCAAACAAACATGGAATAGAGGCTGCCCGACACAGCCATTCTCTTGCAGGAATAGGAGGCACTCTGATTTTCTCATGGACTGTTTTTGGATCTGTTGGACAGAGGCCACAAAAGGGGGAAAAGTCTCTGTCTGGGGAAGTGTCCTGAGGTAAAATGAACCAATTATCTGTTCAGTAATTTTACTTTTTTAGCTGGGCCTCGTGTAACCAACTCAACTCTGAAATGACCAGCAGATTGTTCAGAAACTGTTCCCTCTCAGGGTGCTCAGACCTGATCACACCCAGGGATGGTGCAGAGAGGCCCTGGCTTATACTGATGGCTGGAACAGCCGAGGGCAGGGAACTGTGGTGTTTGCCCCGTTGGAGGGTGGGAAGCGGAAAAGCCTCGAGGGGTCACCCCTGTGGGGAGGAGGGGACAGGACAGGGGACCCCAGACTGAGCAAGTGGGGGATTCCATCCCATCTGCATCCTGCTCACTAGAAAAGCTGAGGGATCCAAGGGTCAACTCTCTTCCTTCCTTGGCTGGATTGTGAGGAGGACCCTGTCATCTGCCTTTGATCCCCATCCCAGCATTCCTGATTCCAGAGCTGGAATCCAGTTCCTGTCAGTCACCCAGTCCAGTCTGGGACTTTTCCCTCTGCCTGCTGGTGACGTGATCCTCATGCTGGGAACTTGATATGGTTTTGTGTATATTGTAACTATTTAATTATTTTCTTCCTTTTTTTTTGCTTGCTTTAATTTTAATATTAATACTTCATTAAAGTAGCTCAGTTTATTCTAAACTCATAATCCTCCTTATCCTCTTCCTCTCCTTTCTTTTTGGCGGGGAGGAGGGGCTATCTGTCATCCCGGTTTTGGTAATTTTGGCTGAAGCCACGACAGGAAGTCAAGTTTACATCACACATCTGATGCCAGCATCATTCTCAGTGGCTTTTGCAATTGCTGCAGTGCCATCTACCAGGAACTACCCTTTGGACTTGGTCAACATGGTGAGGACAGTCTCATCAGAAGTCTCTTTTGGGTAGAATCATGTTCATTAATCCACCCATGGTAGAGATGAATATATTAGATGAAGTAGCTGCTTGTGCCTGCTTTTCTTCCATTCTCTCCTCCGAGAGCTAGCATGTTTCTGAGGCTTCACTTTGCAATCCCCACCCTGTAGCTGAAGATACTTTGCAGCAAATCTTCATACATTCCTGCAGTTTGTCAGCCAAAGAGTTCAGAAAGGCTGAAATGTTTTTACAGATTTCAATTAGTATCATAGTCAAATAAGTTGAAAATTATTTCATTTCTCTCCAGTTAAGGCAAAACAAAACGTTCTTTATAAACAACTTTCTGAGTTTTTCTTGTATTTCTGCAAATCCTTGTGCAAAACGATGGTGCACCACTTGAAAGCTCCTCCCAGCTGGACTCCACCAGTGCTTTTGTTGCTGTTATTTCAATGTTTGGTATTAACAGTTTATATTTTTCTCATGTTTGTCTGATTTACAATTTGGGTAATAGTAGAAACTCTGGCGTTTTCAGATTCACGCAGCTGTCACTTAAACCTCTTTAGCATCAGGTTCATTGATCTCTGTCCTACCTCTCTCATGGAACAGCAAAATGCACTCTGCGGACCAGTGTTGAAAGATGGATTCTGCAATGGATGCACTTTGTAGAGGAACACATGAGGAGAACGCTGGCTGCTGTCAGGCTGCCCCACTGTGTCACCTCTGATAATAGAATCATTCAGGTTGGACAAGACCCTTGGGATCAGCAAGTCCAACCATCAGACCCACTCTACAAATTCCTCCCCTACACCAGATCCCCCAACACCACATTTCAACCACTCTGAAACACATTCAGGGATGGGGACTCAACCCCCTCCCTGGGCAGCCCATTCTAGGGTCTGACCACTCCTCCTGGGAAGAATTCTTTCCTAATGATCAGCCTAAACCTATCCTGGTGCAGCTTGAAGCCATTCCCTCTTGTTCTATCACTATCTTCCCTGTGAGAAGAGACCAGCACCAACCTCTCTACAGTGTCCCTTCAAGTAGTTGTAGATAGTGATGGGGTCTCCCCTCAGCCTCCTCTTCCTCCAACTGAACAGTCCCAGCTCCTTCCATCGCCCTGCGTAAGATTTATTCTCCAGGCCCTTCCCCNGGCTTTGTTGAAGCTCATCCCGTTAACACTGACCCATCCATCCAATCTATCCAAGTCCCTCTGTAGAGCTTCCCTGCCCTCCTGCAGATCAACACTTCCACCTAGCTTAGTGTCATCTGCAATCTTGATACACTTTATATCCTTGTCAAGATCATCAGTAAAGATATTAAACAGAAATGGTCCCAGTACTGAGCCCTGAGGAACACCACTTGTGACTGGCCACCAGTTGGATGCCTCGGGATGTTTTAGCAGCAACTTCTGCTGTGACTTTATCCCAGAAGTCCTCTCCATGTCCATTCTTAGTGACATGGTTTAGTGACAGTTTTTTATTAGAGTCAGGTTGATGGTTGGACTAGATGATCTTACAGGTCTCTTCCAACCCAGACAGTTCTATGATTCTATGATTCTGTGTCCAAAGGGGAAACAGAATGTGTATTTACAACATCAAGTGGAGTTTTTACTTTCAAGTTTTTCTGTGCCTTACTGAGCAATTCAGTTTGATAAAACAGATACTTTTTTTTCTTTCTGTGGCAACTTTGGAGTTACAGAACATCACATCTTGTTACTCTGCAATATATTAACTGACTTACAATGCCAGTAACTTAACCGCTGTTGTAAATGGATAAAAGATCTAAACTGAGTATCCCTTGCTAAATTTCACTTCCAGAAATTATATTCAGCCTATTTCATTCCTGCTGTAGTTTCTTTTGGAGGTTTTTTATTACTTTGCTTGTTAACTCATGTCTATTGTAGCTGGTATCTGGAAAGGCATTTGGATTGAAAACTTGGCCTTGTTGAAATCACTGGAAGTGATACCAGGCTTTAATTGTGATTCATTTGGCAGCAGAAGTCAATGTGTCATATCTGTCAATGAGATACACTGTTTAGAAGAAAGAAAAATCAAGGTTAACTTATTTGAGTAATTGTTCTTATGTATGTAATTTCATCTTTTTCTCTGTGCTTTGCCTAACAATTCAGATGTTTGAGGACGTGCTGGATTCTCTTGTGTATGCTTTGGCAACTAAGAATGGGAACTTGAAAGGATGTAGGGTGATCCTAACACTGAGATTAGAGTCACTACACATAGTTTGCACAATAATTTCGGGGCAGGGGAAAGGTTTGAAGCATCCAAAATTGCCAGGAAAACTCTATGTACCAGGTACCGGCACTGGTAGGATTTGTGTTCAAACCGCAGAGCTCTGTGCTGGGATGGTCATAAGCTGCGTTCGATCACACCCAAATTTACAAAGTCATTGTGAATCTTCAGAATGGAAGATGCCATCTAAAGAAGCGACTACCGTTACTCTTACTCAGAACTGCATCCATGTTAGCAGCGTTGTGTCAATTTAACCAATATTAGTGTGGAATTAATGAATGCATTTGTCTTAGTAAACTCAGCCAAGACATGGTTTTACCCGGGCCATTGCTGTAACAGATACTCTGAAGTTCTGAATACAGCTCAGTAACACCCTTATTCTAGCACAGTATCATAGAATTGTCTGGGTTGGAAGGGACTTTTAAGATCATCTAGTCCAACCGTCAACCTAACTCTGATAAAAACCATCACTAAATCATGTCCCCAGGCACTATGTCAACCTGTCTTTTGAATACGTCCAGGGATGGTACCTCAACCCCTTCCATGGGCAGCCCTTTCCAAGGCTTATTTACCCTTTCAGGGTAAAAAATGTTCCTGATATCCAATCTGAACCTCCCCTGGTGCCATTTCCTCTTGTCCTGTCGCCTGTGACTTG
Source organism: Nycticryphes semicollaris (assembly GCA_013400055.1). NCBI lineage: Eukaryota > Metazoa > Chordata > Aves > Charadriiformes > Rostratulidae > Nycticryphes > Nycticryphes semicollaris. Next base: position 51,456 of record VXBJ01001607.1, on the reverse strand, counting down.
GGAGAAGAGACTGACCCCCACCTCTCTACAACCTCCTTTCAGGGAGTTGTAGCATGAATGGAGGGAGGAAATAACTTCCCCATAAAAGGCAATAATTTCAGGAGTGTTGGAGGGATCATGTATGGGTGAGTGTGTACTTCGGTACATGCAGAGCCAATGCCCCATCCTCCTGTTCTGACCATACCAGTACCTGGGGAAGATGGCCAGATCCATGTTCCTTGACTCAGTTTATGAAGTTCCTCATGATTTCCGTTGGTCTTTGGACTGCCAGGCGGAGGCTTAGTACCATCTTGGAAACTGGGCTGTTATCATCATCTCCTCGCTCGTCACATGCCCGTGCAGTCTGAGCTGCAAATTGACCCCTATTGATCTGATGTGACTGCGCCTCTGTGGAGCAGACAAACAGCCCAGTGGAATCCAATACAGGGACTCTTAATTCACAATGCCTTATTTAGGTTCCTTGGTAATAATTCTTATTTGCATTAATCACATTCGTCAGCAGGACCCCAGGTCGCCTCCTTGCCTTGTGTGCATTCCTGTTCCTGACAAGGGAACAAAAAAGGTAACTGCTCTGAAAAAAAAAAGAGTGTTTTAAGTATATTGATACTTGATACTTAGCAGTTGCAAAACTTAACTGTTAGAAAGCAGACTGTTTTTCAAATCAATGGCTTGCGCATCACTGTAAAATATATCGATTAAAAACAAAGCATAATGTTAGTCATTTAGTCAGTAGAGTGATGCAATACTGAAATAAATTTATCCTTTGACTTTTGCATTAACCTTTTATTGACTGCTTGCATACTTATAATTAACACATACTTTAGCCAGCTTGGTTAATTTTAGCGCCGTGATCGGTGTCCTCTAATGTAGCTGACACCCTGATCATCAACATGTCAGCGCGGCCCAGGGGACCGCAACCGGGCAACACTCCGTCTCCGTCAACGGGCACCTGCCCACACTGGAAATACCCACCTTCCAAGGGAAAGGGCCCTATGTTGGCCAACAACTTTAAGGGTGTTCCTCCTGACTGAGTTGAACGTACATGAATATTCAGCTCTTTGTAACAATCAATGGCCAAAGTGGAAGTGGATCCCAAAAAGGGCGATCAAAAGTCTGTGAATTTTAGAGGGGAGGAGTAGTGAGAATGTGCACTGCAACGGTAGCTAATTGTTCCTTGAAGAATGTTTTGGTATTTTTTAATTGCAGCTGGCAATTGTTTTTGGTTGTTTTAGCATTTTATACATCCTGCACATTTTTAGACAAACCATCCTTTCTTTGATGTGTTGGTGAGTATGGGTTATCGAGGTGTTGGAACTAAATTGCTCTGAAATAGGCCGTGGAAGTTTTTCTCTTCTGCAAATAACGTATGAAAGATGCCTCTCGATTTGGCATCTGTTCTGTGTCTCAGAGAGTGTGTTATTTCCACTCTTAACACATTTTGTGCATACAGTATACACAGATTGGACCCACTCTCCTTTGGAGATGTGACTTTATTAAATCAAATAACAGTTTTAATTTATTTATAATATTTTAATTGACTTATAATATTTTGGTACTTTCCCACTACCACCATACTTGGATGTTGGCGTTGTTTCCCACGTGGAGCCTCATAAACTCTTTTGTATCTCTGAAAAGGTAGAATTTCTATTTATTCTGAGTAATCATTGCTAACTTACATTAGCCATCTATTCCCAGATACAGAAGGAATTCAAAATACTTCTGTAAAATTATTTTAAGTTACTTTGATTGTTTTGCTTCAGATAAAACCATTGATATCCCTTTGCAGGATCTTCAGGTGTGTTACTCTGCTATAAATTAAAAAGTATTGTAGGAACCCTTTCTCCCACAGAAATGTATTAAGATTGAGAGTAATGCACTCATCTGGAAAGGAGTGGGTTTGCTTTTTGAGCCAGAAGGCACATATTTGGGCGACTGCATTAGAGCTAGTGGGCGATTTGCTTAATGAACTGCCAGGTTGTGGTGCTGGCGTCTCAGAACCCAGCCCCATGGCTTTAAAAGGGAGCAGCTTGAGTTGACTTTGGTGGCAGGAGACACGGCACAGAGATTGCAATTTTGGTCAAAAAATAGGTGACTCGCAAAATGTCAAAAGGTACTGCTCGCTGCTCTTCTTGTGAGTGATATGAAGCAAAGGCACAGTAATGCTGGGCAGAAAGACAAAGGAGCTATGGGACTGCAGAACTTGGAATATCAAGGCACTGATTTACCCTTTCTTTATAATTGTACAATGTAGTGATGCATTTCTGTCATCAGATTTGCACAGGAAGTCTCAGGACCTGACGCACTTTCATTCCTCTGATCCCTCACATGGAATGAAGCTGTGGCTGCCCCATCCCTGGAGGGGTTCAAGGCCAGGCTGGATGGGGCTTGGAGCAACCTGATCTGGTGGGAGGTGTCCCTGCCCAGGGCAGGGGGTTGGAACTGGATGGTCTTTAAGGTCCTTTCCAACCCAAACCATTCCATGATTCTATGAATATGATATAACACTTCTTACATGCGAGATTGCCTGGAAGTTAAGGCACAGGCTTAGTTGTAGGGTGGCCTTTCAGAGATGACTCTGCTGGGATGAAAAACAGAGAAGGGAAAGTAGCAGATAGAATATTTGCCCTCGGGCTGTTCTGTCAGTGTCACATCTACAGTGACACAAGTGCCCAAAACCCAAATGTTGAGGGAAAAGCTGGTCAGTCCTTATGTGTGAGAGAGCAAGGGTGGGGGAAAAACAGGTAAAAAAGAAAGGCTCTGAAATCATGAAGAGGCTAGAAGTTGGGATGTTTTTCCTCTCAATGAAAATTCTGTTGTTAATAGCAGATGTTTGAGAGAGAATGTTTGGTATTATATGTTGAGTTTTGCAGACCACGTAATATCCCTGGCAGTATTTACTGGCTGAGCTTCTTGATTTGTCATCTGCAATAATCTCTACATGGTTAATTTATCCACTTTTAGATTGAAATGCTTAAACTGGAATATCTTATACTACCCAGCAAATTGAGCGTATTATTTTGTGCCAAGACAGAAAATAAAGCAAGAATTTAAAAGCCTTATAGAGTTACGCTGTAATTAGTTGCAGCTTCCCCTGCATATTAATTTTCTCCTGTTCCTTTATATAATTTGGAAAATGTCTTCAGAACACGACGGCACAATCAGTTAAGTACCTCTCAGAACCCGTTCGCTAAACTGCATTTGCTCTAACAACTATTATGAAGCAGCCGGCAAAACAAATCCTCTGTTATTCTGTACAGCGCAGCTTATCAATGCAAACAGTTTAATATTTATGCTAAGAGGATTGTCACAAGTAGCTTCTGTTCCTTTAATTCTTGTTTTAAATAAATAATGAGAACATTTAAACACATTACTCTTCCCAGGGCCCTGAGGTCGGCTAATCTTATTATTTATGAAGTGATGTGCTACATAATAGTACTTAGTGCATGTTAACAGATGCTATTATCAGGGGCTGATGTGGAGAGCTGAAGATATATTGGAATGTTATGTGTTAATACTGTCCTTGTAGTGTAATGTACGATGGATTGAGTGCCCAAGGATGCTGGTGCGGCAATTAACCACACACCAACATGGGTGTAAAGCTGAAGTATGTTTTCTCATGGGGATTACGCTGCCATTAATAATTCCCAAGAGAAGGCGGCATCTTTCATTTGGAAACAGGCTCTTCCAGAAGGCCAATGGTGTAGACCAGGGAGTTGCACGTGTCAGTAGAGTTCGTTCTACAGAGCTGAGAGAGACATACATGTTTAAAACAACTTTAAAATTGTTAAAGCAGTGACGTGCTTTATAAAACATGACTTTAAAAAATGCCTTGCAGGAGATAAAAGTGTATTTCTATAATTTGCTTTTTATATCTTTGAAGAACTATGGAGACTTGCAGGATCTACGTAAATTACAGCAATGCTTAGCATTTTTCCTTGCCGTGTCCCATTGCAAACGCTAACTAATTAATCAGCAACATGCAAATTGTTTGAGGGAAGGGGAGAAGGGAGGGGGAGAATCCCTCCCTGAACTATGACAATATTTTTGATGCAGCATGTTGTATTACAGCCTAATCTTAAGAGATGTGATGGTTGCCACTTACAAAACTTCCCTCTGCAGGCTCCAGTTCAGTTGAATATTATAATTAGACCTCACTAGTATTGATGAATAATCCATTTAATAAAAAACACTGTAATTTAAACATTTTCTCTGGGGACTAACATACACTAACCTCTTAATTTAATTTTATTGAAGTTTTGCCCACCTATTCATCATTGGAAGTTGTTATTAACCTCTATTTCCATTTATCTTTATAGAAATTTCTCTTTTTATATTGCCTTTTTCAGAGCTAAGCAGGTTGATACACTTGTAAATCTCCAGAATCTACAAAGCTAGTCCGGCTTCTTTAATATTGTTTAATCTATCCCCCCTGACCTTAATGCAGTAAATTCAGTTTAATCTTTCTCAATAATCTAGTAATACATTGGAAACAGGCAAACATTTAAATCTGATAATGGTTTAATCACATGCTTTAAATAACAGCTGAGATAATGAAAAAATAATTCACCATATAAAGGTACACTAACTGAGTTTTCTCTGTGATTGGCTTTTTGAGAAATCCCTATCGAAAATACAAAGCTTACAACAGAAATCAGCTTCACTGTAAATGAACAATCCATTTGGTCAGAAGACCTGGTATTTCTTTTTTATTATCATCTTTCTCTTTGAATTAATGCACAAGTGTATCCTTGCTTAGTATTCAGTTTCTTGATACGGTTTCACTGAAGTAGTTCATCTGCTTACCCTGCTTTTCAGATGCCAGTCAGAAGCAGCAGAGAGCTTGCCAGAAGACCAGAAACCAGAATGCCATCCCTTCTGGACAGACGATGAATGTAATATGCCTCTGCCGTTTGATCTCGAAGAAATAATTGCTAATCTACAAAATCTTGTTCAGTAGGTGGACTAACAGGTGAACTTCCTGCCTAGAGTTATTGATCTTTATCATTTGCATAGAAGCCTTTTAGTATAAAATAAATCTTTTTGGCTTTGTGATGCCTTGATCATGGGTTATTTTATGTTTCAATGCAGATTTCACTGGTCTTCACACAGTACCTTAGTTGCTATTTTATAATAAAAATGACCTGGCCCCAAATCTACAGAAAGGGGTGACTTTTAAGACCAAAGTCCAGAGCACCAGCCTCAGTTATTTCCTCCTTCGTTCTTAATTCCCACTGATCCTTCAGCCAACGGATATCCCTTTCTCCACAAGTTCCCTTGATGTCTAAATTTCAGCTTCCATGGTTGCCAGAAATGCCTCTGGTTTGGCAGGCTCGAGCAACGTGAGGTGTTGTGCACACCTGTGACAGAGGAGAATCCATGATCTAGGTAGCTTAGAGAGATGCCAGCTTGGGATGAGCCTGTTGGATATCTCCAATACAGGGCTGGGCACACAATACAGAAATTTCTTCTTCCACTAAGAGGGTGAAAAAAGTCCTTTATGCAGTGCCTCCTTGTTAGAGCATTTTCTTAAATAAGGAACTCTGTAGGAGCATCCTGGCATAGATCCCCAGACTTTCTTGCTGATGTTCATCATGGAAATTGTGTGGTACTGGGAGAGATCTCTGATGTGAATATATACCTCCTGGGCTCCCTGGAAGTCAAAATTTGGGTCATAACTATTGCTTTGTTTCTGCATGTTGTGAATCCTGTTCTGAGGCCAGGTTTCCCAGTGCATTGCCTAAAAAGCTGATGGACCTTAGAAGGGGTTCTCATTTGGGGTGTCAAGTTCACCAAGAGATTAGGTTTAGGTTGTGTGATACTGGGTATTGCAGCATCTGTGCTCACCTCATGAGATCTATGAGAACAAAATCAGAAGACTATGAGAAATGACACTGTTTGAGGTCTGTTTGGTAATAACATGCTGTAAAAAGAACAGTTCTGCATTGGCACTCCTGAGCAAGGGAGAGATTTTTCATTTAGTTAAGTTGTTGTTTTAACTGGAGCTGGTCTACGCCTTCTCCTTCGCCACAAAAAGCAGAAGAAAATCATATTACGGTGAAATAACACTCAGTCTGTATTACCACTACAAAAGAAACCAGTAAGACTGGGAGCTTGACGTTTCCACCAAGAAAAGAATATGCCTCCTGTGTTAATTTTCTGTTTAAAATCAGTGTTGAGGCCAGGCTTACCCAGAGGATACCAGTACGGTGCTTTGGCACAGTGCTGTGTGTGTGTGTATGAGGCTTGTACAGCCGAAAATTGTGCTTTTGACAGTATAACATGTGCCAGACCTCCCTGGAGCTAAAAAAGCTGCACCAGCAAAAATTCAGGTTTAGTGGTATAAAGCTGTGTCCACACCTACCAGCTTTTGCCAGGACAATTATATCAAATAGAAGTTGTACCTCAACACCTCTGACATAGCTGGGCCAGCAAAAGTGGAAAAACCTGCATTGAGCATTTTCATTGTAGTCCTGGACTTCTGCTGAAGCTGTTAGCCACCCTGCAGAGTGGAAAGACTCCCTGAAGAATAAATTATTATTTAAAGTGGGTTTGATTATATTATAGCCTTGATCCACGCATTTATCTGGTATCTCTGTCTTAACATTTCAAAATAGTATGTTATGGGCATAGCTTTTTCTTTCCTCCACTAGCTAAAGCTGGCTTTACCAGTGGGCAAATAGCATATATTTGGATTAATGCTACTCTAAATACTGTTTACTTTGGAGATCGCTTAGAGAAAAGCTCACTGGGGATGTGGGAATTCTGCTTTTGAAAAGGCAGTTCTCACAGAAACAGATACTCCTTTGGAAATGAGCAAGATGAATTCAAACAAGCTAATGATGTAGCACCGTTACCCCAGCGTTTGAGGGGATTGTTTGGTTGTTTAGGCTGCTACTTTATGATTATTTTGTGTTTAATTAAGCGCTGCTAGAAACCATGGGGATCACAGTATTGAAACGAATCTGACAGCCTTAAAGGGTAGAGAAGGCATATCAATGTTGCAGTTTGTAGCTGAAGTGGAGGCATAAGCTATTAAAAAATGATTGGCAAATAATTGTTTCCACCAGTAGTGAAAAAACACTGGCTTCTTCTTGGATTAGGAGGCTGCTGGCAGCAATAGAATTTTTAAAAAAGACATGATTCTAGGTCTTGTCTATGCTGAAGATTTAAGCTAGTGAATTAGCTGAACTAGTACTAGCCTCGGTGCACTTGGATAGCACTCACTTAGGCCATGGGTAGCAATGACACAGACAAATGAACACCTTTGGAACAGATAAGACTTAAGATTCACTGCCAAAATACCAATAATGAAGTGCTTAAAGAGGATTAATGCTCTGTGTTGCATTCCAGTCTCACATCATCTAAATCAGTGTAACTTGCTTGAGTTCCGCTGAAATACAGAAGTATAAGAAGGTTTCATATCTCCAAAGCCCACAGGAGTTGACGGCAAAGACATGAGTAAGGTTGATGGAACTGTTTGAAGTATGTAGTAAAGCCAAAGGCTACCCCAGGAGGAGAACATGGTTGAAGGTAAACATCTATTAAAAAACTGAGAGATCGAGTGCAAATTGTTGCTGTGTTTGGATTACAGACTAGAAGCAGATGAATACTTCAAAGTTTTCGTTGTTTTATTCGACTATTTATGATTTAGCTCACATTGCAATGATTCTTCAGCAATCTGTTTATATACCAGCATTAGCTAACCCGTTACCATTTTGGATGAGCTGGAAAAGAGCCTCTAATGTATGTTGTCTGTTATAGCAACCGTTTGCCGAGTCCGGATGCTCTAGAGGCACAAGGACCAAGGTCGGGTTTTTTTCAGGGAAGAGGTGAGAGCATAAATTAGCTTCTAACATTAGATTCAGTGATTCTTTTTAAATGGTGAAGTTCACGACTTTGCGTACATTTACTTTTCATCAGCCATGAGGGAGTGAAGGTAAAATAGTTCACTTGCACGTGTGTGTCAGGCTAAATGGATTACAGAAGATACAGATCTGTTTGCCTGTCTGCACTTGCCTTTAGACAATATTCATCAATTTTACAAAAGCTACTGACTAAACATGGAACCAATACAAATGAAATGCTCGAGGCAAGGGCTTTCTTTAGAAAATCTGATACAGAGTTGGTTTTACACTGATAGGAAGAAAATGTTGGCAGAAAATGAAAAACTTTTATTGTGTCTCTAATTTGGGGGATGAAAGGTAAAGGCCGTTTTTAAGTATTTGATAGAAAACTGCTGCGTTATGCCATGTAATTAGAAATGTTTTTGTAATGCTTTATTCATATATCCCTATATAAATTTTTTTATCCCCTAAGTCCTTTCTTCTTGTTAAAAGGTTATGTAAATAAAAAGTATTAATCTCAATACAGTAAATTTTAAAGGCATCATGCTTATGCTCTGGGCTTTACAGCAGATTCTGATTATCTGATTTGTAATTAAGAAAGCCATGAGTAATCACTGACTGGAAACTGTCCAGGATGGCTAACACACAGCATAATAAATACCCAAATCAGTTGTCTTACTGTCACCCAGATATAGTTTTAGTTTCACAAGGAATGATGCAAGGTGCACTTTAAAATCATGCTGGATGAGTTAATGTTGTGGGACAGATTCAGGGATTCCGGTGCCGTAACAGCAGGAAAAACAGAAAATTAATTTCCAAGATCCACCACGAAAGATGCCTAAAATACTGTAGTGTGTTATGAGTGGGCCGTTGCTCCTTCCTCCCTTATTGCAGGGCAGTTCCATTAGTCCTGTGTCATGCAGTGGAATGTGGGCTAACGCAACAGAGATTAAAGTAGCCCAGGAGCTGATCTCTAAACTGGGATGAGAGGAGGGTGAGAGAGTTGAGACGAGGCGCACGTGAGATGCAAGGGATGTGCTTTCTCAAGGCCACATCTTCATTAACTTAACTCATATGGGAGTCATTGAGCAGTGACTTGTACAGTGCAGGTCAGGATCTCTCCCTTAATTGTTACCAGCTGGTGCAAAGTTAATGTTGGCTCCTTAACCCCTCTCTTGTCCCCCAATAGCTGGTCCTCAGCTTTTTGCTAGGAGCTGACCACTGTCTTCTTGCGCCGAGGTGAGAGTTGGGGAGAGTGGTTGTTCCACCGTAGCAACAGGCATGAGATGCCCTGATCCCCACCTTCACCCTCCACCTCTGTCCTACTACACCTCCACGGACTGAGTACTTCTACTCTACATCTGGTTCCCGTTTGAGACTCAAGTTACTGCAGCTCCTCTTCTGAACTATCCCACCGGGACGGTGGAGCTGCCATGGGGAAGGGTCAGACAAACAAGCAGAACACTGCCCACAGTGAGGTTCCTTGTCCGAAAAAGGATGACCTCTGCATTCCCCACAGCAGAGTGAAAAGCTTATCCCTACTCTAGTCCAGTGTTAGAGGGCAGGAGCTGCTAGGTAGTGATGGAAGATTTAGGCAAAACCACCAACACTCAGTGTTTCTGAGGACTCCCAATTCGGGTTGTCACCTCACCCCATCTCTAGGACCATCCTAAATAGAACCCCTGTTCTCTTGGCAGTCCAAACTGAGGCTCATCACCTTCAGTGTGGCTGGGCTTCCATCCTAACTTACATTCATCTGCCCTCTTCACCTTAGCCTGGGAGCATGCACTGGAGAAGAGAAGATGATTGATACAATTGCAAAGAGACTGTACGCAGTAAGGCTGCAGAATTGGCTGAATAACAAGGCAGATAAAAGCCAGCGAATAACTGATAAAACTATCACGGTAAAATGCTGATGTTTGGGTGTGAGCACTTCACACATGACATGAAAACTGTGTTTTATCTTCTTGCTGCTTTGGTGATGCGTTCATAAATCACATGACAGAAAAGGACGCGCTATGCTGTGGTTTATGTCCCCTTGTACTCCACTGTTTTACAGTGCTCGTCCATGATGAATCAGAACTTGGTCACAGCAGTTGTTCTCCTCCCCCTCTGTATGGTCACATACTTGCTTTCATGCCAGCACATCTTGGTCTGATTAGTCCCCTTGATTACAGGCTAAAGTAAAAAGTCAGGTGTATAGGATTCCCATTATCCTTTATTTCACTGCTTCTAAGAACGGGTCAGATAGAGTTATTTCAGTGAAAATGTGAACAATCAACTTCTGTTTACCATTAACCTTCAGTTTTCTTTTCTTAAAATCAAATCAGGGCTTGGTAGGCAGTTATTTTCATACATGTCCCTTGATCAGTGGAACAATCTGTCAAGAGCCATTAAAGCCTCTATTAGGTTGAATTGCATTCAAAGCTAAACTATCCAATCATTTAAAGGGCTGCAATGATTGTTTTTAATATAGTATACATTTATTTCTCTCTCCAAGTAGTAACATAACTTTGAAACTAAGCATGTATGACTAGGGCTTTTTGCTATCTAGCTTGTCACGAGAAGCTTGGTTTCTCATGGAAGATGAATGTCTACATGGAAAAGGAAGAAACAAATGCAGTGAAATCACCTGTATTTTCTCAGAAGCTTTTCCTCCATTTTTTTCCTATTTCTTTGTCTCCATGAAGGTATACCGTATACGGAAGGGGAAGAAATTTCCTGAGGTCCTTTGCTCAAAAGCTTCCCTGAAAAATTTAACACCTAATTGTAGTAATATTTTAAAAGTGGCTTTTTATCTTAAAGGATCATCTCAGGATGTTTTACATGGAGAAACTGAGGCAGAGGTCAAAAGTGCAGCTATTTTCTGGCTGCCAACACTGGAACCGAGCATACGTAACCCTTCATCGCTGGCATGTCTCCATTACTTCCAGTTAATCAGCTCAGTTTACAGATTAAAGATGCTCTCAAAGAACATTTTTTCTCCAAAGATATATCTGAAAGCAGAGCTGGAATTTGTCCTCCTCACATCATATTTAGCATATTTTTAAGTGCATAACATACAATAGTACATCTCGTGTAATAACCATAGAATCTTAGAGTTGTCTGGGTTGGAAGGGACCTGTAAGATCATCTAGTCCAACCATCAGCCTAACTCTGATAAAAACCATCACCAAACCATGTCACCGACTACCATGTCAACCTGGCTTTTAAATATACCCAGGGATGGTGCCTCAACCCATTCCCTGGGCAGCCCATTCCAAGGTTTAATAACCCTTTCCATGTGAAGTAACAGATTTTTCTGGCCTCCTAATTAAACTTCCCAGTGAATCTTAGTATATTCCAAGTTATATTCCAAGTCCCTGAGCTCTCAATGGGAAAGGTAAATATTATCGGAACCGTTAAATTAGAGAACGTGCAGTCTATAAGAACGATATAATACAATCTACGCTCTTTTAGCTGTATTATAAGTGTGTCCACTGCACGCCCCACAGGGTGGTATAACTGCTGTTCTAGGCAACTCTCAAGAAGTTCCCCAGTGGGTATTTGGGTGCTGTTTATCCAGGCGAAGATGCATGGCTGGAGCAAACTGGAGTGGTTGCTGGCTGTGCACCTGTTAGCACTTTTGTCTGGTACCTATTTGCTAGTCTGTTAGTACTTTACTGAGAGCACTACTTTTCTAGTTATTTTGATGAACATCGCAATAATTTATTACCCAAACATTATCAAAGCATTCCACAATTCTTTCATTGCTGTTCTTTCTCTTCTGCCCACTGATGCCCTTTCTGTCCCTTTTGTCTCAGTAATAACAGCAATGCTGTTAACAAGTTGTGTTCTTTGTTAAGCTGACATGACTTTAAAGTGAGAAAACTTAAAAGCTATGTATCAGATAGCATTCCCTGTACATCTGTTCTCAAACCAATTATTAGGATATTTTTGTTCCTTGCTCATTTGGTACCGATACATGCAATTTTCATTAAAGACTGTTTATATAACACTGTAAGATACATGATGGCATTTAGATTTCTGTTATGTATTTGCTAATTTATGGATGTTTGTAAAATAAACCACTTAAAGAATGTTTGTCTATCATTTGTCCTCGAGAAGGTGTTAGGTCTTGTCTTCAATACCTCATTGTTGCAGTGCATGGAAGAAGAGGAGTGTATTTTTCACACCATCTAACTTCAGGTGCCTACATGAGAAAATTAACATCTGATAGCTTCCTAGATGGTGAATAGCGAGAGGTAAGCTTCTGCAAAGGAGCAATCTCAAAGGTGCTCTGAATCTGCTCTTCAGCGAGGCATCTCCCTCTGCCTGAACTGTATTGCCAAGTCCAAGTGAGGTTGCCTAGTTATCCACATCTGCTTATGCTGATGGTTTAATAATGGTAAATAGATAAAAGAGATAATGGGGAATTTGTTGTTATTCTTGAAAGTAATGGAATTATATTCTGTTCATATTGCAAATCTTTCAGTAAAGATTAATTTGTGTTGCTTTGGTAAGACTCATACCATAAATACACATTACTGACTTCTCTCTTTAGTGGTGTTTCCTTCAGCAAAAAATTTATGGCTTTACTACTAGGTTTAGAAGATATTGTTCTGCTTGTGCAACCCCACAGTTCCCATATTTGACACAAACTCTTACAGTATGTGAGTATTACAAATTCAGTGCCCACCAGCACCTACACCATCAGCCTGTTTGTGTGTATACTCTGTGTGTTCTGTTTGTTGCAGTAGAGTTTGCAATTTAAAAAGTATGTAGTCATGTTAAACAAGGCACTATCAAAGAAACGTGTCTTGAACAGGGAGTAAGAGGTGACATGGTTTGTGGCGTTTCTTGTTTTTAGGGAACTTTACATTTTTATCTTCCACTTACAGCAGAATTTTATGGAGGGCTCTGCTGTGTCAAAAGAATAGTTATCATCAGTTGTCTCAATCTCAGGGCTGTGAATAGCCTAAAGTTCAAGCTACCCCAGATTCAGGTCACAGAGGAAGGCAAAGACCATTACTACAAATTTCCTTTGATACTCTGAAGAGTGCTGTTGTTGAGTGCAGCAGAACGATTTGATGCACACGTGCCCGTCTGGCTGAGATGCACTGCAGTGTTCCTTATTACCTGGAGTCCCCTTAATGCCAAAGGCTGCCTGCCCAAGTTATTCTGCATTACTAGATTCCAGCCAAGAGGTGACAAAAGCGTGAATAACAGAGGCCAGGTCATTCCCTGCCAGGATGGAATGGAGTCTCCAAGCCAGAAGGAGTTGACAGAGAGCATTATGCGCAGATACTCCAGCTTAGAATCAGCAAGGCATCCAAGAGGTAAGAGATTTTGTTTCATAGCTTAGAGCACTCTTTCCTTGGCTTTAGAAAACGTTTCATTGATTTAACCAAAAATCAGTGTACAGGCAACTGAATGGAGAACCATTTGCAAAACCAGTATTATTCTGAAACGTTTCTGGCAATTTACCATAACATTACATGAATCTAGAAAGACCAAGATGAGATTCCCAGGATTCTAGAGTCCCTTAAGCTGTTCCTTTTCTTCAGCTTCTCTCAGAGTTAAAGATTCCCTAGATTTTCCTGTTCCTTAACTTTTTATAAAAGTAGATAAAACACATGGTAGTCATGACCTTTCAAAAAAAAAAGAGGCAAGCCTCAGGGGTGCCTTTCCTGGAGGGATACAAGCAGAAGGAGACTTCACTTCTCTTCACTCAAGGGTAGGCAGCTTCTGGAGGAGGGGGCTAAGGCACTCTTTCAGTCTCTGCACCCAAGAGCAGCTTGTCTTAAATGAGGCAGAGACAGTCAGAATGCATTTCTTGTGAAATTTTGAATTTTACCATAATTCTGTCCTTCCCATAGAAAATCTGTCGTAAGATCTTAAAGGTCATTGAACAGATCATCCTGAGTGCCATTATGTAGCACACGAGGGACAATCAGGTGACCAAGCCTGGTCACCATAGGCTCATGAAAGGCAGGTCCTGCTTGACAAACCTGATTTTCTTCTATGACAGTGACCTGCCTGGTGGGCAAGGGAAAGGCTGTGGGTATTGTTTACTTGGACTTTAGTAAGGCTTTTGATACAGTCTCCCACAGTATCCTCCTGGAGAAACTGCCCATGGCTTGCAGAGGAGCACTCTCTACTGGGCTAAAAACTGGCTGGAGGCCGGGCCCAGACGGTGGTGGGGAATGGGGTTAAATCCAGCTGGTGGCTGGTCACAAGTGGTGTCCCACAGGGCCCAGTACTGGGGCTGGTTCTCTTTGACATCTTTATCAATGATCTGGACAAGGGGATGGAGTGCACCCTGAGTAAGTTCGCAGATGACACCAAGTTGGGTGGGAGTGTTGATCTGCTGGAGGGTAGAAAGGCTTTACCAAAGGGTCTGGACAGGCTGGATGGATGCACTGAGGTCAATGGGATGAGGTTCAACAAGGCCAAGTGCCAGTTTCTGCACTTGGATCACACCAACCCCCTGCAGCGCTACAGTCTGGGGACAGAGTGGCTTCAGCTGCCGGGCAGAAAAGGCCCTGGGGGTGTTGGTGACTGTGGGATGAACGTGAGCCAGCAGTGTGCCCAGGAGGCCAAGAAGGCCAACAGCATCCTGGCCTATGTCAGGAACAGTGTGGTGAGTAGGACTCGAGAAGTGATCGTCCCCTTGTACTGGGCACTGGTGAGGCACCACCTCAAGTACTGTGACCAGTTTTGGTGCAAAACTGGACCACAAAGAAGACATTGAGTTGCTGGAATGGGTCCAGAGAAGCGCAATGGAGCTGGTGAGGGGTCTGGAGAACAAGTTCTACGTGGAGAGGCTGAGGGATGTTCAGCCTGGAGAAAAGGAGGCTGAGGGGAAACTTTCTCACCCTCTCCAACTCCCTGAAGGGAGGGTGTAGCCGGGGTGGGGTCGGTCTCTTCTCCCAAGTCACAGGCAATTGGACAAGAAGAAATGTCCTCAAGTTACACCAGGGGAGGTTCAGATTGGGTATTAGGAGACATTTTGACATGGAAAGGGTTATTAAGCCTTGGAAAGGTCTGCTCAGGGAAAGGGTTGAGATACCATCCCTGGATGTATTCAAAAGCTGGGTTGACATAGTGCTTAGAGACATAGTTTGATGATGGTTTTTCTCACAGTTGGGTTGATGGTTGGACTAGATGATCTGAAAGGTCCCTTCCAACCTAGACAATTCTAGGATTCTATGAATTTCTCTTTGAGGAGGCAGCCTTGTAGTTGTCCGTTCATCATAAAGACATCATAAAGACTCTAACACCCTGTTACATACAGTTATCACACCCCCAAACAAGATTTCCACAGAGGTCATACACCCTGCTGTAGCTAAAAGATATTCTCCTTACCCTTTGGTGAAAAGACTTTGTTTCTGGACTAAAAGGTCTCGAGTTATATTGGTGAAGTTGCAGGCGTGCAATTGATGTCAGCCAGCATCATAACTAATAACACAGTCATAACTAGGAGTGGGTTTTACTGAAAATTTTCTGAAGTGTTGGGTTTTTTATTCCAAGACCATTTACATTTTAGAACCATCATCTCAAAATAGAAGAACCACACATGAGTGTGTAAATATGTAAAAAGAAGTAGAGAAAGTTTGTATCACTTTGGATACCTGCTTTTTCAGTGAGTGAAGAGTATAATTTTTAGAATTTGCAACAATCATCATGTTTTCTACTAAAGATAGCGTGCATGCAAGTTTTCCTGTAATCTATATGCCATTCTCTTTACACAGTTGTAGTTCATTTCAACAGGTCTGTGTAAACCAGTTCCATAACTGTCACTAAGGTTTTGGAACTAATAGCACTTCCTAAATTAGGCTTCCATTATCCTCTTCCTTGTTGCATCTTAATTATTAGGATGAAAATAAAGAGTACTCTCTTATAAGCCTTCATATTTTCCGTTTACAAGGATTTTACTAACATCTAATAAATTTAATGACCTCTAATAACAAGGGGAAGTGAAGTCCTACTTAGCAAATTCATAGCTTTACAGTGCATCTTGTGACTTTGTGGCATTTCAAGCCATAGGAATATAAAAGTTGTTTAAGGAGCTGTTGCTGGGTTCAACTAACTGCAGAAACAACGCGTTAAGTTATTTTTGTTTCTCTTTTATTGCTTAACCTCTGGGGGCTACCGGATAAAGCAGCCATTCAGGAACTCTAAACCATACAAGCTTTGACTTGACAGACGTAGGACAAGGTCTTGTCTTAAACATACTTTTTAAAAACTTAATTTCAAATCTGGAAATTGATTGTGGCCTGACATCCTTATTTTGAAGAGCTCACCGTTCCTGACTTTCTTTGCTTCGCTGATATTATTAGATCTATTGTTCTTTTTACCAGAACTCCCAGCTGATGGAAGAAAAATCAATGTAGTGCAAAGCTTGTTGGGCAACAGCACTTTCATTACGGTCAGGGCTCCACAATTAACTAACTAAGACTAAGTTACGACATTTCCCCTTTTAAAGGGTACAAACACTTGTATTATGCAGTTTCTGGTATTCTCAGAGGGCCAGAATCAAACATGCTTGAGGAAAGCTGGGAACAGAGCAGTCTTTCCAAAAAATTCCATGTTACACGCTAATTTTTAGTACATGCCAATGTGAAAATTACAAATGAAAATTACAAATGACGCAGAATTGCTTTCAATTGCTGATCTTTAAACAGAGTGTATGTCCAAAATAAGATTTCTCAGGGTTTTTTATTTATCTGCATACCCTTGCGTTGACTCATCTCTGTCACGTTTTGGGCCTGTGGCAACACGCGTTTGGCGCTTGCCCGCGTGGTAGAGAGCAGTGTGCAACGGCATCTCCGAGGATGCATCTAGGCAGGGTAGCCTGAGCTAGCTCATCTTGGATTGAGGATGCTCAGAGGTCTGTAGTTCAAACACATGTCTGCCCAGCTAATGGGGTCAGAACATCTTCTTCCAGTAATGGATTGGTTCTCTCTCGGGTAAAGTGCCTCTAAGAGAAATTGAGAGGAGATCCATCCTTAAATAAGATTTGACACAGCCCAGGAGAATGACAATTACAGCTTTTACTAACGCTGATCCTAAGGCAAAGTCGTGCTTTGTAGGATACAGGATGATGGAGTACTTGGGGAGCTTTTTTAGTGGAACCGCTTGTAGATAGGTCCATGATATGGAAGAGAAAATGAAGCTCACGTAAGTGGCCCTTCTGTTGGAGAGAGTGAGAAGTGTCCCTGTGTGGGTCACCTTGGTAAGGTCTGGGTTAACAGGAAGAGAAGTCTCTCTCTCTGATGATACATGCAAAAGTTTGCATGCTGTGGCCAAGGAAGGAGTTAAACGCAGAGTGATCTGACGCGGGCACAACGTGGTTAGAGAGCCCCATAAGCAGATTATTGTGTGTGTAGCCCTTGACCCCCTGAGGACCCCGAAACAGGAGAAAAAGGGGCTGAGTTGAGAACAGTGACAGGCTGGGATTTTGACATACCTCTGGAGTACCTGCCCCACCGCTGCCACTGGTGGTTAATTGTTCTCTAAGGTGAACCCTCTGTCCCCTTCAGTGCTGCTGGGGTCAATCGTGCTGAAGTAACGGTGTGTGCTTACCCACAGCAAGCCCTCGATGTTCCCCTGTAACCACCTGAGCAGGGCATGGCAACTACTGAAATGGCTGTGTCATTCCTTCTTAATTCTTATTTACCGTGCATGCCTTTCAGAGCCTCTCAGAGTAAAACAACCTCCCGTAGCGTAAATACATCCCAGCATTAAGGAGCAATGAAAATACGTTTCCTGAAATGTGCTGCAGCATTTTGTATTATTTAGAAACACTGTACATCATTATTTTATGGAGAAGTAAAATATGTAAAAACATTTCTCTACCGTTCTTTTCTAAAGCTAACACAGAAGCTTTTTTCTACACCCCCCCTTTTTTTTTTAAAGCAACCATTTAATAAAGTCTGACACTTAGCGATGTTTTGAAATAATTTTTGCTGCTCTGCCAGCAGTTGGCTTTGCTGTGAATCTCTAAAGACAAATCCATCTACAGTGAATCTAGCAAAATTCAGCTCCGTGTTGTATGTCAGGGTTGAGGACTACTTGTCAGCTCTGGCACTGTCAGATTTTATCTTTAAATATGACAGGCAATTTGTTCAGGGAGCACTTCTGAATGACAAGATATAGTGGCGTTGTAAAACATGGCACCTGTGTGGTATGCCCTGCCTTTGTGGACATCAGAGGCTATTGTTTCCTTTGCTATTAGACAGCCACCGTCACACAATAAGGTGTGTAAAATGTTCAGAGGAACCTTTTAAATGGAGTAGCAGGAAAGTAGATACCCTCCGGTCATTTAAGTCAGGCCATTTATCATTTCATCTTATAAAACACAACATTGGCTAAAACACGATGTAAAGAGAAAACCAAATGCTCTGCGGAGCAGCGCTGGTGTGAGCCGAGGGTTTGAACCAAGCTGCAATCAAAGGGGTTTATCTTTAAAGTGCCACGCAGTAGAAAAATTAGGATTTTAACTCCTTGACAATCAGAGGGGTAGCAAGAGCCATTCAGAGGGGCTGTTTTTGACACATGGGATGAATAAGATCCCACTGAAATACCCACTGTTTGCTGTGGTGGGGCTTCCTGGAATGGGGCAGTGAGAGTAGATGATGAAACATTAATACACTTAATATGTTTGGTTTAAAAATAAATAATTAGAGGGTCCTGGTGGATAATGTTCTTACGGCGCAAACCAGATCAAACTAGCAAAATTAAACTGGAGACATACGGCGGGTACGCCACTGCCAAAGTCAATGAGGGTTTTTCCACACTATGTTTTCGTGGGAGTGGTAAGTAGCCTTCTTCAGAACGTGAGTGTAAAACTGAGTAAATCTGGAAGAATCTGGTACTTCCAAGAGACTGTACACAGGCGTATTCCAGCCTGTCTGCTCTTGAGCAGCGCTAATGCTCTCGACCTGCTGACAGCAAGTGGTGGCCCTATTCTGGAGGACGTGTGAGAGAGCCAGACAGTTATTTTAAAAGAAAGAAAAAAAGAAAAGCCATTTAGACTCTGGTTTAGTTGTGTTCCTGTTCCCCAAGAAACGGCCAAGGCATTGCTGACCGAACTCTTCCTGTTCCTGCAAAGTGCATGTCAGCAGGGACCCTGCTGCCACCCCTTGCCCACGTGAACCAGTCCACCCCTTCACAGCCCCTGCAGGTTCCAGTGCCCCTTGGCTGTCTGCAGACACCTGGAACTGCTGGAAAGGCAGGGGAAGAAGATACAGGTCAGCTCTCGCAGAAGGAAGAAGGTATTTAAGCCGTGATGTGCATTTCAGTTGCCCTGGGCGGCCCAGGCAGGGGCTGAGGCTCTGGTAGATGTGTGACATGGAAAGTCTGGGATAAGGCCATTAAGAACAAGGAAAATATCAAAAGATATGGGTTTGATTTGCAGTAATGCTGTGATCAGCAAATATTGTCAGTTGGAAGGCATGCAATATTTGTTATTTTACTTAAAAGTCTCATGTCCTGGAAATGAATGATTCTGTAAGAATGAATGTATGTAGGTGTAACACAAGCCAATGGGTGCTGGGATGGGATCGGTGGTTAAGAGAATGCAGCATATGTGCAACTGGACCCCTCAGTGGAAGGATTTGGCACAGTTTAAATGTACCTTTGTGTTTTTCATTCTGAATAGAAATAAGAAGTGCTGTCTTCTCAGCTAGGTGTAGCTACTTTACAGGAAATTCTGCAGATGAAGAGAGGTAGCCTGTGCTATTTCCTTTGTGAGAGACAAAACTATTTGTCAGTAGAAGAACATGATACATTTGTTTTAAAAATAGCATAATTAAATATGAACTGTGTTCAGAATTTATTAATTCCCCTCAGATACTTTTATCTATTTCTTTTGTACATACATGGTTGCCGTAATTTTAGAACCACCGGGAAAACTGTACATTCATCTTATCTAAGCAAAGATCTTTTGACACTTAGGTCCATATTCTAAGATGACTTTCATCACCATTGAAAAGCAAGAAGCAGCTCCAGGGGGTTAATCATTAAACTTGGTTTTGGTATTTATTTCAGGTTAGGATGAACCATCTCTGAAGAGGCCTCCGTCTTCCCATTGACTCTAAGAAGAGCTAAGGTAATTTGCTTTTCTAACTTTCAGGTAGCTAAATGTGGTTGAGGAAAGTCATCTTTAGTCACCCGAGTCCCTTGACTTTTTCCCAGACATAGAAGCCTAGGTACATCACAAAGGTGTTTTTGAACATTGTTTGCCTTCTCTGTGTTCACAACCACTTGACCATCTGTGGTACGTTAACTCATAATGGAATCTAATTCAAAGGGCTTTTAAAAACAAGGAGGAAGATTTTATTGTAACTTATAGTGATGGATGATTGGTATGGTCAAACAGAGCAACATAAATCTTTGTGCCATGCCCAATGCTGAGAAGCAGACAAACCAAATAGCTCAGGGAACTCGTGTACTTAAGCGGAGGGAAGTCATCCAGGGAAAGGTTTGCAGACCTTATGTCCATTAGGAGGGCAGATAAACACCCAGTGAAGTAATTTTGCCTGCCCATTACCAGATAACGTACTCTGAAACGAGGGGCTGTGCTGCGGTTCCACCCTCCTCAAGCAAGTGGCCTTGGCAGCACTTTTAGAGAGAATGTAATCGGAGAGAAGAGAACCCCTCAAACGTAATGAGGAAACCACGTGCAGCAAAATTAACTGCCCCAGATAATGTAAGCAGCTGTGTGCAATTATCAGTTATCTACCTGCTGATTTTCATTAGGAATTGGTTAGAAAATACTTGAGATATCTTTCACATGTTGTGTATTCGCTCGGGTTTATGTTGTGCTGTTGTAAAAAAAGTGTTGGGATTAAGGAGCAGGAAGGATTATTTTTAAAGGTGAAAATTGAAAATCTGGGATAGAAATGAACTGATCAGCAGTGACAGCAGTCGTAGGCCCATCTCATAAACTGTGCACCGGTGGTCAGTGTGTAATCTGTTGCTGTTATAGTGGTTTCTCCTCTAAAATACTGTAATTTGAATATTTCTATTACAGGGAAACTGAGATGTGCCACGTAGGAAGAAGTAGTTCACCAAATTGCGCACTCTACAAACATAATGCGCTGGTGAGCATGGTTTAGTAGTTCCTTCTGTAGATAGTCCTCAGATATTATTTAATGTTATCCTCAGTAAAACTATTTCAAGTGATCTTAGCGGAAATAGTAGGTTTTTTGCTGTAGTGGGCTCCTTGTGTCCTTATGTTGCCTCATGTAAGCTATGAAGGTCGTTGTCGTATGAATGTGGGCTGATAGAGGAATCAAAATAATGTCCTTGGATACACGGGAAAGGCTTCCTCTGGTGGGGGAAAATTGTGATTCATTGATGTAGCAGATGCCACCCCCCTCTGGGGCTGAAACGTGAAGGATGTGCTTATCCACAAAGATAGTAAGTCTGAGACACCAGGAAATGGAAGCAAATATGCACAGGCTCCATCTACTTTCCCAGCTGCCCAGGAGGAAGCCTTGAGTCTGTGGCAACGGAGCGAGCTGGAAACATGATGGGAAGGAACTCAAAGAGGGTGGAAGAAGCTGGTGGACATGCTGGAAGGCAGAAAGGTGGGAATGTTGCACCACAGTTCCAAATTTATTATGGTGTTTTGCAGAAAGCAGTGCTTTTAGTAGAGTAAATAAGTTAACACTTTCTGTGACTGAGAGACGAATCAAAATCAGGCACGGAACTTTTTCAGTATGACTGTTCCATCTGTAGGGACGAGGCTTTTGTACCCCTGTGGGCCAAGCTCAGCTTGGAAAGACCGGCTCTGCTGCTGCTTAACTCTTTCTCCAAAATGGGGAGAAGCCTCTGAATGCATTTTCATCATGCGTTCCCCTTTGGATTGTCCTAAAGGCTTTTGAATTTATGGCCGGCTTTAATCAAACATGAAATAGACATTCAGGTCTCCAAAAATGAAAATTCAGAAATTTTTGACAAGTTTTTTAATATGGCAGAAAGAGGGAGATGTATGGCAGTGTCCCTTCTGAGGGGGAACCACCAGGAGGTGACCATCACTGTCCCTTTGCAGCAGGCAGCTGGTCAGTCACAGCAGGCTCCATCCTGGGTAGAGGAAACACTAAACAACATGGAGAGAGCGGGTCTATTGTGGTGAGAGGATAAGAGCAGGATTTTGGCAATAAAGAATTTGAATCCATGGGAAATTAGGCTTCATTAGTTCTGCTGCTCACAAAACAACTTCTTTCTGGTAACCCTGGGAAAACCACAACTCTCTCCGTTTTACACTTATAAATCAAGGGTGATGTTATTTAAAGTGCTTTGGCTATATAAAAGCTAACATTTTTCAAGCTTCCAAGAATTATCCACACACATTCTTAACTCATGTTTGCTTCTAATAGTCAGTGTGAGACTTTGAGTAGAACTGGGCTAGGTATTGAGCTTTTCAGCCCCAAACCAGCAATGCACTTGGGCGTGTGTTTAGATTTAAGTTGTATGAGTTTCCCAGTTGAGAAAACGTGTTAAGCGCTTTGGTGGATCAAGGCTGGTGCTTTGCACCTCAATTTTCTGACTTTCTGAGCAGGGGTTATTTCAGGGGAGTAAATCATTTAACCTGGCTTCCTAAAGAAGTACGCTGCTTGTGGTTGTGCTAAGTGCCAGTGTGTATATATATATATATATATGTATGTATGTCTGTTAGTTCTGTACCTTAATCAGCCAAGGACCTATTTAAACCAAATTTAATTGAAGGGGAGGATGAGTTTCTGCAGGTTTCATGCAACTAGAGAATAAGCATTATTCATAGCAGTAAAGAAAAGGCTGTTTTGAGAACTCGGTCTTACTCAAAATCAGCCAATCTGCCAAGTAAGGGGAGGCTCGAGGAGGCCCTGGGCAGCCTGGTCTAGTTGTGGGTGTCCCTGCTGACTGCGCGAAGGTTGGACTAGATGACCCTAGAGGTCCCTTCTGGTCTGGGTGATTTCATGATTCTAAGTGTTAACTGACAAGACAGAGCTCCATAGCAAGGAAGAATTTGTGAGTCATATGGCCCAGGGAGCTACCCGTGTTCTCTACTGTGATACAGCTTTAAAGGCAAACATCATATTCAGTACAAGTGTTCAACATTTTTAACCTAAAGCCTGGATCTTCTTCTCGCTGAGGTACAGACCGCAACCTTATCCAGAGGCGAGGCAAGCGATCTCTGTGTCATCTGAGCAAGTTCCATGTCCTTTGGCCACCAGCTCCCTCCCCTCTTCCCCTTCCTAAACTCACAGAGGGGCAACAATGAAAAGAAAGGTGGCCCAGACATCCGAGTCCTAGGATGAAGAATCAAATACCTTGTCAAATCACAGAATTAGATGAGATAATGTTTCTGTTACTCCTACAAAGAGCTGGCAATTACATTGCAGCTTTATTTTGTTTTGCTTTTCTTTAAAATCAACTGAATATCAATCTGCAATCAATAAAGGAAGTTGCCTATAGGCAGTTCTACCTTCAAATCTGCTTCGTGGATCAGCTGCTGGTAATTTATACGCAGTCAATAAGACACATTTCAAAAGTGAGGTTTTTCTCCCAAAAGGCAAAACTGCTCTAATTTACAACTGGATATGAACTGGGCAAACAACATACACCTGGAGTAAATGTAATTTCTAATTTACAAGAAACTCTAGTGAAAGATTAGATCTGATCTACTCTATGCAAGTAATCTATGGATATTTATATTATGATAACTGGAGAGCATAAATTGCTTTTGTTTTTCCTTTTGGGTATATTTTTCATTTGTTTGTTTAGCAAAACCTGCAGGGGAAACTAGAACAACTATAATTACAGTCACAGTTACAAGTTGTGGGGTCTGTAGATAATAAGCTACAAGACATTTTTATTGTGCTTTTTTATTATTATTTAGTTAAAGAATGCTTTTTTCCCAAGACAATCCATCTGTATTTTGTAGGAAGGAGAATCGAAGCAATAGCTGTCAAATATCAGTGAGATAGCAGATTTACAAATTAATCCCATTGCTTGGTATCTCCACAAAGGTTGAAATCTATAATTGGTGCTAGGAACTATAATTAACTTATTAGAAGCACTCAGGCAGCTAGGTGTGCAAAATGGCAGCAGGTGTGTAATATCATTAGAAATGCTCTGTATAAAAAGCACCTCTGAGTTTTATCCCTTTAGTTTCACGCTACCAGCTGCCAATTTGATTGGTTAAGTAGTTTTGGGCCATGCAATACTCTTTTTCTTTTGGATTGATGTGTTTATTACTTTTTATGACAGGGGGTCCCAAGGCAGATGTTCAATAAAGAAACAAGCTGCTACAGACCAGAGTAAAGAGATAGGTGGTGTAGATGCAGGAAATTGGGAAAGTTATCATATGCGCTAAGTTGTTATTGAAGATTTTGCTCCCAGCATTTGTAGCAGTTGTGTTATATACTCTTCCACAGACAGTAATCTAACAGGGAATTATTGAAAGCCAAGTGCCAAGATTTCAAATTGCACTATATGATCTGGAGCTGCTGCTCAAACAGGGAGCTGGAGCTTTGAAATTATAAAGATGTGGCCGTGCCATTTTTAGGAGAACAGTTAGAGCTGCTTTGCTCCTGCAGAGCCTTTTCTCACCGAGATGCACGGCTGAAGAGCTGCTTTTCGCTTGCAATCATTTACGTTGGTACAAAGGGAAGGAAAATTCATTACTGGGAAGGGACACCGTTCAGAATTTGGTTGGATAAAGGGTGAACAAACTGTAGTTGTGCCGTGGTATGACTCAGGGATCGGCTGAAGCCAAATTCTGCTCTGTCTTCACCACTAGAAGAGAAAGAAAGAGAGAAAATTCAAGTATCTTTCTTTGCTTTCAGAAACTTTTGAGCACTCATGTATGGAAAAAGCAAATATTGTCAAGAGAGGCTTCTTGGCATAAACCAGCTTATTTTTAAGTGTTTTAAATGGAAGCAACAGGATATGATTGACATAGAAGTGTCCTTTTTAATTGATTTAGTATATTTTGCTGGGTTTGTGACTTTAATGTATTACAACCAGATATGAGGAGAGCTAATATCAAAGATGCTCTTTTCTAATTAGATTTTTGGTAATGCCCCTAAAGCTCGTGCCCAAAAGCAGAAGCTGCCCAACGTGTTTGAATGATCTTGGGAATAAACTGTTCTGCTTCATCCATGTTCTTTTTGCTTTCCCTCGGTTTCTTGGGGGCAAGTATTAGTGTCATCCCTGAACTAGTACTCTTCCACCCGTGTTTTGAAGGGATGAGTGTCTCGTTCTGCCTTTCACCACCTCTGAAACGCTTCCTGTCTTTACCCCCCTAATCTCTGCTGACCTTTCTGAGGCTCAGCTGTTCAAAATCCACAGGGCACAAAGTGCTGCCCTGCCTTCTCAGGCAAACAAGAAGGTGTGACCATGCCATACCAAATCTTCCCACTCCCCTCTGTGTTGACAGTCACTTGAAACTTCCTTTCTTTGGCTATAAGACTGGGGCGGGCTTGTTCCAGCCTGCCTCAGAGCCAGTGCCTTTCTGCACCCTCTGCGTTTTCTTCCTTATGTATGAGTTACAGTGTGAGCTACAGGAGAGAAAAAGGAGTTGTGTAGTGGGCTCTCGCTGTCTGGAGGTGGAATGCTGTTCAAATTCAAACAGTTCTGAGGGCTGCAGGACTTCCCATGGCCTGAAATGCCAAGTCTTGTTGGTCGGATCAAGTATTCCCAGCTCTTCGTTCTCCTGCGAGTGAAAAGCTACTGAAGCCTGGAGGGGGAAAGAAAAAGTTCAAGAAGTTATCAGAACTAGGCTAATTATTAGATTATTTATCAGACCAGCCTAACCAAGAAATTCTGTATGCTACTCAGAATTTCTGTTGATCGGTTCAATTAGCAGTAGGCCCTGAGATGGGTCAGCGAAGGCTGAGGCTGTGTGAAACAACCAAGAGAAATGCCAAGGATGCGTTAAACGTGTGAGGCAGAAAGAGTTGTGACGACAAAGTTGTGTTCAAGGAAGGGGTGAACATCAAACTTGAGAGTGCTTTCAGTAAGGGGGTTTGTTCCGTCGGGGCATCTCAAAGCACAAACAAAGACAGATGGAAGAGACAATGCAGACCTCAGGAGCAGAGGAACGGGGGAGAGGAGAATCATGCTAAAAAGCAATATAAGCAGTTGTGGGAAGTGACGTTTTTAAAACAAACCACTGTGGTTGCTGCATTGTACAAACCTAATAAGACATAGTGAAAAATATTGGATTTATTTTTACAAGTTAAAAGTGACCTTGTTGGCCTTATGAATGGATTCACTTCTCACAGTACCTCTTAAGGGCATTAGGGTTATGACTAACTCATAAAAATAAATCCAATATTTTCCCCTTGGCCATGTCATATCCAGTGTTGGAATTCAGCTGTGAGAACTGGTGGGGCTCCGACTTTCATTTAGTTTGACCTCGCATTATGAGAAGTACCTAGCTCTCAATCCTGGTGGGCTGCAGCATAATTCCAACAGCGGTCACAGCACAGAGAGTGGAAAAAGAAAAAATCCAAGAAGGCCTAGAAAATAGCAGGTTGTGCAACACAGTCTGTAACTCAAAGCAACATAGGAAAGGAACATGTATTTCAAATACTGATAGGGTGTTTTCCTTCCCTGTTTTACATTTGACTTGCATAACAGATCAAGGCAGGACTGACAGCTTAGTCATTAGTATATTGGGGAGGGGGGAAATAATCTCAGATAATGATGCAGCTCATACAGTTGTTCATTTCTGTTGGAGTTAAAGGAAATGGAAAAAATCCAGTCAAGAAAATAACCAGAGAACAAGTGGTTTAAAAATGTAGTGGAGGACCTTAAAGGTATTAGACCCACCTATCCAGTGTTTGTGATAGCACAAGGCCTCTGCTGGGCAGTAACCTAGTCCAAAGCAGTAGGAAAAGGTGGTAAAAACTGTTTTCAACACCCATGGATGTCTACAGCTACAAATTAGAAGCTTTATCCTGCACCTTATTGGGCTCTGCTGATGACTGAGGGTCTATATTTGGTCCATGGACTTGCGTGTACGGTAGACAGTCATGTGGGGATGTGGTTCATCGTAAGTGTATACCAGATGTTCTCTTTTTATAACCCATGCATCCTGCATATCTGCTCTCTCTGATAACCATTCCATTCCTAACATCCTCCTTTTGCCTGAATAACTTTTAAAGGTCCAGGACATGCATCTGGGCACGGTCCTGGGCAACCAGCTCCAGGTGGCCCTGCAGAAAAAGGGAGTTTGGACCAGATGAACTCCAGAGATCCCTTTCCTCCTCAATTGTTCAGTGATACTGTTACCCTAAATGCAAGCTGTAACAGCCCAGACCTCCTTATAGGCTAATTTAATCTGTCAAGAAGTGTAAAGTGGGCAGAATACCAGTCAGTGACATAGGAGTGATGGTGTTACAGGGATAATGAGAAGTTTTGCCAGCTAACATCAATTAGGCCAAGCTAAAATAGAAGCAGCATGAGATTAAAGATTCCTCCATTGCTACTGTCCTTGCAGGGGTAAACCCTTAACTGGTGTAATTTGGGCCAAACGCAAACTCCAGTGCAAAGAACGTATAAATCCATTTATCTGTGTTTATCTGAAACCAAGATGGATTCCAGCCTCGGTTACTGGGAGGTTAATTTTCCCATTGTTCATTGTTGCCCTTTGTCCCCACAAATTTTCTCCCAACAACTTGAGCAGCACGCTGAATTAGAACTGTAGAAAATCATGAATGACATGCGTATGCTGTAGGCATTTTGGAGGTTGCAGGGCTAACAGTAAATATTCACACTTAAAATACTGAATTTAGGTTTATATGCCATGGAAATGTTGAGTATGTTCTTTGCTTTGTTTCCTCTGCCTCTGCTTTTCCCATGATTCTTTTATTACACTGGGCAAGTTCCATGTCTGTAACATCCAGAAGTTGATGAGTTCTCATAGTGCGTTTCCTTATTATTATTATTTTTTTTTCTGAAAAGTTTCAATGAGTATTATTTTACCTGCATCGTTTTGGTGTCCAGAGTATTCCCATAGTCAGATCAATAACCCTGGGAAAATTTCACGATCCCCAGAAATGTAGAGGATGGAGAGATACGGGCTTCCCTGAGCCTGTGAGGTCTCAGCCCTGCTCTGCTCTGTGCCGCGGGTGAAACCTTGGCTTTCCTTCGGAACAGCCCAGCCACCTTAGCACTGACTTCTCACCCCAGGCCAGGCAAATGCCATGCTGGGAGCATCACGGTGACTGCTGCAGTAGCTGCTGCACGTTGGAAAGGTGTGCTGACAAGTGAGCCCTAACCACGGATTTAGCTTTCCTTTATGAGACAGCTTTGTCAGGATTTAAAGGTGGTTTGTTGGTGGGTTTTTTTTTTTCCTAAATGTGACAAATCAGCCTGCTGAAGTGGATAAGAACTCTTATTTATATAAACTGGCTCTGGTGTTACCTTGTGTAAAATATGTTTAATTTTAACCAATGCATATTTGAGTTATAGTTTCCATAAATATTTGCGAATACATTATGATAAGATCTAAAACCTTGGCAACAGTTAAGAGAAGAGAGTTTGCAGATAAAAATCAATATTGCCTGCAGTATCCCAAGAGATCACACTGCTAGTGAAGTTTAAATTAGCTTTGCCCTAAAATCTAAGGCATTCCTGCAGCACACTTTAAAGCATCTTAAAGTGTGAAGGAGTTAAGCTAATTACTGTAGCATTTGAAGACAAGACATTTGTAAAATTAATGGGCTAAAGTCTGCAGCCTTTCATTCAGCAAAAATTCCTGCTGCAGTTGTGTATTTATTATGGAAGAGCTGCCGAACTTTGTCCCCTGCTTTTAAACGGTGGCATTTATCAAGGAAATAGCCCCAAACCTGGGGTTTTTGGAGTGGCTCTCTGCTCCGCCGTGTAAACCAAAGCACAGGGAAGCAGCGGTGATTGGGATGGGTTCACCTCAAAAGCGTGGTCCTCACCTCTACTAACACACTACGGAGGTATGTCCTGACAAACCAAGGCTACCTGCAGTAGTTCTGAGCCCTGCTGGCATCTATAGGGGTGCTCTTGGAGGTACAGTGTCACCCACTTAGCAGTGCAGTGAAAATAAGAGGACCCCAGGCTGTGCTGCTTTTACCTTCCTGCAGGAATCTGCTGAGGTGTAATGTCCATATCCTGCTGGGAAATGGGACCAGTTGAGCCCATTGGAGGGGACATGGCTGCAAGGTCACTCTGTCTCCTTGCGTTCTGATTGGTGTGAGGGCAGGAACGGCGTCTGCCTGGCAGACACGGAGCCCTCTGTTTGGTTTAGGCATGAGCTCCGATCAGCAGCTTTGGTCTTTCTTGGTGTTGAGGTTCTCACATGGGGCCATGACTGCAGAACGCAGAGACAAAGGCAGGGATTCCCTTAACAGCTTCCCTTGTGAGGTGTTAGAAGGATGCAGCCCTCTGGTCAAGTATTTTTAGGGCGAAGCACTGGTCCTCAGCATTTCACAGAATCAGGGTATCACCAGACCCCAATGTGCAGCCCCCCCGGCCCCAAATGCACCTCATCAATCAGGCACTCCCAAAAAATCCCTCACCCACCCAGCACCCAGCTCGCCTTCAGAAGGACGGGACAGCAAGGGTCTCCATCAAATCCTTTCTCCAAGCTGTCCTCTGCTGTCACACCCCTACAGAATGTGACAGCTCCTCGGTGGCTGTGTCCCCACCCTCACCACCACCTGCTCCTCTCGGTTTTCTTGGCTCCTAGGACTGTCCCGCCTCATCGCCATGTGTTTGTACAGCGCCAAGCACAATGATGTTCTTGAGTCCAGCAAAGCATTTTAGTCCATAACTACAGGTCCTTGGCAATGGAATACTGTAAAAAAGCCACAACAACTTGCCTTAATCCCCTTTGTCAGAGTTGGCAGGGACCTCTAGAGCTCACCCAGTCCCACTGCCCTGCTAAAGCAGGGTTGCCCAGAGCACATCACTCAGAGCTGCATCCAGGAGGGGCTTGAAGGTCTCCAGAGAAGGGGACTCCACACCCTCCCTGGGCAGCCTCTGCCAGGGCCATGAGTTCCTCCTTATGTTTAGATGGAACTTCCCGTGTCCCAGCTTGTACCCGTTGCCCCTCGTCCTGTCACTGGGAACCACTGAGAAGAGTCTGGCTCCATCCTCCTTCAACCCACCCTTCAGATGGCACTATGCACTGTAAGAACCAGTGACCACTGAGCTCAGGCACAGGAAGGCCAAGTGTTTGCTATTCAGGTTGATCCCTCTCCTCTAAACCATTCCAAAACAGCAGAGCACTTACAGAGAAGCCCTGAAAAACTCCTGTTGCCCCCCTTAACGACAAGTAGCCTTGTTCCAGGCTGCTGAGACGTTTCTTCCACATCTGTTTTTCAACTGAAGATTTTTACAACGTGAAGCAAGAAGTAAAAAAATAAAATAAAATTTAAAAAAAAAAATTAGCATGTTATGTGAAGGTTTGCCCAGCTACATGTTGCCAGGCTTTATTTTGGCTCTGGAAGTTGCTGGTCGGGAAAGGGTCAGTATAACTATAACAGACTTCTTGGTCCTTGTTATTTGACTGAGAGAATCCAGGCCTCGCTCGCCTTGGAAAAAAAAGCCTTGCTTTGGTTTCCTGACCGAGGTAGGACTCAATTAATAGACATTAACGGTCGGTTTGAGATTGAGGGTGAGTGGCTGGGTCGGGGAGGAGGTTGCTGGTGCTTGGGAATTTACAGCACAGACTCCCTGTTGGAAAAGGCTAAGGTGTGTTTCACGTTTTTATCTGAACATAATTGCATTATGGAGTGTTGGCCAGATGAGAAGAAACAGTGCACCAGATGCAATTCATATACACATACATATATTTGTGTATTTCTCTGCCTTTGATCTTTATAGAGAAATATTGTCCTTCCAGTAGATTCATTTTCAGATGAACTTGCTTCTCTTTTTCCAATTCACAGATGTAGTCAATAACTGAAGTTAGGCTGGCAGAGAGGGCAGAAGATTGTTCAGACTCACAGGNATTTTAATTTATTTTATTTTATTTTTTTTTTATTTCATCTGCTCGGTGTCTCAAGCACCTTCTTGGCATGTAGTAGGAGCCTTCAAACTCTTTCCTTTTTGGAGCAGGCTGGAGAGCTCGCAGTCTCCTTGACGGACTCCAGAATGTCCTTTCCGAACTGTTTCTTCCCCGGGGCAATCTGAGGGAATACGCCTCAGATGACCGCGTTCGAGCAAATCTCACCCTTGCGGTTCACTTCAGTCAATTTAAATCTCGCAGTTTCTGCTGTAGCCAAAGCCATTAGTCCATGTCATCCTTCACTGTAATGCAGAGCTGCTCCTATCTCATTACAACGTGCTTAGCTCTGCCACAGGCTCTGATACACGCAAACAGAGCTATACTGCATTATTCAGGCTTTCACTGAAACCAGCAAGACCTGGGAAGTTTTGAAACTCTGTTTTTAATGCGACCTGTAAGGTTTAAGGACTCAAGATGTCTCTCAACAGTTGATGTTTTTAATACACTCTTGTGCAGCACTTCAGATCTGTGAAATTACAGGGATTTCGAGATAGGTACATGTATTCTGACTTTGGACAACTGGCTCTGTTGCAGCTTGGCTGCAAGGAAAAAAAACTATAAGCCTTTTCCTCTTATGTACATAAACAATGAAATCCTTAAATCTTCCTTGTCCGATGAAAGCCTGGGCATTCCTTAATAATATTTTTCATGTGCCTTACAGTAGGAATTATTTTGAGTGTTCAACTTTGCCTTAGTAGGTCAGAGATGATATTCTTTTTATACAGATCTTTAATATAAGCAATATTCTCTCTCACCCCTGACTCATAATACGGCAGTTTTCCTTCAAAGCGTAAATTAAAGTGAAGCCACAAAAGGGTCATTAAAGGACTTAGTAGAGTCAATAGTGAGGGTATCATGTACTGCCTGTTTAATATTAAAAGCAAAGTCAATGGAAGTATGGCCTTAATATATGTGGGCTTTGTGAATACCAACGAGACAGAGCAGAAAGTTTGAACTTAGAAGTGTGCAGAGAGATGAAACCGCTTGCGATGAGGCAGAACATTGGGGTTCATTCCTGAAAACCCAGGAAAACATATGCCTGCAGCTAAAGGTCAGCAACTATTAGTGAGGACTAGGTTGGTGTCATCCACTGTATTTCATAAGTGGAATTTTAAAAAATTAGAGTGGAGGTAAAAGATCTGTAATTACAGAGACACCATTTAAAAAGTAATATCCAAAGCATTGGCTAATCTTTTCCTTCAAAGTAAGGAATGGAAAGGCCAGGCTGCCGTATGAAATCCTCTTCAGAACATACTTTGAACGAGAGCTAATAGCACACAGAGTATAACTTCATTCTGCTTATAGCATGCGAGACTTTTAGAGGCCCAATTAAAAGAGACTTAAAATGCAATTAAAGCAGAAATCACTTGGCAACAGGGCATTAGCTATCTCTCCAATCAGCACCGCATTAGCAAGCCTTTAGCAAGAGATTTGCTGGTAGATAAAAATCTTTGTGAAGCATAACTGGTGGGGCTGAGAGCTAAAGTGACTGATGGGAGGTTCCAGCGAATGGGAGCCTCCAGGGAAGGGCCCGAGATGTAAATGGTGGCGGGTGATGGGAGAGAAAAGCATCTTCTGAGGGATGGCTTCACTGGAGAACACGAAGGCACAACCTGCCGGAGCTCTTTCACCCTCCTGATAAATGGTGCTGCAGCAGGGCCCCCTGTTTGTTTCTACCACTGACAGTGCAGATTTCTTTTTAGTACCCGTCTCTCTTTGCCTGGGGACAAAGTTGTCATTGGCTGGGTTGTCCTTGCTGTGGCTCAGTTCCCCCTCCATGGGTTCTTCACCAGAGGTGCTGGGGAACAGCCAGGCACAGAAGGGCCATCAGCGAACCCCAGGCCAGCGACTGGCTCTTGGAGTGCACCTTTGTACTGGGACAAGGTCATATTTCTGATATTACTCAAAGTTTCTCCAATGTTGGAAATCTGAGCCCGGGAGCCATAAAATAAAAAATTCTGCAGCTGATAAGAAGAGCTGCTTGTACTAAGAAAATGCCAATGGCAGAGGAAATAGTTTATTATATTAATTTATTTTTTTTAAGGAACAAGTCAGTAAGTTGCAGGTTTGTGTGTGTAATTACAGAGGGGGAAAAAAACCCAACAACCCAAAACCAAAAGAAGAACTTGCTGTGACATTCACTTTGTGAAGTTAAGAACTACAGCCACAGAGCTGAGTTTTAAGACCTGGAGGCCTGACCCAGGCGATGCTCCTTGCCTGTGGGAGTGACTGCCTGGCTGGGCCTTCAACTGAATTATGTCTCACGCTCTCATTAATACTAGCAGATGAATGCCACAGATGCAGCTACGTCAATAGATGAGAAAAGTAATGTTAAATACGTATTTAAAGATGAAAAGCGTGGGTGCTCTGGGGTACTCTATCTGCATTCAGAAACCTGTAACCTTCTGCGGCACCGCTCTGATTGCGCTGCCCCACGTTAGACCGGTCTCTGCACAACACAAAAGTAGTTTTAATTGTCTGCAATCTACGGCGATGAGCTGTGACGACAAACGGCTTCCAACAGTCTCGCGCCAGAGCCCATTCCCGAACAGTTGGGACCAACCAGGCTTCCCCCCTGCCCAGCGCCGGTGGTGGAATAACGACCCCCCGTCCCTGACGCTGTGGCTGAGCGGCGGTGGCCATGCCTGTGACAGGATTCCTATAAAAAGCAATCAAGCCGTGGACTGAAAGACTGGGTAACTCTTCTGCGTTACTTGCCCTGAGAAATATTTAGGCAGGCGATCCCAGGACCCACACACCTCCCTTTTCCCTGCGAAGTAGTTGTTTGCCACGTGCTGCCACTAATAATTTGCAGAAATGAACATGAATTGATTTATTTTTCCTTTTTTCTGCTGCTGATTACGTTTCGGGCACAACGTGGGCATTCCTTCACAAAATGGCTTCAGATTTGCATAATTCCTACCCCAGAATATAGTGGATAATTAGAGGCAGGGAGAAAGCAAAGAGAAAGCAAAGCAGAAGCTTGGCTATTTTATTTTAAGCCATGTTGCGTGGACAATAAAGGATAATTAAATTGTCCACACATTATCTCAAATGAAAGAAAGGCTGTTTTCCACTGCAGAGTCCTGAAAGGCCACTTGTTTAACCACAGCTCTGCGGACCCCGAGCTGCGAGGCCCTCACAGTGGAGCGTGGGGCTGACATTCTGATTTAGAAGCATCCCATAAAATCTTAATCATTGCAACCGAATTAGCAGAGGGAAACTTTTACACCATGTTCATTGTTTACGCTTATCATTTTTAATAAATTCTAAATGCCTTTACAGGTGTGGAAATAGGCCTATTACCAAGATAATTTTCTTAATTGTTGACATCTTAGATTGAGATGAGACATTCCCTGTGGTTCCCTTGCTCTGTGTCATAGCTTTCTGAAAGTTATCTCCGTTGCCAACACCATCTCTGTGGTAAGAAGTGGTCTCTTGACTGATGTACCTCCAAAGAAGCCTTTGAATAGCTTTCCATATTGGCCTTGAAATACTTCAGATGTCAAATTACCTCTCACCAGACTTCCTGACTCCACCAGGCCTCTTGAAAGTGTTTTTTAAAGTATTTAGGGGGAAAAAAAATATTAAATTTTTCTAAGCTGGGTCAGGGTTCAGAGCGTTTGCTAATAAAGAGGCAGGCAAGGAAGATATTTACTTGGGGAAGGCTTTGAGTGTAGGTTGAGCCAGCCTTTAGTTCGTGTTTCTGAGTTTGCGTGCCTCCAAGCTTTTTGGCATCATTGAAATTTTTTTCTGCTCTTTTTCCTTTCAAGACAAATAAGAAAACGATTTTACTCTTTTCACACCAAGCTTTTTCGCAAGGCCCAGGTATTCCAACTTGAGGTTGAAATTTTGACGGGGAACTGCTTCCCCCTTCTCATTTTGTTCTCTTGAAAATGCCCTTCCAGCTGTAACGCCTTGAGAAGCAGAGAGCACCTCCTGTCCCTCTGAGCACCGGTGGGTGTCCGTCAGCCAGGGCGGGCAGTGCCACAGCTCTTCAGCAGTTGTGCTTCATAATGTTTGTGCGAAGGAGTGTCGGGGTTTCAGCCAAATTTACCAAAACCAGGCTGACAGATGGCCCTTCCTCCCCCCCGCCAAAAAAAAAAAAAGAAAGGAGAGG
>VXBJ01001604.1:29949-46012 GCA_013400055.1 Nycticryphes semicollaris | reverse complement strand
TTATTATTATTATTTTTAACCGTGGAATCATTTTATTAATATTAATAAACCCGCAGAAAGTGCTAATTTCCTCCATCATTCTCCTAATTACCTCTATTGAATCGTGAGGATCATCTGCATGAATAATGGCTCCCCATGCATTCGCTTCGCCGTTCTGCCTCTGTTCAGCAAAGACATCGGCAAGAGCTGGATCCTGCACCCGCAGATGGGAGGGAAGGACCTTCTGAACCACCACCAGATGCCTCCTAGAGTAGCAGTGGTGACCAAAGGGCTCTCCCCCAGCCTCAAGAGCCTGGCAGGGGTCACCAAATCCATTTTGCATCAGTTCAAGGGATGGGACAGATCTGGTAAGTGCACAATGTCTCTCTCTGTTCCTCTGCAACACCCTCACAAGCACTTTCACACAAGGACCACATGGGCAACCCTTTGCACGGTGTCTAATCTCCCGGCCACCCGAGTCAATGCCACTTTGGTTACAGGATTCCACCGAGGTGGAATCTCTTCCTGGATTCTGGTGCCAAGAGCAAGGGGCTGGTGAAGCAATGTCTCCCTTCACCAAGAGCAATGTGTGGTGAAGTGATGTCTCCCTTCACCACACATTGACTGGGACCAGAAGGTCCTAGATGGGGTGGAAGAGGTTATGCTACAGTGACAGCTACCACTAAAGCAGCACATGCAAGACCATCTTCCCAGGAAAGACTGAGAACAGAGATATCTTTTATTTATTTCCTTTCTTTCTTGCTGATGTCAAGATGTTTTTCCTTCCTAAATCACCTCTAAGGTCCTGAAACCACATGTTTTCCAGCTCTGGAAACACCTTAAGCGCTGATGTTTAGCCCAAAACCAAGGTAGACCCATCAATGTCACCTCCATGCTTCCTTCACATGGCTCTGGAAGGCGAGTTGGGAGGCAAAGGGACACCAACACAATCTCTACAGCCTGTGATTCCAGCACGGCCTGGCAGTCACAGCTGCACAACACCCTCTGGCTCGGTCGGGGACCATAAGTCTTTAAAAGATGTATGATGTTCTTGGATGGGATCCATCCCCCTGCAGCTATGACAGGCTTGGGGAAAGGCAGAGCTCTGCCAGCACACGCCAACATGAGGCTGAATCTCCACTGATGGACCCCTGGCATCCTCTGTCACCAGCGCTGACCGCTGCAGGACATCTGGCTGGGGGAGAAAATTCCATCTCCACCACCATCGCCGCTCTTTATCCTGGAAAAGCAGCTCCCACCAACCTCTTGCTCAGGCAGAGGGAAAAGATGGGACTTGTCTGACCCTCCCACCCCCCCACACCCCATTTGACTTGCTGTGGTTACACCGAATTGCCGCGACACCCACACTTGCTGCCCTCCAACCACAACCCTATGGGTGGCCACCAAGGCTGCTGCCCCCAGAAAGTCCTCTTCTGGCAAGGGGGGAGGACACGTGTTGGTGTTTGCCTCCCCTGGCAGTGGCGTGGCGGGAAGAGGGAGGGTAGGTTCACCAGGCTCTCGCTTCACAGGAGAGGCTGCCCGAATCATATTTGTATTCATTTTCATGAACTCCCCATAAAAGTCACTAATAGAACACAATCTGCTAATTAAATTTCACTCAGGAAGGCATTTTCACCTTAGATTAGCAGTGTCCTTGCACATTTTTTGCTACTAATGTACTAATAACATCTTATTTATCTTATAAATGAATTCCGTTAGACTTATCATTAAATTTGAGATTATTAACGCGCCCAAATGAACCCAACGTGAAAGGGGGGGGGTGGTGAATAATTCCAAAGGGATGGAAACCATGAGCCCATTTTCCTTCTTTTCTAACTGCTAGGAAACAACGGCAGTGGGATGATAGCTCAGGGGAGCCATGGCCTGCCGCAGAGGTGTGAGGGAGGGCAAGGAGCCCCCAACCAGCCCCTAAATCTCGCTCCCAGGGATGTGCTACCCAAGAAAAGGGCATGGAGATCTTCTGCAATCCCAGGTCTTCTTTCTGAGGAGGTCCATGTGGGGGTTTCCCACCACAGAGAACGTAGGAGAGGACCAAGAGCAGCTCGCCCCATTGTGGCTGTACCTACAAACCTGCGACCAAAGCTCAGGGGTCCCAAGGACTTGGTCTCCCCAACCTCAGAGATGCCCCCATCTGGGCACGCAGATCGGCTGGAGAGACCAGATGCCGCACCTGCTTCCCAGCCTCGGGGACCTGGATTTAAATGATTTGTGGAAAGGAGGGAGGAGGAAGAGGTGGGGGGGAGAGGCATTCTCCATCATGAATCTTGGCAGGAGGCAGCTGGTGTCTGCGCTTCCCCACCACCGGCTCCGAGACGGATAACAGACAGGAGGGCCAAGCTGCAACGTTTAAATCCAGCCCCGCTTCCGCAGGCTGCTGAGCACCCTTCCCCCTTTCTGGAGCTGTATTTTCTGGCTCCGCGTCCTCAAAACCTTCCCTCGCCCGCAGCTCCACGGGAGATGCATCACCGTCTTTGCCGAACATCACGGACGGGCCCGCTGCCAACCCGCAACAACTCGGCACGCACCGAGCCGTGCCTCCAAGAAGAGGAGACGCTTTTCTATCCGGCTTTTCACTCTCCCGAGGGCCCTTTTCTCCCCAAATCAGGGTTTAGGCTTTACGCTGACTGGATCAAACCCCCTCCCCGGCTGAGCAAAACAAGAGCAAGGACTGGTTCCTCCTGAGTACCTTTGTGCATGGCCCTATGGTGCTTAATAGCCAACTTTGCTGAAGAAAACAACATCCAACCGCCGCTATTCCGACAGCGGCGTTTTTTCTCCCCCTTTTTGAAGCTCCAGCACTTTCCCTGCTCGTAATTGGACGAGGCAACATTGACATCCAGTGGCCGATTAGATTAATCGCAGCGGAGCTGGCTTGTTTTCCCTGGGGATGGAGCAGACTGAGCTGCAACGGGCAGGAGAGGCACCACATCCCACTGCTGTCCCTCCTCTGCATGGCCCTGCCAAGGGCCACCTGCATTTCAGGGCTGAGTAACTCCCAAATTCCCATGCTGGAAGATACTACAGCCCCACTGGCATAAATCAGCATCTCTGCTTGCACCGACCGGGGATGCAGAGATTTACACCACTTGGCTCCTTTATTTTGGGTCTGAGTCTTTTGGGAAGCCCAAACACTCCAAAAGGCACAAGCCAGCACGCACAGGCTGCCACAGAGCTGCCCTGGAATCACAGAAGCGTTTTGTTGGAGGAGACCTTTAGGATCATCAAGTCCAACCGTTAACCTAACACTGCCCAGTTATCACTATCCCATGGCCTTCAGCACGACGTCTGCCCAACTTTTAAAATACCTCCAGGGATGGTGACTCCACCACTGGGCCTGAGCAGCCTGCTCCAAGGCTTAACAACCCTTTCAGTGTAGAACTTTTTCCTCATCATAGAATCATAGAAGGGTTAGAGTTGGAAGGGACCTTGAGGATCATCTCTTTCCACCCCCCCTGCCATGGGCAGGGACACCTCCCACCACACCAGGCTGCTTAAAGCTCCGTCCAGCCTGGCCTTGAAGCCCTCACAGGGTTGTGGGGCATCCACAACTTCTCTGGGCAACCCGTACCAGGGTCTCACCACCCTCACAGTAAAGAATTTCTTTCTGGTATCTAATATCCATCCTAAACCACCCCTGGTGCAACTTGAGGCTGTTTGCTCCTGTGACACCGCCTGATCCCTGGGAGAGGAGACCAACACCCCCCTGGCTACACCCTCCTTTCACAGAGAGGGTGAGAAGGTCTCCCCTCAGCCTCTTTTTCTCCAGACTGAACACCCCCAGCTCCCTCAACTGCTCCTCACAGCACTTGTGCTCCAGATCCCTCACCGTGTCACACTTGACAGGGACAGGGACACACTGCTGGACTAAACACGGGTCCATCCTGCAACAGACCAGCCCCTCCTGGGGCATTTCCACCACATGCAGCCAAAACCTCCCAGTTCAGCATCAAGACCTGCCCAAGAACTTCTCTCTCTCAAGCTTGACCAGGATCTACCTGCCCATCTGCCTGGAGCAGACCTTCTGCCCATCGCCCAAGTCCCACCACTTCTTCACTTGCCTTTTAGCCATTCAGGGCACCGGGCTGGTTATGGATAACTTAACTTCTTCTCAGGCTCAAAATACTCTCCAGATGCAAACTCCAGGCGGACATTCATGAAGGGAATTTCTGTATTCCCCACTTAAAGACAACGAACTGAGGCACCGGGAGTGGAGAAAGACCTCGGTGGATGGGGAAGAGTCCATCAAAACCTTCGTTCAGACCATTCTGCCAACTGCAGAACAATTTGCATGCCTACAGGGGCACTTAGATGTTGGTCCCTCCCCAGACAGCTATTAAAGAAAAAAAAAAAAAAGGAAAAAAGAGGCTCCCCCTCCTCAAAGCTGCTGCTTTAAAGGTTTTCCAGTTTCTGTGGGGCCTTAATTTTATTTTAAAAAATACTAAGGCAGATTACATGCTATGCAATTAAATATTGATTGGGAATTCTCCCCAAGTATGTTTCCCCTCCATCTCTCTGCCTCCGCCGGGAGATGTCAAGTTCTGTTTCCTAAGCTGTCCCCATCCAGTGATTACGTTCATTAGGACACCAGCCTTGTGGTTAAAAGTACTTTCTTTGCTGCTGTACGTTTAATTAGACAACTCTTTCCTAGAAATTATTTATAGCCAAGCTTGGGAGCTATTGTTAGGCCGAATGTAAATAAGATTCAAAAGGGAAATCCCAGGGCGCCCCTGTGGCTGGTGAGCCGCTCGCTTCAATCCATTAGCACTGGTCCCAGTGCCCCTGCTTAGCACAGGCTTCCAGGGGCTTTTATGGCTTCAACTTGTGCTGTTTAACAAAATAATAAAGCGAGCCAGGCCAGGCACGGGTTTCTGATCCAACTTCTGCCACCACAAGGAGTTGGCTTTTCCCCTCTCATCAGTGCAGGGAGTTGGGAAACCACTCCCTCAACTGCTCCTCACAGCACCCGGCCTGCAGCAAGAAAGGGATACGGCTGGAGGAGGGCAAGGGGAAACCTTTTGCGTTCGCCAAGAAAAATACCAGCTTTTATTAGAGCAATATACACCTTTTGAAAGCATTTGAGAGCAGGGCTGTAGAATGATAGAATCGTCTAGGTTGGAAAAGACCTTTCAGATCATCTAGTCCAACCGTCAACCTAAATCTGTTCGAAATCATCACTAAACCATGTCCCCGAGCACCATGTCAACCTGTCTTTTGAATCCCTCCAGGGATGGTGCCTCAACTGCCTCCCTGGGCTGCCCGTTCCAAGGCTTGATAACCCTTTCCATGTAAAAAGTTTTCCTGATACCCAATCTCAACCTCCCCTGGGGCAAACTTGAGGCCATTTTCTCTTGTCCAATCGCCTGTTCCTTGGGAGAAGAGACTGACCCCCACCTCTCTACACCCTCCTTTCAGGGAGTTGTAGAAAGCGAGAAGGTCTCCCCTCAGCCTCCTCCAGGCTGAACACCCCTAGCTCCCTCAGCCTCTCCTCTTAAGACTTCTTCTCCAGCCCCCTCACCAGCTTCGTTGTCCTTCTCTGATCCCTCTCCATCCCCTCCATGTCTTTTTTTT
The DNA here is from genome assembly GCA_013400055.1 of Nycticryphes semicollaris. Classification (NCBI taxonomy): domain Eukaryota; kingdom Metazoa; phylum Chordata; class Aves; order Charadriiformes; family Rostratulidae; genus Nycticryphes; species Nycticryphes semicollaris. The sequence goes on along the minus strand of VXBJ01001604.1, from coordinate 40,444 downwards.
ATGGTAAGGGGTCCAAAACCGGACACAGTTATGTACCTGCTTGAAAAAGCTGGGCTCAAAAATGTGCCCTCAAAGGACACAGACTGAGCCCAGTGGCCTCAAAGCCCTTTGCAGAGAGTCCACGACAAGCTACAGCAGCAGAGCTTCTGGAGGAAAGCCGAGGACACCGGTCAGATCCTCACCAAAACAACTATATCACCAATGACATCAACTCCTAAAACCAACCACCACCTCCAGGCAAGATGTTCCTCCAAGCCCCAATCCTCCTCCTAAGCCCATTTTATAAGAGGCGTGGTGGAAAGGCCAAATGCCTCTATTTTCAACCCAAACTGAGTGCCAGGAATTTTCTTCCCACCCTCCAGCTTTGCTGGGAGGGTTTGCCCACCACTGCATCCCAATGGGGCCGTCAAGTGGGGATGCTTCCCCCTCCTGCCAGCCCAACCAACCCTGCACCATTGGAGGGATGATTCACAGGGTTCATCTCTCATTTTCACACCTTGGATCATCCTCCTGCCATTCCAGAGAGGGGGGAAAAAACAGCAAGGCCATGGGTGTGAAGCAGCCAATAATGCAAAAAGAAAACCAAACCAAACCCCCCAAACCCAGGAAGTCTCTAAAATCTGCAAATCCTGAGGAAAAAGGGAGCTGGAGGCACCAGGCGGGCACCGCACAAGCCATTAGCATCTGCACCTACTCTCTGCTCTGCTGGGAGCCGGGAGGAAAACGGGAAAATTAAATGCCAAAAGCTCAGTTGCCAGGTTTGATGGGGGCTGCCGCCGTGCCCAGCCCCCCGGTGCCACAAAGCCACCCTCCACGAGGTGTCCCAGCCCCACCGGTGACGGTGCCAGCCAACCCTGCCAATCCCCACCGCCAAGCCGTCAACCGTTCTGGAGGGGAACACCGTGGGGAGGTCTATTATTTTAAACGTATAATTGATTCTAATTCATCACTTATCGCGTGGTGACAGATTTTTATATAGTTTATTATCTCCGCCGCAGCACGGGGGCCCGGGGGGGCTGGCTCCTATTGTTTGGCAGTTCCTGCTCCTGCCTCATCTCTGGCTGCTCCCGTTATCTGTCTGATTAAGTTAGGGATTCTGGTATCTCAGGGTCCCTCAGGTAACTGTCACCGCTCCTATCCTCCCCTGGCAGGATGAAAGCAGCCTTTATCCACCTTTCCCTCCTTGACCCGGCTGTCACGGGATGTCCCTGTGCTTAGATGATGATTTGGGGACCGCTGAGGTGGCCGTCAGCCCTATCCCCCAGACCCAGATGCTTGGCAGTGACACCAAGGACGTCCCTGAGGATGTGGGTACCGCTGCTCAAAACCCTTTGGACATCACAGGACGTCAACCCCACCCCTCCCCTCCCAGCAACTCTGACGGGAAACGGCAAAAGAATGAGAGGGTACCCAAAAATGCCAGGTATAGCACTGAAATGTGCATCATTTCCCCATCCCATCCCAAACCAATTCAGCCTGGATCTGCAGAGCCCCACTCCTCCTCCTCCTCCAGTTATTTCACCGGAGCAGAACGGGAACGGAGCTAAAATAGGTCGATTTGGAGAATTTCCACTTCACAGGGCGCTTTCAACTTCTCTACCCTTAGTTTTTTGTTGGGTTTCACGACGAAAAAAAACCACCAAGAAAACCAAAACCACAAAAGCACCCGCATGCTTTCTGCAACGAGCCCAGCAACTCCAAAAAAAACCCCAACCAAAACCCCAAAACAACCCCAAAAACCTGCCAGGAACTAGAACTTTCTCTTCATGCTTTAAAAGAGCCCCTTTGCAATTGTGCACTATTGGGTTTTAGGTTATTTTGAATTATTTCTACCGCATCCCACGATGCTAATTGCAAGGCTGAGCATCACCCGGGCGCAGCTACGAGGATGTCATTCCGTGACATAACGTGATGATTGAAACATTTGTACCATTTGGTCCTATTTTCGAATCATTAAGGGTTGCTGCTTCTTCCTTCTGATGGAAACATCTTGGGGTTTTTTGGGTTTTTTTTGTTGTTTTGGTTTTGCCCCGAGATCAAAGCGTGTCGTGTTCAAAACGTAAGGAAACAGTTTGACAACGTTCAAAAATGGCGTCAAAACCAGCTATTTTTTTTTTAAACAACACAAACAGCCGAGACTTTCATCTCTGTGTCAAACTGCTTCATTACAACAACAAACACCAGGCGCTTTTATCTGAAAAAGAAAAAGAAAAGAAAAAACCAACCAGGATGTTTTAGTCGACTTTAAGTAGCAGCTGCCCTTAATTATTTGAAAAACAAAAGGAGATATTGTAGGGATTAACCTGCTTCAGTGCCAGTGACGCCTCCTAGAAGAGTATGAATAAGGAAAGGAAAACAAACCTCCAAACACAGTCACGTTCTGAAAAAAACCCACCACCCCAAAAAACCCCAAACCTTTAAAACCGTGAAATTCTTCACGATTTTTCTGCCAAGGAGATGGGTGCAAGGGAGGTCTCTGCTTCTAGAAGCCGCCTTTCCCCTGCAAACCATTTATCACCCATCGCCACGCCAGTAATTAATTCCAGACCCCGTTATAAACCAGCAGCCCTGACCCAAACAGACAATTTTTTTTTCCCCTGGCAAACACCCCTGGGGAGGAAATGAAAAGTTCGCTTCCGCGCGATGCCATCCCTGATGTCCCCCTCTCTGCCGTGACACAGAGGCGAGGGATGCTCTGGAGAGCCAGGAAGGAGGAACGTCACCTAAAAAGACCTTCCCAGGCTCATATTTGATAAGAAATACCGGCAAAAATCTGATTTAAGCCCAGCTTGGCATGCTGTGGTTAGGACAACTCTGCTCTCTGGACTACACACCCTACCACTCTACTGTTTTGAGGGCAAAAGAACCACAAGAGGGTTTTTTTTTTTCCTCTTGCCTGGCTTTTTGGTTCTGTAGGTTTGGGACCATCACCTATTTTTCACACAGTGGCCTCACCAGTGCAGAGCAGAGCGGGGAGAATGACCTTCCTGGACCTACTGGCCACACTCTTCCCTACGCAGCCCAGGATTACGCTGGCCCTCTTGGCCACAAGGGCACATTGCTGGCTCATGGAGAGTTTACTGTCTCATGGAAAGTTTGCTGTCTCATGGAAAGTTTGCTGTCTACCAGGACACCCGGATCCTTCTCCTCAGTAGTGCTTTCCAGCAGGTCTGCCCCAAACCCCTCTTGGTGTGTGGCTGGAGAGACCCAGGAGAGGACCCCAGTCCGAAACAGAGCAAGTTAAAAGTGCTGCCCGACCAGATAAATCCCTGCCAGCAGCTCCAGTTTGAGCAAACACAACTTTTCCTCATCCTTTGGGGTCCCAACACCGAGCTCGTTCTCCCGAGCCCCGCATCCACGTCGCCTCCTTGGAAACCAAAACCCTCCGGGCTCTTACAAGCACAGGAGAGGCTCTTGAGGGTCTAACTCGATTGGCTGGAGTATTCCTGAGGTGGGCTCCGGGTTGCAAAAAGAGGAGAGCACTCATGTCCCCACCAGCTATTGCCTTTGCTGCTGACATTTTGCTCGGTGCATGATGAGCTTTCCTCCCCCACTTCCCCTAGGAATGACACCGCTGTTATCTCCGCTGCATCTAAAGCACACACAGACTCAGTTTAGGGACAGTTAATTTCCAATTCTTTCCAGATGGGTTGGAATAATATCCCCAGGTGGTAAATACATTATTAAGAAGGCAGTTTGGTGTGAAATTGGCTATTAAAATATAGATAAAGTTTAATATATTGAGCTCCTTGTCAGAAAAATCACTTTAGAGGGAGCTTATTATTTGTTTGATATTAAAAGAGTCACAGCTCCGCTCCAAGTGACAAATGGGGAGGGAGAGGAAATGCCACCAGTAATGAACAAAAGCTTTTTAACATTTAAATTTAGGTTTTCCACCCAACGCCCCACGCTGTTCTGGGTGTGCCCACCCAGTGCCCCCACCCCACATCCCCTAATTCCACCGCTCCCTAAATGCCAGCGGCCGGGAATGCCGGCATCCCATGCCCATCCCGCACCCTGGCCATGCCACTGGCAGAGGAACACTCTCTCCTCCTTGCTCCCCATTTCCCCATCTTCGGGGCAGAAAGCAAAAAGGAATAATTCAGAGGGGAAAAAAAAAATCAAACCAAAAAACCCTCAAAACTCAACTTTATAACTTTTTCCCAAGGGGGGACGGGAAACCCTCCCAAGGGATGTTCTAACGGCACACTGAGGACAAGCCACCCCTCTCGCTGGAGCTCTTCCGGGGTTTCAAACTGGAAAAGTTTGCAAGTTTTTAGAGCAAAGCAAGAATAAAGGTTTGGGAGCCTTTTCCCACACGCTCAGCAGCAGCATCCCCAAAGGATGGGGATGCGAAACGCCAGCCGGCCGATACGAAATAACCCTTTTGGGGAGGCGAGAGACAAGCCGTGTCTTCCCGTTGCTCCGGGCAGGGCTCCAGTTGGGTTTTCCTATTCCTAAGACTTCATTAGCTTTACAAAATATACTACAGAACATTTACCGGCGGGCGATGAAGAGCCATCAATAATTAAAATTAAATTACACTCGTGAAGGAAAATGAAGGAAGCGCTCCTCCGCGATGCGTTACCCTCCCGCACTTATTGATCTATTTTTAAGGGGCTTTTGAACTCCGCAGGTTTTTAGAGAAGGGGGTTACAACAATATGTTCTTTGCCCCCTCCCCCCCCCAAAAAACCACCACCGACCTGATTTTTATCCCACTTGGCTCCAACGCAGGAGAAATTGCAATTGAAATCGATGGTGCTGCGGCGCGTGTACCCAACATTTCAAAATCAACAGCGGTGTTAAAAGCATTATTAATCAGCGTTGTTATTAATATTATTATTATTATCTGGCAATTAGCAAACATCAATAATTGGCACTTGTTAGATCTTCCACTTGATGAGAATTTACTGTCACAAGCCTTTGAGGGGAGGCACAATAACAGTGGAAAACATCTTAAGTAATTAATTAAGCCTCCCAACAGCACCAGAACCCTTATGAAAATAACAAAAATATTAATTTTCTTTTTTTTAAAGGCAGTTTGGTACTGCCAGAGTTGGTGTTAAGGCTCTTTACCCCCCAACTAAGAGATTGCTCTGGACTAGCAGACAGCACCTTCGCACCTTGCAGATCCTGGGCTCTGCACCTACATCCTCGGGCTTTTATTTGTACTTAGTCCTTTTTTTCCACACACACCCCCCTAAAAGCCCCTTCCACAAGTGAACACACACCCCCACCCCCAGGGTGCAAGCATCTCTCAGGGGACCCAAGGATCCGAGGCAGGCCATGGCCTTTTATCTCCCATTTCTGTTCCCTCTTCAGATTCTAATGGTTTCTGACGGGCTTGATGTTTTATTAACCATTCTGGCTCTGGTGGAGGCAGCTGGAGGCCTCCTGTCATTTGGGATTGACAGCAGAGGAGCTGGGAGTGAGGAAGAGGAGCGAGGAAGGGGAGCAGGGAGAACTGCAAGAAGGGCTCTATGACCGGTGCCTCAGTTTACCCCTTTCCCACCCAAATCACCCTGTTTTCAAGAGGTTTCAGCGGAAGCTACGAAGATGATGAAGGGGCTGGAGCATCTCTCTGAGAGACCTGGAGCTGTTTAGCCTGGAGAAGAGCAAACTGAGAGGGGACCTCATTAATGCTGAGCAATTTCTAAAGGGCGGGTGGCAAGAGGATGGGACCAGACTCTTCTCAGTGGTGCCCAATGACAGGACAAGGGGGAAGGGGCACAAACTGGAACACGGGAATATGCCATCTCAACATGAGGATAAACTTTTTTCCTATGAGGTGGTAGAGCCCTGGAAGAGGCTGCCCAGAGAGGTGGTCTCCATCTCTGGAGACATTCAAACCCCTCCTTGGACACGTTCCTGTGCAACCTGTTCTGGATGGACCTGCTCTGGCAGGGGGTTGGACTAGATGATCTCCAGAGGTCCCTTCCAACCCCAGATCATTCTGTGATCCTTCTCTATCCAAAGGAGGAGACACCGGTCTGCAAGCCCTGACCACCAGCCCTTAAGCTCAAAGCAGAAGAGCCAGGTCTCATCTGCAGTCTCCTCCACGTCACCATAATTACTCAAACACCAGCTCCAAGCTGCAGCTTCTCCTCCAAAGAAAACTCCCACCCCTCTGTGCCATCTCCTCCTCGTTTCTCTTCCCTATTTCTTCGGCAATTATCCACCCGGCTCTCCGCACCGGAGAAGTTTGCAGCGAGAGTCTCGGCTAGTGGAGGAGGAGGATCAAGGTTGCTGATGCTCTTTTCAAAGGAGACCTGGAGAGGTTTGGAGGAGAGGCGGGGCTGCCTCCAGGCTTTCCCCAGAACATCTTATTAGAGTCACTTTCACACATCACTTGAAAGCCGCCTGACAATGTCCTTCCTTTAACAAAGCAAATATTGTATAAATTAATAGCCCTTCGGGGAAAGACACAGGCAAGCGCTTCCCATCACAGCCCCAACGGCCAACCTTCTACTCGTCCAGCCAACCAAGAGCAAACTGGTGACACGAGGACAAACCCTCCACCTCCAACGTGACCAGAAGCAGAGGTCCCTGGAAGCCAGATGCACCCCCCAAAACCTCCGAGGAGGAGGCTGCAGAGAGCAAAACCGGGCACTGAGTCCTGCTTGTTTTCCACTGCTGCACTCCTGAGCCAAGCCCAAGGAGCTCTCTTACATCGCCACCAAGTATTTGGAATTTATGAAGGCAAAACGACGCTTCTGCAAAAGCCATCCTGGACGTGGCTCTCCTGCCTGCAAATCTCCGGGCTGCTCCCAATGGTGGGTGCTGAAGGCCTGCGGAGAGGAGATAGCCTGAGGTCTTTGTTCAAAAAAAAACCACGAGACACCGGGATTTGAAAGGGATGGGAAGCGCTACCCAGCCTGGCTGCCTCCGCCTGCCACTCATCCCTGGTTGTGTTCGGCCCCCAGAGGGCCTGGGATGAGGATGATGGGCTGGGATGCCCGGCAGGCCAGCTGCTCTGCACGGATGGTTTAGTTTCTACCCTTCCAGTCCAATTTATGACAGGAAGGAACTCAAAATCATCATCATCAAACGGCTCTGTGTGGACTTCTGGTGGTGGGGCCATTGGCCATGCAGTGCCTTGGCTTGGCTGCACCAGCCTGTCAACCCCACACACCTCCCCGCTCCTGGACCCTGAAGAAACACATCCCCGGCTCCTTATCGCAAAGAGAAGAGGCCAGCAACCACCTTCTTCTTTGTCCAAACCAACATGGAAAGGCCTGAGAGCACCCAGAGCTCCCTCCAGCCACTTTTCTAACTGCTTTAACCTCCCAGAGGTCCAGCCCTTGGGGGCTTCGCACCAGTGCTCCTAAAAATATTCACGGAGCTGGTGCTGCTTCCTCTCCCTTCCCTTGTATCATGTTTAAAAGCCCTGAGCTCCCTTCTACATCCATCCTTCCATCCATCCATCCACCCACCCATCCCCAGGAAGCAGCTCCCTCTGTGAGTACCCTCAACCAGAGCCCCGCAGCTGATTTAACCTCTGTTATCTCCCTGATTAGCCCCCAACACGGAGCAGATAGTTGGCTCTTATCAGCCCATTAAAGAGCCAAAGAATGCTGGTACCAGTTTTTTATCTGCAAAATGCACACAAAGCCCCGCTGATTATTCTATTAATTTGTTAATGAACCTGTCTTGCCAGACAGACTCCCAGCGCCTTTGCGAAATAGGGGTAAGGGAATTTTAATCTTCCCAGGGGTTCAGGCCCTGGGCTCTGCAAGGTTTTTCAGCTCCAGAAACTTCTGTAGGATCTGAAACAAAAAGCTCCCCCCCCACCTCCACCACCATTAGCAGCTGCCAAACACATCTGCAAGGGTTTCAGAAACCGCTCCAGCACACTGCAGCTGCTAAATACAGATAGAGAACGGCCCTGAAAACCTGTATGAGGACACAGGTGTCATCATGGGTCCCCAGCACAAGGGGCAGCAGGTCCATAGCTCTGCAGCCACCTACTGAGGTGCTGAGTTGATCAGTGAACAGGTTGAGATGGTGGTGGGTACAAACACCTGAAGCCCTATGGGGCTTCTAAGAGGGCCTAGCAGCCAGACTAACTCAAACCCCCTAAATTATCCAGTTAAGAGTCCCAGAGAGAACCCACACCACCAGCACCATGGATACCGGATGCACCTTGGGCTGGAGAACCTCCTACAGGTCCTGCCAGGAAAGATAGAGCAGGAAATCAAGGGCACAAAGGGGATCGAAACTAACTCAAACCCCTAAATTTTCCAGTTAAGAGAGTCCCCGAGAGCACCCACACCATCAGCACCAGTACTGGTATCCACCTTGGGCTGGAGAACCTCCTCCTGCTTGGAAAGACAGAGCAGGGGACAAAGGGTTTGAAGTTGAAGCAGCTGCCTTGGACCTGACAGGGCAAGCCTGTCTCCCTGCCAAGGTCGGCTAAAAATCCTCTGATTGACTCGGAAATAATGAGATATTAAAAATAATAAATTTGAGGTTGCGTTCGTCAGCCCTTTGAGCTGCTGAGATTTGCAAGTGCACGCTCTCTCGCTATGCAGGAGCCTTTCCACAGTACCTTAATGCCTCCCAATCTTTAATATATTTACTTTTGCAACACCCCTGTGCAGGAGCGATATTATTATGACCGCGGAGAGGCACAGAGAGCCTGGGATGACACGGAAAGACAGCAGCAAAATGAGCGATTCAGCTTAGATTTTCACCCAAATCTTCTAATCCTGAGCTAGTGCTCTACCCACCGCTTCCACCCCCTCCCCTTCTCTGCTTCTAACTGGGAGGAAAAGACCAAAATAACCAGAAAAGCACTGGTGGAGCCGCCAGGATTGTACGCCGCGTTCCTGGCTTGCAGAATGCCTTTCTCTCCTTGGCCCACCTCTCTCTTTCCCTCCATCCTGGGCAAAAAACCCCACTCGCTTTCCAGTTATTTTTAGGCAAGGATGCCTGGATGCTTAAGTGCTTTCTAAAGCTGCCAATTGCACAACAAATTAAATGCGTAACCCTGGAGCACTCGGAGGATGAATACATTACGGACAAAAGAAACATGTCATGGCACCCACGCACAGCTTTGTTTACTTTGCATTCATACACGACTCTGTTGTCACCTCAGTCCCTGACTCCTCACGATAAAAGACAAAAAAAGGCAGAGAACTCCTGCTCGAACCCACTCCTCCCCCCCCCTACCCGCCAAAGTCTCCCATCTGATATGCACAAGTGTGATTTGTCTCCAAGCCTCCTGAGGCCCCTTCCCCACCCCAGATGCATATGGAAAGAGAAGGAGGTAGGACCCAGCCTGGAGCAGGAGCTGAGCCCGAGCATCCCTCCATCCCACCACAAAACATATGGGACTGGGTTTCCTTGATGCTCAGGCATCCCATCTGGAAGCAAACCATTTCCCATGGATGTTCCACCGCTCTTCCTACAGGAACCATTCCTATTTATCATTTGTAGTCACACTTCTGGGTTTCAGCCCTACTCTTCTCAATCAACCATCCTGTTTTTACGCTGTTTTAACCTGAAACCCACAATTAATAGCACACAAGAGTTTCAAAGCCTTCATTAGATCAACCCCTCGGAGCCTCCTCACCTTTCATTCCTTGTCCCCTCCGAAACCAATAACCTCATTTATCATCTACATTGTGATGCCTCGCCCCAAGTTTCCTCTGATACATCCCTAATTCCAGGGCGGATTCAAAGTTCCTTTAAACCAAAGCATTTAAAAACCAAAGCAACCACAGCACCTGGCAGGGCATGGACCAGCTGGCCCGCAGGTCTACTCCATCTGCTGCTGGCAACGACTTTCCAGGTCAAAGCACGTTTTCACTGCACAGAGCAGAGACAACTCATGCTGTAAGGAGGCCAGAGGATCCCTGCATTAATGATCACAAGCATAAAAGCAGAGGGGGCCATGGCCAAAAGCAAAGGGTGACGTGTGGGAGGCAGGTAGGTCTTCAAAGAGACAAAAAAAACCCCATTTTTCACCCTCGAGGATCTTTTGGAAGACCAAAAGATCCACGCAGCCCAACATCAGGACGTTTATTCTTGACTCTTTGCCCAGAGAAGCTGTGGCTGCCCCATCCCTGGAGGGGTTCAAGGCCAGGTTGGATGGGGCTTGGAGCAACCTGGGCTGGTGAGAGGTGTCCCTGCCCAGGGCAGGGGGGTTGGAACCGGGTGATCTTTAAGGTCCCTTCCAACTCTAACCATTCTATGACTCTGAGCTTCTCACACCCAACAACTCATTTTGAACCCTTCCCTAAGGGAAAGGCCACAGTAACCCCCTGTTTGCCACATGTTCTTGGCTCACTTCTGGAGAAACACCAAGATGCCACCGGTGGTCAACAATTATCACCACCAACTAGAGCAACCCTACGAGGACCTTAACCATTAGAGCCAGCACTGACCTCTCTGAGCCTCACACACCCCTGGAAAAAGAGGTGCCCTTCAAATAACAGCTTCTTCCTACCACTGAGTCCATTTAGAGCACACCTTGCCAGACTTTGTGTCAT
>VXBJ01001604.1:14654-29923 GCA_013400055.1 Nycticryphes semicollaris | reverse complement strand
CCCCCCCCCCCCCCCCCCCAGCACTACAAGGTAATGGTCGTAGCACCAAGACAAAGCTACCAGTGCCTAGTTTGTCAGCTCGATGGCTTCCTACAGCACTGAGCACAGCTCGCCCTCAGCTCCCCACTACGGTCCTGGGCACGGCGACAGCAATAAATATCAGGAACAGCACGCCAAAGGGAGCTGAGTTGGGAAAAAAAAAAGAAAAATGGAAAAAAAAAGATCTGGAAAGGGGTTATCCTGCTTTTCACTGTCTGGGAAAGGGAAATCAACCTTCAGCCTCATGTTATTGGGTCACCTGCTCTTCCCCAGAGCATCCCACCATCATCCTTCACCCTAAAGGGCTTCTCACAGCCCAGGATCCTCCCCAACAGGTGCTGCCTTCTTCTTCCCTGCCTACACCTTTCTGTCTAACCAGTGCTTGGTATTTGAGTCTAAAGGTTAATTAAGTGTGGCTGCAAGAATGAAAGGCCACAATCAATTACCGTGCCTGCTTGTCCATTTGAGTCAATTTTTAATCATGGTGATTTGGTATTTTGGGAGGCATGGGGTGAGGAGAAGGGCGAAATTCTCTTTCTTCCTCTCTTTTTGAAAGGTATTTATTCGAACTGGATAATTCCCCTGTCTCCAGGCAGACAGCACGCCTTCTCCTGGCACCCGCCACCTTCTCTGGCTTCCCCATTGTTTCTGTGCAGCGCTCCAGAAGAAGGAAGCCAGCAGAGATGGGGAAACACAAGAAGAACTGCCTTCAATATATTCCCACTGCAACTTCCCAGACCTGCTGCCTGCCCCGAGTCCTCTGGCTTTTACCTGACCTGAGGCTGGAGAGGCTGGACATGAAGCCACACTCAGGTGGAGCAGCACGTGTCCTCCAGACCTTCACATCTCCAGTTGTTTGCTCCAAGTGACGCACCTCCAAATCCCCCCTCAAAGGCACGGGGCTGCCCACCCACCTCCTCATCCAGATAAAACCCCTCCAGGCAGCATCCCTGGGGTGTCCCACACACAAGGCCTCCCAACACGGTCCCATCCACATCCCTCCCCAAAACACACCTCGCAACCCCACTGGCTCTCATCCCTTAACATCCACCCGCCACCCCGAAGGCACCACGCTCGCCCACCCCACCTCCCCCTTGACGAGCTCCCTTTGCCTGCTGTAATAATTAACTATTTAAAATTCAACCAGTGCTAATCGCGGCAGTCCGGGCTGTGTTCTCATTACATAGGATCAATTCCTGTTTAATATTCACCTCCAGGGGCGGATGTGGCTGGAATGAGTTGCTGATTTCTCTCTCGCTACGCCAAAGCTAATGAGTGGCTCCTGCTATTGTAGTACAGTCACTCTCCTGTAATCAGTCAAAATAACAAGCAACAGCACCTTCCAGGGATGCAAAGTCTTCTACATAAATATACATAGACACTCAGCCACGCCAATGGGCTCCACATCTCAATGAGCTACGGCCAAGGAGCAGCCCTTTCCTGGCTGTGGGCGCGGGGACAAGCCCACGCTCCAGGAATTAGCTCTCTACGGGGCGCCACGGCCATTAACAGGGCATCTCCACATCTGGAAGCTCCTCTGGATTGAGAGCGTGGACACCCAGGCACACACTTCCAGACCAAAGATGCTGCCCATCCCTCAGTAGCTTCAACAGACGCGTGGGCCTACCGTAGGAACGATCTGCAAAGTCATTACGTGCCACTGCGGTGACTCACAGTCTGAGAGTCAACCTTCCCTTCAAGCATCCCTCAAGGGAGAGCTAAAACACGTTTCTCTGGGGAAAGCAACCTGGGACATCGAACTGGGGAGACCATCATCAAGTAAGAGCAGGAGCAGGGTAACTGGCCTGACTCATGGGGATGCACATCTGTATTAGCACCCAAAAATGTCACAGAACCACAGAATGGTTCGGGTTGGAATCAGGGAATTGTCAGAGTTGGAAGGGACCTCCAGAATTCACCCTGTCCAACTCCCCTGCTAAAGCAGGGATGCCCAGAGCACATCACTCAGGACTGCATCCAGGCGGGGCTTGAAGGTCGCCAGAGAGGGGGACTCCACACCCTCCCTGGGCAGCCTCTGCCAGGGCTCTGCCACCCTCAAAATCAAGAAGTTTCTCATATTTGAATGGAACCTCCTATGTTCCAGCTTATACCCATTGCCCATCATTCTATCACTGGAAATCACTGAGAAGAGTCCGGCTCCATCCTCCTTCAACCCACCCTTCAGATCCTTGTGAGCAGGAAGAAGGTCTCCCCTCAGCTTTCTCTTCTCCAGGCTAAAGAGTCCCAGCTCTCTCAGCCTTTCCTCATCAGGGAGATGCTCCAATCCCTCCATCATCTTTGTTGCCCTACTGCCTCCAGTATTCCCCTGTCTCTCTTGAACTGGGAAGCCCAGAACTGGAGGCAGTATTCCAGTTGTGGCCTCACCAGTGCAGAGTAGAGGGGGAGAATGACCGGGACCCCCAGGTCCTTCTCCTCAAAACTGTATTCCAGGAGTTCCACCCCTAACCTGTGCTGGTGCCTGGGGTTCTTCCTCGCCAGGTGCAGGACCCTGCATTCGGGTCCTGGAAGTCTCTCTCATCCAGTCCCACCCCCCCGCCCTGGGCAGGGACACCTCCCACCACACCAGGTTGCTCCAAGCCCCTTCCAACCTGGCCTTGAACCCCTCCAGGGATGGGGCAGCCACAGCTTCTCTGGGCAACCTGGGCCAGGCTCTCACCACCCTCATAGAGAAAAATATCTCCCTGAAGTCCTCCTAAGGCTGGCCCTGCTTAACGGGATGAACTGGTGAGACCCAGAGAGCACAGAGGAAGAGAGCGGGTCTCCTTAGCAGGGCTGTAAACATGTCACCTGCACATTATCTGGTTCGTCCACGTGGAAATGACAGTGGCACCTCATCCAGGGACACATGGGGAGAAACAAGAGTCATTTCTCATCAGCCTTCACGCGGACAGGTCACAGGACAGGAGGGAAATGGGAGCTGGCAGGAATCTTCATCAAATGACCAAACCAGCCTATTTTTGTCCCTTAGCAGCAATTAAGGGCAGAAAATTAAACTCGCATCTTTGCAGCAGGCGGTTGTCACCTCAGTGGGTGGCTTCACCAGGGCAGTTAATGGCAAGGAGAAGGCCGGGAGATGCCTGTCCCCTGCCAGCAGCGTGGGGACAGGAGTGACCTTGCCCTTGAGGAAACCACCAAAGGGAGGTGGGGACATTCCCACTTCGCTCTGCCCATCTCCAGCAATGCCTCTACAGGTGGAGCAAAGAGAAACCATCTACCTCCCACCAGCTCACAGGGGAGGAGAAAAAAAAACCCACAGATGCCTGAAAGCACTTTTTGCTTGCTGTGAAAAAGGAAAAAAANTTATCTGGTTCGCCCACGTGGAAATGACAGTGGCACCTCATCCAGGGACACATGGGGAGAAACAAGAGTCATTTCTCATCAGCCTTCATGCGGACAGGTCACAGGACAGGAGGGAAATGGGAGCTGGCAGGAATCTTCATCAAATGACCAAACCAGCCTATTTTTGTCCCTTAGCAGCAATTAAGGGCAGAAAATTAAACTCGCATCTTTGCAGCAGGCGGTTGTCACCTCAGTGGGTGGCTTCACCAGGGCAGTTAATGGCAAGGAGAAGGCCGGGAGATGCCTGTCCCCTGCCAGCAGCGTGGGGACAGGAGTGACCTTGCCCTTGAGGAAACCACCAAAGGGAGGTGGGGACATTCCCACTTCGCTCTGCCCATCTCCAGCAATGCCTCTACAGGTGGAGCAAAGAGAAACCATCTACCTCCCACCAGCTCACAGGGGAGGAGAAAAAAAAACCCACAGATGCCTGAAAGCACTTTTTGCTTGCTGTGAAAAAGGAAAAAAAAAAAACCAAAAATTAAAAAAAATAGTCAATAACTAGTATTAAAAAATGGATCCAGTTCCCATTGGAACAGACTGCTCAGGGCTCTGCCATAATTCTGCAGAGCAGTCAATATTTACTGTAAGCGTCTCAAATAAAGATCGAGCTTCGATTTAGTGAGATCGTTATTGTGCGTTAATAATATGCCAATTGATTATTAAACATATTTACCGAGGGTATGAAAAATAGGCTAGGAGATGGAAGGGCAATCTGACGCAGGAACGCGATGTTAACTAGGGAACCTAATTGCGCAGAGCTGCATTAGCCAAATTATCATTCTGTCGTTAGGAGACGTTTTATACAGGCATTAACGTGCCACAGATAGAGGAATGATACAGGAGCGTTCAAAGGAGTTGGGCAAGAGGACAAACTGCATCCCCGACGAGGCGCTGCCTGTGTCTGCTTCTCCCTCTGCATCCCGGTGGCACTGGAGGACCCACCGCTTCCTGACGGTGCTCAGGGCTCTCCCTGCCCGCGCCCCCCCCCAAAAAAAGCAGAGAGATAAGGCTGAGAGAAGGTAAAAAATGCACACCGAGGCCCCATCTGGAGCACTGGGACCAGTTCTGGGCTCCCCAGTTCAAGAAGGACAGGGAACGGCTGGAGAGGGTACAGCAGAGGATCACAAACATGATAAGGGGCCTGGAGCATCTCTCTGCTGAGGAAAGGCTGAGGGACTTGGGCCTGTTTAGTCTGGAGAAGAGAAGGCTGAGGGGGGATCTGATCAACACCTAGAAATACTTCAAGGGTGGGTGTCAGGAAGATGTGGCCAGTCCGTTTTCCAGTGACAGGACAAGAGGGAATGGGCACAAACTTGACCATAAGAAATTCCACCTAAACATGAGGAGGATTTTGTTCACTTTGAGGGTGGCAGAGGCTGCCCAGAGAGGCATCTCCATCTCTGGAGACATACAAACCCCTCCTTGGACACGTTCCTGTAGGACCTGCTCTGGGTAGACCTGCTCTGTCAAGGTGGTTTGGACTGGATGATTTTCAGAGGTCCCTCCCAACCCCAGATCATTCTGTGATTCTGTAATCGTTATGGAGAACCTCAATGCCATCTCCTCCGAGCCCCTGGATCCCACCACAGAGCCGGTGAGAGCCTCGTGGGGCTGGGAGTGACATCCGGCTGGGCGCCGAACAAGGCTCTTGGCTGTCTGAGGATTTTCACAACGCGGCCTCAAATGTCACCTCGAGCAGCACTCGCGGCTCAGCAGACAATTCTCACTTGGAAAATACAGGGAAACGTCAATTTGTGCATGTTTTCCTCCTAGTCTAAATCGTACTCCTCTTGCTGAAAACCTGGCATAACCGACAGATTATTTTTTTCTTGCCCTTTTTCTCCAAGTTCTTGATGGAACATGACTGATGTTCAACTCTGATCTTTACGCTTCCTGCCTCTTTCTGGCTACGTTTCTCTCTTAAACATTTGAACTCGGGCTTTCTCCCAAAAATAAGCTTCTGTCCTCCCCTCTGCGCCGTGCGAATTACCGAGCAGCTCAGAACAGACCACTCTCTTCTCCAAGCAATAGAAATGATTTCATACATCCTCCTGGCTCCACGGGTTGCGCCTCACCGGGCATTTGAATTCTGCCCATCGTTCGCCGCCGGGCAATTTTGAAGGCACCAAAGCCCAAGCCGCTCGGCCACGGGATGCACATCAGGTTTGTGTTAGAAATAGGAGCCTCCCAAGGAAAAGGAGGACTGGGATACACAATCTCCCATCTTCCCTGGAGCCTGCGGAGGTTTAGGTGGAAGGATTTTTGTCTGGAGCTACCCCAAGGAGTGTGCTGCGAACTGGTAGCACTGGGAACCTGCAGTACTTTGCACTACCTCATCTCCACGCTTGAGTCGTCTCATTATCTTCGGGCTACTGGGCATGTTTTACATACAGTCAATAAAAAAACCCCAAAACCAAACCCCAGAGAGATCTAAAAAAATTACTGTTTTACCAAAAAAAAAAAAAAATTAAGGAAAGGAGGAATTAAAATTAAATTCAGATGCAAAGCACAGGGTGGTTTCCAAGAGGGTTCCATGCCTACGTGCCCCATTCCGTACCCGCTGGTGGCATGTCCCCCATCTGCCCAACTTCGGCAGCAAAGCCAGAGCTCTCCTCAGCTGGGTTTGATCCTGGTCTCCGGGAGGCCAGGGCTGGATAATTCATGTGTTCTCAGAGGCGGCGAGAGAAGAAAAGGTATAACTTGCCTTCAGGCTTCCCATCCCTCCCCTCCCCAAGACGTTCCCCACCTGGCGCTGGTGCAAGACTTTCTGCTCTAAAAAAAACCAAAAAAAATTGGGTTTTTCCATGTCTTTTACACGGGAAGCTCAGCAGGACCCCACTGACAGTCCACCCCTCCACCAAGAAATTCCCCCCCCATATCAAGCCCCATGGCGCAGAGGCACAGCTGATAAAACCACCCCATCAGCCCCAATGTTTTACCATCAGTTGTCCACCTATCTATTTATCTAAATCCTGGAAATCCTCGGTGCCCTGTCAGCACCTTTCGTGGAAGGATTTCGGAGCATCTTCCTGACATGAAGAGAAAAAGCTGCCCCACTCTCCTGGGGGAAGTGAGATTAAGATTAATCCTGAATGGAAACTAAGGCCTGAGAGGTGAGGTGAGGAGAAAAAGAAATAAAAGTCATGCAAGAAATCACACTAGGTCCCCAGTGCCTTCAATTTTACTGTAGAATTCTAGAATGGTTTGGGTGGGAAGGGACCTTAAAGATCATTCAGTTCCAACCCCCTGCCCTGAGCAGGGACACCTCCCACCACACCAGGTTGCTCCAAGTCCCATCCAACCTGGCCTTGAACCTCTCCAGGAATGGGGCAGCCACAGCTTCTCTGGGCAACCTGGGCCAGGGTTCTCAGCACCCTAACGGCAAAGAATTTCTTCCTCAGATCTCACCTAAATCTCCACTCTTTCAGTTTAAAACCGTTACCCTTTGTCCTGTGGCTCCACTCCCTCATAAAGAGTCCCTCCCCATCTCTTCTCTTCAACCTTCCTCTGGTTCAACTACCTGAAACACGGACATGGAGACCCAGCACCGCCCTGGGTGGAACAGAGACCTCAACCCTGCCTCCTGCTCCTTGGAAACCAGGGTTGTCGGCTCCTCCAGCGTTTTCCCATCCAGGGAGACTGGGGAGCGACGCAGCCATGACAAGCTCTCCCGAGACGCATGGACCCATTTGCAGAATATGACTTTTATTTTTTTTTTTTTGCAGGGGTTGATGGAGAAGGGAGGATTCTTCTCCCAAGAGAGGGCTCCCTGGCAGCCAGCGCCGCTGCCGGAGGGAAGGTGACGGATCGGGTGGCAGATAGCTCTCCGTTTACCTCTCCTGTCTGCCTGACTGCTGCTGGAATGAAGATAATCTATGAGCAGGAGCATGCATCAGCACCGCTCTCTCCCCCGTATAAATCAGGAGGGCGAAGCTGTATTGAAGGCAGCGCTCCCCGAGTCTTCCTCCTGCCTGCCCACAGC
Organism: Nycticryphes semicollaris; assembly: GCA_013400055.1. NCBI lineage: Eukaryota > Metazoa > Chordata > Aves > Charadriiformes > Rostratulidae > Nycticryphes > Nycticryphes semicollaris. Next base: position 22,542 of record VXBJ01001604.1, on the reverse strand, counting down.
CGTTATCCATCTGGTCCTGAAGGTCAAAGAAGCCTCCGAGGACAGCATAATCGCTACGCAGAAGAGGGTTGCGCTCCATCACTCGCAGGGTGGAGACAACACGAGCCGTGGGAAGGGTGCAGCCGTCCCTTCTTCCCACCCGCAGATGAAGCCGCCCCTGCTTCTACCTGGCCTGAGCTTGGCTGTCACCCACCCTGGTGGCATCAGGAGGTTCTCAGTAGCATTGCTTGCAAGGGTTGGGTGGGCTTCTCAGCTCTGCGGCTCCCCATTGCGCCTCTGTCTTGATGCACAGCCCTTGACTCGGAGAAGCGGAAATGGTTTTGGGTCTCCTTTCAAGAGAAAGGAGCCTCCTGGAGCTAAACTACCCACCAGCAAGTACAGGCAGCTGCCCAGCTGGGAATCAAACCTACTACTGCCCAGGCAAGAGGAGAGGAGCAATAAAGCATGGGGAGAAACACTTCTGAGGCCCTAACGAAGAGCTTTGGTAGCATGAGGCACCACTGTTGATGTCCCTCTAGGACCACTGTCTCCACAGCTATGGAGGGAGCTGGATGAAACCCAACCCAAGAGAGAAAGGACAAAACCCAACCTAAGAGGACCAAGGACATCCTGTGATGTTCGGATGCTGTGATGTATCAGCCCTGTTGACATGGTCTATAACCTCATCCCTCTTTTTGACACGGCCATGATGGAAGAGGAGGTAGGAAAGAGTTTAACAGGCCCTTAGGTACGACTGATGGCAGAAGGGGGAGAGAAGAGCCTGGTGGTCCACCCCACACCTTCCCCATCCCCTAAGGCAGCCTGAGCCCTCACCCACCATAAACTTTTTTCCCACATCCATCCTGGGAAATTGGCAACGGCCTTAATTTATCCACTGCACAACTTAATTAAAGTCAGCACCAGAAACGAGCTGATCGACTCATCGAATCCACCCTGGATTCTTCTCTCCTCACCCCAGCCCAAAGCACGCTGGCTCCTCTGCCAGGGCCTCCTTTGATTCATGGGTGATTTTTTTTTCCCTAGACAAGGGTGACTTATTCCTTACTGGTTTTCCTACCAGTTTTCCTGGTTTTCCCACATGGCATTTTTGTGAGCCACGGTGTGGAGCTGCTCCTGCACAACGGGAGCCAAAAACCAGCCTCGTTCACCCTTCTTGGGACACCATTTCTCTCTTCCAGGCCGTAAAAGGGATGCTCGTTTCAGCACAATGGCTTTGCAACCCCATCGTAAGGACGGCCCTAGGAAATCCAGGCTCGGTGCTTCTGGCATTTATCTCTGCCAGTCAAAAGCCGTAATTGGTCCCCGCTTTAGGGAGGAAAAAGAAATAACCTACCTCCAAAAACACCTCTCCAATCAATAAGCATTTGTCCTTTGCATCTGTGGCACGGTGGCTGTAGGCTCCCTGGGGCTGCCGCCAGCCTATTTTTCTCCTCCTTTCTCTGGCCCATCGCTTAAGTTGAGGTGCTGAGCTTCACCTCTGGACCCCTTCTCTCCCCCCAAGCCAATCAATAACTAACCCTCTGCTAATGACCTTTCCATCCCTCTGGAGGAGCAGATCCGTCAGAGAGCAGGGATGAGCCAGGAGCTTGCTCATCCCTTCTCGGACAGTGACTAATTGCTGCCATTAGACGCAGAATTACAGACAAAGAGCGAAGGCAGGGAAATGACTGACCCTATGTTTAATGCAGCCAATGTCCGAGTGTCCATCGCTGCCGCAGCGCCGGGGGAATTATAATGCAGCAGGGAGGGGGAAAATGCTCTCACGGCCATCGTTGGGCCAGCTGGGCTTCCCAACAGCATGCCCAAGCTGGGTGAGCTCTTCCTTACTGCAGAGGAAGGGGTTGCCGGTAGCAGCAAAGTCTTCCCCTTGCAAAACGTGACCTCTCCGAGTATCTAAGCCTAGTTTGAAACCTCCTGCAGAGCAACCAGTGTGCCTCCCCTTCCTCTCCACCTCAGGTTCATGCTGAAGACCTCCAACACAATTCAGAGCATGACCACTACCTCCCCCTGAGCTGAACTCCTCATTTAATCAACCAACAGGCACATCGCAGGGAAGGAGGAGAAATGCATGAAATCACCATTCTCCATCCAAAAAAAAATCAAAAACAACTACCCACAACTGCTTCAGACAGTCCTTTTCCACCATACAACCACTCTCTGGGTATCTCCAAGCCCAACCACACCCCCAGCCCAGCTGGACACAGGTCCACTGCCACCGGTGATGTTGGTGGCAGACAACCTCCCCGTCAGGCTGCGGGAGCTCGTGACAAACCAAGGACAAACGGGCAGATGCTTTTGACTTGCAAAATGGAGAAAGCTGGCTCAAAAAAGTCACTGGAAGAGAATAAACAAGCAATTCCCACCAGTGTGGAAAGCAGGGGGAGCTTTTTGTTGCTGCTATCGTCACCGCTGTTGTTTTCCTCCCTGCAAACCCCAGGCCAGACCATCCCTTTTTGTAAAGCATCTCTCTGATATGGAAAATTTCGGCAGCTTTCTGCGTGCAGCTGAAGCAACGTATTCCCACCCCAGCTTTGCCTGCCTGTCTTTATGCATCTGATTGAGCCTGAAGATCCACACTTCTGCCAGTTGCAGCTTTGCTTTGGACTCCGACTCAAGTTTCTTTATGCGGGTCTCTTTTGGGGGGGATTTCGAAGCCCTGAACTGTCAGGCACAGAGCAAAACAGTCAACACAATTATTCTGCACTGGATCAAGCCCAGCTGAAAAGCAGCAGGCACCTCTCCACCCGCTCCCCTTGGCTTCAGACCATGAGTTTACTGAGGAATCAGTGCAAATTGTATAGTGGAGCCTCAGGATCCTATTTAGCTCAAAGGGGGTTTGGTAACATAATGATGGCAGCATCCCTGCCCTCAGCATCCCACCTTCAGCATCCCTGCCTGCACCATCCCTTCCCTCAGCATTCCTGCCCTCAGAATCCTGCCTTCAGCATCCCACCTTCAACATCCCTGCCTGCACCATCCCTTCCCTCAGCATCCCACCTTCAGCATCCCTGCCTGCACCATCCCTTCCCTCAGCATTCCTGCCCTCAGAATCCTGCCTTCAGCATCCCACCTTCAACATCCCTGCCTGCACCATCCCTTCCCTCAGCATCCCACCTTCAACACCCCTTCCCTCAGCATCTCCACTTTAGCATCCCTGCCCTGCCTTTCTACGCACCCTGCTAATCACAGAGGTGGCTGGACCAATGCCTTGCACGACCCCTCGGCTTCACTTGAAATCCCGCCGTGCTTCTCAGCCTCAGCCCCACCATGGGACCGTGACCCCCGGACCGGACACCACTATGTCCCCACACCTTGGGGGCTGGCAGGCACAAGGCAGTTGGGTTCTGTGACGGAGCCAGAAGAGGAGCTCCCTTGGGGACTTGCTTTGCAATCAGGACCGGATGGCGATCATGTCTTTGTTAGGATAAGAAATGACTAGTCATTGGAGTCAAAGCAATTAAGAAGAGCGATTACCATAACACACCACATCCTTCTTCCCTGTCCGCTGTCTTGCTTCATTTCCCAACTCCGCGGCAAAGCTTTCCGGGGAAAAGCTCGCACGGAGCTTTTAATCCCGCTGAGGTTTGGGGTTTTTTACCCCATGCCCCTGCCTCCGTCAGTGGCGCTTGAACCCTGACATGACACGATTTACCAGATTAAAAAGAAAACAAACAAACAAACAAAACCAAGAAAATAAGTCCTTAGCACCAAATTTTTTTCTCCAGTTTCAGTAACCTCCTCCCCTGCCAGCCCCGTCACCGTGCCCGGCTCCGTGGCACCGCTCCTGCCTACGGCTCTCTTCTAAACGAGGCAGAAGCAAGAAGAGTTGAAAGGCCATAATTTTGGGCGCTTCTTTTTGTGTTGTTTTCCAAAGCCATTTCAAGTGTCCCTTGCGGGAGAAGAATGCAGGAAGTGTTTTCTAAATATACACACCCGTATCTTTCTCGGGAGCGATATCATCGGCTGCAGACAGAGACAGGAGGTACAATCGCCGAGACAAAGAGAGATTAGACAGACGGACAGACCGAGAGCAGGAGGGGAAACTAAAAAATGTGCTTTTTAAAGCGTAATTCATCTAGAATGCCTTCCAAGAGCCTGGCAAATAGAGCAAAACTTTGCAGAATCATGCTCTGAAGTGCACCCACTCCAGGCTCACGTTTATCAGCGCGCCCAGCAGAATACTAAACCCCACCATCAAGGCACGCTGGAATTATCTCGGGTAGAAAGAAGCAAAAGCCCCCCCAGACCTCCTCGCAAACGCTTCTTTTGTGACAGCCACAAAGAGCTGGAGCCCTTCCCTGCACCCAACACAAACCCACGTCCTGTCCGCACTGGGAACGGGATGAGCATCACCATCCTGCATCCACCATCTGGCACAGGAGCTTTTTTCCCAGCGACGGAGCAAATATGCCCAGTAAACCCAGTTCCCAGGGACCTTTTTCACCCCTGGCAGCTCCGTGGGCATAAACCACCATTTTAACCTCACCAGGCTTGTTTGGGTGCTGTTTCGGCAAGACAAAGCCAAGTGGCACCGCTGGATGGAAGCGCCCTCACCCCTAGAGCTGGTCTTTGCCCTGGACCTCCTTCTTCCAGGAGGAATAAGGCTGGATGGAGCTGGTCCCAACCTGGTGTGGTGGGAGATGTCCCTCCCCAGGGCAGGGGGGCTGGAATTCGATGATCTTCACGGTCCCTTCCAACTCTACACCCTCTATGATGGTGATGGGAGACCTGAAAGCACAGGAGCCAGCAAAGGATGCTGATGTGGAACCGTTGTTATCTATCCCGGGAAGCCTGAGCTGCTTCTCTCCCACCACACCTTACTCCTTCTCACAACAGAGGGAGGTTTATTCTCCGCTTGATTGGCACGCACTTAATTAACATTAATGGAGCCCTCGCATCACGATCAAGGAGAGACTCCGAACCCCAAAGTATACTAAATCTAAAGAATTACAGCAGAATTCATCGCCTAATTACCGTGTATTGTTGAAATACCACTTAAATATAGTGATTATTAAAAGCATATTATTGATTGGGGTTTAACTGCTATGTAAATAAATCTAGTCGAGGCAAACTGAGCTACAAATTCATTACCCAGCCGTAAATCCTCAATAAATATTTTTTTTTTCATGAATCAGTCATTGTTTATTATACAATAAATGTCTGATTAAGTCAAAATTAATTGCGTATTTGGGGAAACTTCAGCGAGGGCTCCCTCCCTCCGCTGCCACATGGATGCTTTGCCACGTGGCCTTTTAATATCCCTCCTTCCCAGCTCCCTGTGTCATTGTCATGTGTCCCCCCACCCCTTCCAAACCCCCGGGACTGTTGTGGAGCAGATGCTGCACCTGCCTCGTGCCAAAGCAAATCCAACGGGCCCGGTGTTGGAAAAAACCTGGTCCCCGCAATGCTTGGGGCTTGGCTGCCTGTAAACCTCAGCAATTAGCAAAGCTCATTAGCTGCTTCCTCCTCCTCCTCTACCTCCAGCACCCCAGTTTCCCATGGGGTTCCAAAAACGTGCCAGCCCCCGGCAAAGCAAAGCCCCACCGGGTCTTTGGGAGCAAGAAGGTATCGCCAACTGCCCTCCCCCGGCAGAGATGGTCAAATCAAATCAAACACTTGAAGCCAGAAATGATGAAGTTTTAATGAATTTCCCATTTCTTCCCCAACTACAAGCATTCAGGCTCCATTGCTGGGTGATTTTCCTAGGTTCCAGGTGGCCGAGGAGGAGAGAATACGATTTCCTCTTTGGGCATCAACTATCACGATGAATAATAAATAAACCAAAAAGCAGCGAGATTTTGCATCTACCACAAGCTTTTCATCTGTAGAGCTCCAAATGATTTACAACAAAAAAGTAAGTGTTAGAGGTGTCGGGAAAGCAGAATTTCCTTCCTCTGGGAAATCTCAGTAGTTCAACATTTGTTTTCATCTTGAGATAGGGCGAGAAGTTGAAAGGTTTTGGGTTTTTTTCTGGAATCGTCCGTTCCCCAACGCTGAAATTCAGAAACGGGGACTTTTTTTTTCCCCCCTCCCGTCCCCAGCTTTGTTTCATCAAACCGAGGTGTTTGTACCAAAAGCCTGTTTGTGAAGTTTTGACGTGTCTTCATTCGGATTTTCCCCAGGAAAGAAAAGAAAAACCAAAAGAGAAAGCAGGGCAGAGCTAGAAGCTCCCTATTTCCAGCCCCTCCCTACCATCGCAAACGCAAATCTCAGTGAAACCCAGACTGGTTTCGGGAAAACACCATTTTTCATCAAAAGCCACACAGCTGCAAGGGTCCGTTTTACCGCCGGGGAAAGCGGAGGGAGAGGTAGGACCAAACTCCCGTGGAGTGGGACTACACGAAATGGAATTGTTCTCATCCTCTTCGGGCCTGTCCACCAGGGAAGGCGGGAGGAGGAATTGCTGCTCGTGTTTGCGTTTCGTCCCGAGCAAGAAAGGCAGAAGGAAAATTGAGTTTGGTTTATAGACAACAACGCCAGGACAGGAAAGGCTGAATCCATCTACCGGAGAAAAAAACTAATGGTCTCATTAGAAAGCTTAATTATTAACATCAGCCTCCGGTTATTTTCCTCCGCAATACATTGCATTTCTGACTTCTGAGCAATCGCTCTTCGCAAACCCACAGCGCGCTCGGGGACTCTTCCTTGCAGGTCACGGGCCGCCTCGAAAGGGACTCTGTCACATGAATTTCACCCCTCCAATCCCCGGGGAATCGATAACCCTTCATTCCCGATGCCTCGGAAACAAGCAGCCTCCATTTCTACCCCCCTAAAGACATTTGCAAAAGGCTGGGCACGGAGCAGAGGGAAAGGGGAGAGGGCCAGGATCACACACACACACACATATATATATATATATGCACTACCATTTATCGGAAACACATCAGTAGCCGTTCCCGAGCTCCTGATGGAGAATTGATCGTGAGGCCATAAAACTAAATGGTGGTGCTCGTAGCGAGAGGAAACACAGGAGCCGGTGGAGGGGCTGCAGAACCGGCCGACTCGTTACCCGCCCACGGGTCTCCGGGACTCTATGGGATAAACTGGATCGATTCTGAGGTTCTCCCACTTAAACAACAAAACCAGGAATGACCAAAACATCTACCAAAAGGGCCCATGGCACGAGGGAAGGAGGACCCTGCCCGGGTGCACCCATCACCCGCCTCAGACGGAGCTGAGAACACAAAAGCCGAGGAGAGAACCGCTTTTGCCTCCACTTTGCGGGTTGCTGGAGGGGTTGTGCACGTTTTGCCCTATCCTCCGCGAGACGCGCGGCCCAATTACTCAGCAATCAATTTGGGGAGCACTGAGGAGATAATGGAGTGATAAGGAACCAGCCACTGCGGATTTGTCAATAGCAAATCATGTCAAACCAACTTAATTTCCTTTTTTGACGGTGTAATTGGTCTCATGGATTGGAGGTGGGGAGGGGGAGGCAGCAGATGCCGACCGACCGATGTAGGGAATTGCTGCCAAGCATTTCCCCATCGTTTGAAGGGCATCTCAACTAGGTTCCCCTCATCTGCCCTGGGGCCCAAGTCTATTCACTTCATATTTTTATATATTCAAATATTCATATATATTCATGGGAGGTGTCCCTGCCCATGGCAGGCAGGTTGGAACTCGATGATCTTTAAGGTCCCTTCCAACTCTAACCATTCCATGATTCTATGGAGCAGGTTGCCCAGACAACTTTTGGCNGGTGGAACAGCAAATTGGGGGGTCTGGTTTGGGGTTCCAGGACCCAAAGAAGACCTAAAAGGAATCAATTACCTGGAGAGGACGTGGGTTATTTCTCATCTTGGAGGTTTTTAGAATAAACCGGAGATGTTCTTCACCCTGCCTAGTGGCCGCTCCCTTGACCATGGAGCAAAAACAAAGAGGTCTA
>VXBJ01001604.1:0-14342 GCA_013400055.1 Nycticryphes semicollaris | reverse complement strand
AACCTGCTCTACTGGGAGGCGTCCCTGCCCATGGTAGGGGGGTTGAAACTCGATGATCTTTAAGGTCCCTTCCAACACCAACCATTCTATGATTCTATGATTCTGTATTTCAGAAGCAATGGGACCAATAAAGCAGAAAACATCGGAGATCTTGAAGAGAGGAGCCTGGCGTGGAAGGAGCAGGTCACGCTCCAGAAGCGAGCCTCGGAATTCAAAATACTAGTGGNAACAAAGAGGTCTACCCCAAAACAAGAGGTTCTCTCTGCTGCCTTACAGTGGGTCTGAAACCACCAAAAAAAGCTGCCTTCTCCCTTTAAAGAAGTCTCTATAAATCCATCCCAACAGCCGGGTAGGAAGCACCCACGTGTTTAAAATCTGCTTTTATTTCTAAATGCCATCAAAGCTCCAGGTAGCAACAGGTGGAGAAAGAACGAAGGCTCAGGCAAAGTTTGGGGCTGATATTTTCCAAGTCAGCTCTGAGATAGATGCTGATTGCTCTTCTTAAAATTAGTGGGAACTGAGCATCCCCATCTCCCAGGTGACTTTGGAACAATCTCCCCCTTCGCTTGCCGTTTGCTGCCCGGTGCCTACACCACCGCCTCCCTCCTTCCAACCCCAGGGCCGCCGGGAGAGACAGGGTTCCCAAAACCAACATTTGCACCTGCATAAATTAATACTTTCATGTGTTTTGGGGTGTTGCTTGGTTGTTTGTTTTGTTTTTTTTTTAAATCTCACCCTCATCTCCCTTGCTGAGGAAACAAAGGAGACGAGAGCTCAGATCGGAGGGTAGGATGGGGAAGCATCTCCTGCCCCACCAGCACAACCCCTTTCCATCCCCCGTGCCCAGCAGCCGTCGGCAGAACTAATAACTCTGCTCAGGGCCGTTCATCCTCTCCCTGCAAAGCAAATCACGCTTCCCAGCCCTGACAGCCCCAGCCCTGGGGACTCGCATCAACCACCAGCCCAGGAAATGTGCCCAGATTACAGCCGACGTTATTCCAGAGCGAGTCGGATCCCCCAACCATCCAAGACTGGTGAAAAATGCACGAGGCGGGAGGGAATATCTGACGCAGCTCTTCATAACCGGGAGGAAAAGTGCATCGAGGACAAGAAGGATCAACAAAATGATACACTTCTGCTGCGCCACATGCCCAGAGGCAGTAAAATATCCCCTGCTTTGGATAAACTGGATGCTAAGAGGCTCCCCTCCCGGCTCAGGGCTCTGCCTCCAGCTGTGGGGTGATGCCAGGCACCCCCATGTCACCTGTGATGGGCACCCTCATGGTTTGGAGGAAATATTCAGGCAAGCCCTTCGGGATCTTCCCCCTCCTCCCCGCTCCCTCCAAAAGATACCTGCCTCTCACCACGAAAAGCCACGCTGTGCACCCATTGCAAATTAAAGACACCCACCAGGATGGCAGATTCTTCACACCTGGAGCAGAAGCAGGTCTCCAGGGGTGCCCTACCTGAAAACATTGCCCTCCCTGTCCCCATGGCAGCTGGTTCCCTGGAGGATGCTGAGTCTTGCCCATCTTTCTTCTCGCCAGCCCTCCCCTTCACACGGTGTGAGACTAAGCTAACCTGGAGGCTGGCAAGCATCGCCCACTGGTCATTCACCCACTGCTCCAGGCTCAGCTAAGAGGTGTGAAACTCCCAGTTCGGGCCTAATCCCCTCCCACCCATCAATCGTAGTGATACTGGGCACTGGTTTGTTTTGGAAAAAGGAAAGAAACAGATGGCCTGAAAAACCAGCTCTCCACCAGAGATTTCTTCCCTCTGCATCCTCTCATCTCCTAACATACCTCTCCCAACCAGGGGTCAAAACACCCCTAGTCGATGCCAGCCTCTAAGAAACAGAAAAACTGCCCCAAAAAGGATGATTTCCTCCTCTTTCCTTCCCAACCACCCCGAGACCACAGCCAGAGGGAGAGCCCAAATTGCCCAGGTACGCTGAGGGGGAGGAGGTGAGGAGCCAGCCGGTGTTGTCACCCGCAGAGGAAACATCCTCATGGGACTAAATTGCATTCAACATAATAAACTATCATCTCCAAACGAGGGCTCCAATTGAGTTTTGATGTAAACACTAATATTTTTCTCCACTTCGCTATTCTCTTCCAGGGAGATCTCATGTATATTTCACCATGTGTCCTACCTACTATTGCTCTCATACATCAAAGGGTTCGAGGACAAGGAGCCTGATTTTGAAAACATTATTCTTTTAAAGATTTATTCGCTCGTCTTGACCACCTCCTTTGCTGAAAGGGAGAAGCTCCCCATAAATTATTTTGGCGGCCTATGTAAAACACAGGCGTGCACGTCGTCCTCTGCTTGGTAAACTCAGCAAGAATTGAAACCCTTCAGCCCTCCCCCCTCCTGGCTCTGGCTCTTCCCAGACCCTTCCCCTGCCCTCTCCGTGCTAAGATCACTCCAGTTACACCTCAGTACCACCCCAACGTGACCCCAAACAGGGAGAAGCGGAGGGAAGGGTATCCTAAGTGACTTGTACGAGGCAAAGAAGGGGTCTCCAGACGCATTGATGCCCCCAACTTGCACTTCTGCACAGGTAAAACCAGTCCCTGGGGCTCAGCAGGGGCTCAGAAAACCCTAAACCCCAACTCAGCACCCTGTAAAACCAGTTCTTGGGTTCAGCAGCGCCCAAACACCTCTAAACCCTGTGTCAGGGCTCAGAAAAGCCAGCCCTGGGGCTCAGCAGGGCTCAAACACCCCTAAACCCTCGCTCAGAGCTATGTAAAACCAGTTCTTGGATTCAGCAGGGCTCAAACACCTCTAAACCCTGGGTAAGGGCTCAGAAAAGCCAGCCCTGGGGCTTGACAGGGCTCAAATACCTCTAAAATCCAGCTCAGGGCTCTGGAAAACCCGTCCCTGGGGTTCAGCAGGGATCAAATACCCCTAAACTCAGAGCTCAGAGCTCTGTAAAACCAGTTCTTGGGTTCAGCAGGGCCCAAACACTTTGAAACCCCAGCTCAGAGTCCCTGGGTCTCAGTAGGGCTCAAACACCTTGACATCCCAGCTTAGATCCTCCACCACCCTGAGAAGCGTGGGCTCTAACCGCTCCACTCCATCCTCTACCCCTGGCAGATGCCAGGAGGTGCTCAAAGGAAGCCACCTTTATTTAAAATTAAATCCAAGCGGCTAATTTTGGCATGCAAGAGCTAAGGCACCTGGGGGACTCCTTGCTTCAGGGCACTGCCAGCAGAAGTGGGGTAATGAAGTTAAGAAAGCAATTAAGAAAGCACAGCAGACACTCGGTGGGAGGCTGGCTCCTGGGTGAAGCCACAGCGTAGGCAGCTACGAGTGGGAGATTTCACCCCAAGAACTTGGGAAATTAGTGTCTCCAAGCCCCCCCCTGCCCCAAACTTCCAGCAAATAAGGAGCCCTCAGAGCGTGGACGTGCCCTTTCAACCTCAGCTTTTGACTTGAGAATGGGAGGAAACACCTTCTGCGTTGTCCATCCCGGTTCCACAGCTTGGAGAGCAGCTGGTGGACGGGAGCAGGGCATCACCTGGGGTTCTCCAGACCCCAGAGCTAAGATCTAAATATCCTCCCGAGCAGCTTCTTTACTGCATCCCTGGGGGTAAATTTATCACTGCCCTGGGTGCAGGGTGGGCACTGCCAGCCTTTGGCAGCGCACTGGATGGGGAAAGCCACAGGAGCAGACAGGTTAGTGGGGACAACCTGGTCCTGCAGGAAGGGGGGATGATCTAGAGGCTTCTCCCACTGCCATGGAGTTTTGTCAGCACCATGTGGAAGAGCTGCAGCACTGCACCCTGCTCCCGCCTCCTCGCCGCGCAGCCCACCTGCACGCATCCTTGGGCTCCACGGGTCCAGGACCTGGCTGCGGGACATCCTTGCCCCCAAGGATGCAAAAGGGACACCTGGCCTCCCTGTCATGAGCACACCAAGGTGCCAGGATGCAGGAGGATGCACAGGAACGCACAAGGATGCAGGAGGCTGCTGGAGGATGCATGAGGATGCAGGAGGACGCAAAAAAGCACACGAGGATGCAAGAGGATGCACGGGTATGCACGAGAACACACAGGATGCACATGGGTGCACGAGGATGCAGGAGGATGCATGAGAGCACACAATGCACAAGGATGTGTGGGAATGCATGGGATGCCCAAGGACGCAGGAGGATGCTGGAAGATGCACAGAAGCACACGAGGACGCAGGAGGATGCTCAGGAACCCATGTGATGCACAAGGACGCACGAGGCGGGACGTGATGCACAAGGAGGGATGAGGACACATGTGATGCATATATGGCTGGGAATAATGTCCCCCCTGCCGTGTCCCGTCCCCTCTCCAGGCTGCAGACAGCATTCTGGCCCCGCACCCCTGGGCTCCGCAGTGCCTCATCCATATTTTGAGGCCAGAAGGGATGATTATGAGCATTTTAGGGAAAAATTGTGAACTGCTGACGCAGAGCAAACCCTGGGTACCAAGTCACCATCCCTCTGGGTCCCCACAGGGACTCCACGGGGAGGAGGAGCCGGGTTGAAGAGCATCTCCTAAGTCCTTTTCAAAACTCTCATCCCTCTCTCCTCAGCCCGGCCTGTTTCTGGCAGCGCAGAATCCAGAATACAAATGGAAGCAACTTAAAGAAATACAATAAATGTTCAAAGGCTTCAAAAACCTCTGGTGTTTGATTGGCTTGGGGGCAACTCCTGCTCCTGTCTCCACTCTCGGGCTCACTCAAGGTTTCCCCCTTGAGCATCCTCCTGTGATTTTTAACGTGGGCACGTGCCCTGACCCCAGGTGGGAGCAAACCCAGGGAAGGAAACACACGGGGAACACACAACCCACACAACAGCCTGCGTGCAAGGGCTGGGAAACCTCGAGCTGAGCTGGAGCTCATTGCTCCCTCCCCTCAAATAATCACCCCAAGAACCAGAAGCAGAAAATATCCACACAACCACCCTTCCCACCCCCAAAAAGAGCCAATTTTCAACTCATCATCCATACTGATGGAAAGGATTTGGAGAGCCATGAATATTCCCAGGATTCGGAGATGTCTCTTTTGCATCAAGGTAAAAAGACAGTCTCAGAGGAAGCAGAAAGCTTACAATGGCCTTTGAGGGGTTTTTTTTTTGGGGGGGGGGGGGGGAAGATTTTAAGCAGGACAAACTTAAACCCACCGGGACATAACTCCACCCCTTACCATTCCCTCTGCTCAGCGAGAGGAGGGCAATACCTGGAAAAAGTCCCTGTTTTCCCTAGGGAGAAAGCTCTAAAGCCAGAAAAAACCCCCAAATCACAAAAATCTGCAGTTATAAGCCAAACACCAGGAGCAGGACCTCTCCCTTCCTTCCCTGCAACCCATTGCCCCCCAGGACTAAACGAAGGTGGCAGTTGAGCTCCTGTGGTGAGAAGAGAGATGGGTTTGCTTTTCAGTCCCCGTCAAGACGGCCTCAAATCAGGATTTTTTTTTCATTTTTTTTTTTCTGAGGGTTCTGAGGGATTTTTTTTTTTTTTCTGGGGTTCACGGCTCAGCAAAGAAACAGTTTTGCTCCACGGGGCACTGAGTAACAGAAGGGTATTTCTGGCTCAGAAGTTGCCTGACGGTAGCTGAAACGTCAAGCGCAGCTGACTTGCATGATTTTCCATTGATTAAGACGACAAAGTGGGGCCAAAAATCTTACAGAGGCAGCTTACGGAGGCCTGATGCCATCTAATCGAAGCCCCAGTTCACCAGCTTTAGGCTTAAATCCTATCTCAGGCTGGAAATGATCCGTGCTTCCTTGGTTATCTCTACCAACTCAGGGAATAAGCAGTCATGTAAAACCAGGTGCTGGAAGATTAATGAATAAATAAATAAATTAAATAATAATAATAATAAAAAAAAATGAAATACCATATGCTTTCCCCCACTTTGGACCTGTTCCTTGGTGGGAAAAGGAGATGGAGNACGGTAGCTGAAACGTCAAGCGCAGCTGACTTGCATGATTTTCCATTGATTAAGACGACAAAGTGGGGCCAAAAATCTTACAGAGGCAGCTTACGGAGGCCTGATGCCATCTAATCGAAGCCCCAGTTCACCAGCTTTAGGCTTAAATCCTAGCTCAGGCTGGAAATGATCCGTGCTTCCTTGGTTATCTCTACCAACTCAGGGAATAAGCAGTCATGTAAAACCAGGTGCTGGAAGATTANTTTAAAACCAGAGTCACTAAATTCCCCTTTCTGAGCCCGCTGAGAGACCTGGGGAAGGCTGGAGGGATGTGGAGCATCCCCGGAGCGTGCAGCCGCCAAAGGGCCAGGTAAAACCACCCCACGGAGCCCCGTGGTGCCGGAGGGAGCTGTTTCGCTGAGGGTCTCAACCCCTCTATCAACAATAAATACGTCTGCAATAAATATGCAAAGTTGTAACTGATTTGCATTGACATTTGGACTGGGGAGGAGGGGGCGGAGGGGAGGGAGCTGAGGGGAGAAAGAAATAAAGTCCATTATAGCGCAGAGTAATTTAGGATATTACCGCCGGCATCTGAATTACAAATCTACCTCTCATTACTGGTATGTTAACCGGGAAAGGCAGCTTCTCAACAACATGCAAGGCAGAGTTTATTAGCATGAATTTGCATAATAATTAGCTCTGCAGCAAGCAAAGGCTGTTGTGCCTTTCAAAAAGCCAACTTTCAATGTCAATATCCAGCCCCGATTTGGCTCCCGCCCTTCGGGCCCTCCGGCAGCGAAACGAAACGCCGCCGGCTGCCATCGCCCTGGTGCTGTCACCTGCATCGGGGACCCGTGGAGGTCCTGCCTTGGCCTTCCAGAGGGTCCTGGGAGGCACTGGAATGTCCCTGGTGGTGGTGGTAGGGGGTCTTTGGCAAGAAAACTTCATTGTACGGGGAGTTTCTGCATCGCACAGAGAGTTTCTCTCCGTAACGCAGAGTTTCTCTCCCCAACAATGAGTTTCTTTCCCCAGCAAAGAGTTTTTCCCCCCAACGCAGAGTTTCTCTCCCCAACAATGAGTTTCTCTCCCCAGTGTCCCAGCAAAGCTGGCTGCTGGACGGCTCCAAAAAAAGGCCCCCCAACGTTCAGAGCTGCTCTCCATCCCACCCCATAATAGATAAGTGACCCTCAGCACCAAACTCTCCATCCCCCCTCCGCCAATAAAGGCTTGAGACAACACAATTCCCATAATACCACGTAGAGAAGACACAGGAGAAAGGTATTTGCCATCTAACACCACCACGGTGAAGAGAAGAGCGTAGTAATAAGAGGAATTATATTTATTCTCCATCTACCCAAGCTGCCCCCTTTCCCCAAATATACCAAACTGGTCTCTACAGAAGGATGCTCTCCAGCCTGGCATTTTCCAGGTAGCCTTGTGCCAATAACAGGCTCTTTACTAGCCAGAATGGAAAAATAAAGGCAAAATCCAGGAAGCTCTTTTAGCCTTTTTTGCTGAAACTACAAGTTTCATCTTCTAGGGCTGCGTCTGTAAATATAAATACATATTTGCAGGTGCATTTCAAATGCAAATACCTCAATTTCAACAAGACAAACAAAACGCACTCGCTGGTGGGAAGGAGATTGTGGTATGTTGTTTCTGCCAATATTTCCTTTGTTGTTTGGGGTTGGGGTTTTTTTCCACTGCTTTGCTTAAGCAACATAAAAAATAAAAATCAAAATAAGTCTTGCCTGGAAAAAAAAACTTGCTGTCTCCAATCCCCTGCGCCGCAGACAGCTCCCCTTGCCTTTTCTACTCCAGGAATTCTGATCCAAGAACTTTCAGGGGCACCCAAAGGATTAGAGGAGATGCTTAAGAGGAATCTCTGCCCTGGGAGGTCGCACAGGGAGTCACAGGTCTATTGGCAAAGTTGGATGCTCCCAAGGAAGGGATGCAGCTGGGCAGGGATGCTCTGGGGCAGGGATGCAGGCAGCAGGGATGCAGCAGGACAGAGATGCAGACAGACAAGGATGCTCCTGGCAGGGATATAGTGGGGCAGGGATAGTCTGGGGAAGGGAATGCAGACAGGCAGTGATGCCCCAGGGAAGGGATACAGCCAGGCAAGGATGCTCCTGGCAGGGATGCAGTGAGGCCAGGATACAGACAGGGCAGAGATGCTCTGGGGAAGGGATCCAGTAGGACTGGGATGCTCCAGGGAAGAGATGCAGCAGGGAAGGGATGCTACCGGGCAGGGATGCAGCCGGAAAGGGAGGCTCTGCTTTCCACAGCAAAGGTGTCTGTGCCCAGGCAGCAAGTGACAACTGGCGTGTGCCACCTGTCACAGCCAGAGATGCCCGAGAGGAACCAGGGCCTCTCAGTGTTAATTGCTACGGGCTTCCCCACTGCTTCCTTGTAGGTGGAGGCCCCTGCTTAACCCCTTGCCACAACCCACAGGGCATCCCCGCAATGTGGCACAAGGCTTTCTAACAGAAACCCACCCGAGCTTGCACGCACGGTGCCCACAGCTGCTGTTTCAAAGACAACGGGCCTCAGTTTCCCTTCAGAGGATATTATTCCCCAGCAGGGACCGAGCCGATAGTTTCCAGACAGCAGCATCTCAGTGTCGGCTTGAACTTGGCTGTTTCCAGCAGAGGAAAAAAACGCCTGCCTCTCTAAAAAGAAATGCATTGCCCAGCATGGTCTCAGACCTGCCATCTCCAGGCCTCTGGCTGCAAGTCCTTCCCTTGGCAGTATCTTCCCACCACGACACCTGCAACTCCTGGCCACCAAGGACTACCACACACTACCTTTTCCCTCTCAGCGTCTCGCAGCACTAGAAATATCCCCTCTCCAAGAACCTGACCCAAACGAGCTGCTTCCAACCTCAGGCTGTCCCCAGCCCTGGATTCATCACAAACCCTTTTAACCCACAGTCTCCGGGTGGTTTGGTCTCCAGGGGGCAGGAGGACAGAACTCCCTTTGGGGATGTGATAACTCCTTGGTTTTTTACTGCTGTAAAGTCTATGTAGGACCCACCTTCCCTTGAAAACCATACCTTGAAAAGAGCAGGCCTCCTAATTATATGCAGTTACTTCAGACAGGTATACAATTAGCTGGTATAAAAGGAGTCTGAGTAACAACAAATAAACCTCAGCACCTCTCTGTGTCCTGAAACAGACCCATCCCTCAGTTCCTGGGAAATAAGATGCACTGTTCAACCGTTCAGCACCACCTCAGTTAGCAGAAGGATTCAGAGGTCCCTGCCCTTGAAAAACAGGAGGGGAAAGGGAGGAGGAAAAGCGTGGTCCGGGTCCTGAGAAGGCAGAAAAAGGCAACCGGGAAAGGGTTGCTGTTGGGAACTGACTTTTCCTCGGGTTCCCTGAGAAGTGTGAAGTGTGCAGGTACCGGCTGTGCTGGCTCCAGACAGACACGAGATGGTGCTGCTTCCCCAGGTACAGGCAGGGATGCAGCCGAGAAAGGATGTTCATGGCAGGGATGCAGTGGGGCCAGGATGCAGCCGGGCAGGGATGCTCCGGGGAAGGCATGCAGACAGGCAAGGGATGCAGCAGGGAAGGGAAGCATATAGGTAGGGATGCAGCAGAACAGAGATGCAGACAGGCAAAGATGCTCCTGGCAGGGATGTAGTGGGGCAGGGATGCTCTGGGGAACGGATGCAGACAGGAAGGGATGCTCCAGGGAAGGGATGCAGCTGGGCAGGGATGCTCCTGGCAGGGATGCTCCGGGGAAGGGATACTCCTGGCAGGGATGCTCCGGAGAAGGGATGTAGACAGGAAGGGATGCAGCAGGGAAGGATTACTCCTGGCAGGGATGTAGTGGGGCCAGGATGCAGCCGGGCAGGGATGCTCCACACAGGGTTGCAGCTGGGAAGGCATGCTCCTGGCAGGGATGCAGTGGGGCTAGGATGCAGCCAGGCAGGGATGCAGCAGGGCCAGGATGCAGCCAGGCAAGGACGCAGCAGGGAAGGGATGTAGTGGGGCAGGGATACTCTGGGGAAGGGATGCAGCCAGGCAGGGATGTTGTGGGGCCAGGATGCAGCCGGTCAGGGATATAGCCAGGGAGGGATGCTCTGGGAAAGGGATGCAGTGGGGCTGGGATCCTCCAGGGTAACAATGCAGCAGGGAATGGATGCTGCCAGGAAAAAATGCTCCAAGGACCTCCCTCTTTGCTGTCCCTCACACTCTTGCACTGCATGAAGCCAGGGGCGATGCAGGGAATGCTGAGGTCTGGGGAAAGGGTGGCACAGCCAAAGAGCTGGCAGTACAAGTGCAGCTCCTGGTTTTCAGCTCATTTAAAGTCTGTTCAGAGAAACAGCCATGGGTAAATAACTCCATTCCAAAGCACTCTCCACCTCAAGTATGAGATTTGTAGCTGAAGAAGGAAATGCTTAGGTTTGGGAGGGAAAAATAAGTCTGCCTAGAAGTTGAACAAGAGAAAAGATATCATAAAGCAGCTAAACACTATTTTTCGTGCCAGTCAGATGTTTGGTCCTAATTTGGACTAAAAGAAAAGTCGGGAGAAGCTTTTCAAAAGTTTTTTTGATGAAGTTCTATTTTAAAAAAAAATAAAAAAGACATTTCCATGCACTTCCCAGATACTTTGGAAAAACGGAGAGCTGAGGATCCCGCAGAGCTCCTCAGCAAACCTGGCACCCGTGGTGTCACCCCACGATAACAAACCCAGGCAGGGACATGGGGGAGAAGGGAGGAAATAAGCGTTTGGAAGATGATTCCTCAGTGAATTCAAAAGGAGTTATCAGCTGCTGCTGGGTAAATCAGCTTGGCTAAGATAAGAACCAGAACAAATATTTATTCCAAATTTCCACTGACCTAAACCTGAGCGCTGGAGGGTTGAATAATTTCGGTGAATTATATATTTTTGTCAAATAATTTCCTGGGCTTCTTGCATGGGTTGAAAGAGATTTAGCCAGAAAGGATAAATCCTGGCTACTCATATACTGTTGTCAAAAGGATGGGATGGAAACACAGATAGAAGCACCGATAGATGGCAATAAAAATGATCTTTACAGTCTTTCAGTCTGTGCTGTTTCACGATGACAAAACTAGAGCAAGATTTCTCCCATGATTTTGAACATCACCTTGTTCAAAGGGTCCTAAATTTCCAGAAATTTGCTCAGAATCGTAGAATCTTAGAATCATTCAGGTTGGAAAAGACCCCTGGGATCATCGAGTCCAACCATCAGCCCCACTCTACAAAGTTCTCCCCTACACCAGATCTCCCAATACCACATCTCAACCACTCTCAGACACGCTCAGGGGTGGGGACTCAACCCCCTCCCTGGGCAGCCCATTTCAGGGTCTGAACACTCTTGCTGGGAAAATTCTTTCCTAATGTTCAGCCTAAACCTACCCTGTTGCAGCATGAAGCCATTTCCTCTCCTTCTGTGAGAAGAGACCAGCACCAACCTCTCTACAATGTCCTTTCAAGTAGCTGTAGAGAGTGATGAGGTCTCCCCTCAGCCTCCTCTTCCTTAAACAGTCCCAGCTCCTTTGANCCCATCTGTCCAAGTCCCTCCGTAGAGCTTCCTTGTCCTCATGGAGATCAACACACCCACCTAACTTAGTGCCATCTGCAAACTTACTGACGGTACACTCCGTGTCCTTGTTGAGATGTTAAACAGAAACGGTCTCAACACTGAGCCCTGAGGAACACCACCTGTGACCGGCCACCAGCTGGATTTAACTCCATTGAGCACCACTCTTTGGGACCAGCCAGCCACGTTCACTCAGACAAGCAGCCAAAATCGCCACCCCTGATGAGAAGTCTCAGCTCAGCCCCTCCATATCGGGCCACCCAGGAAATTTGGCTGAGTTCTCTACCCCAGAGGCTCATTTGGAGGTGTTCAAAGACACTCCTCCGACCTTTCCTGCCCTAAAGAGAGAATCAGACTTGTCGCCTGCACATCTGGCTTGGTGGGGACCACATCTGGGCCCTATTAGGGCTACCAAAGACAAGCAGGAAGAGCTAGAGCTGGCAGGGCAAGGTTAATTCAGCATCTCCCATCCCTTCCCTGTGGCCGGACAACAGCCCAGATGCTCAAATAAACATCCACCCACTCGGCTGAAATTTGCTGCAGGGCAAAAGAGGACAAAGACAGGGAAATGGCCACAAACATCACGTTTCGCACTTAAAGTTCTTAATAAGCACTAATTCAAACAACACCCTAAGAGTTACTCACATTTAGAGCTAAGGAAAACGGAGCCACGGACATCAGGTGACTTTATTCAAAGCCACAGACAGAGCAAATAGGAAAGCTGAGATTAGAGGTAAGGAAGTGGCAGAGGTGTCCTCCTCCCACCATCCCCATGGATAATGGCAGGAAACCCTCTGGTCCAGAAGGCAAAAAATAACCCAGAAACTGGCAAACCTCACAGGGAAGCAGTAGTGGGACAAGGGAACAAGTGGAAAAGACGGGAATGGGATCTGTGAGGAGCATCTTCAACTCGGCTCCAACTCCTCCGGGTGACCTTGGGCAAGTCACCTTCATCTCTCCGCAACCGGGCATCAAAGGGATGGGGAGAAACATCTCCCCTTTGCTAATTTTCTTTAGTTTCCCTTCCCTTACAGACAGAAACCACCTGTTATCACTTGCTCATGGCCAACCCAGATAAATTAGGTGATCCCAGAAGCTACCAGAACACACAGGACAAACAAAGAGCGAGAAAGCACCGCCGGGTTCTTTACATTTTCAATCCACCTTTCGATTTTGGGGAGGAAATGCCAACGTGCCTTTGGGAGCAAAAGGCCTTGCTTGAAGGGGAGGGGGGCAGTGAGTGACAGCGGGGGCTCACAAAGCAGCAGCGGATGGGACTTCGGGGCTGAAACTTGGCAGAGATAAAAATCAAATAAAGCCCCACCAACACAAAAACCCAATTAAATTAACAAGAGCAGAAAGCCTTTTACTCCAACACAGAAAGCCATTTTAAGCCACTAATATATTTCCCCCACACACACCTTTCTTTTTTTGTTTTGAAGCTGGTGTTGTGGGGTCCTTTTCAAGGCAGCGTTCAAACGAATCCCATTTTTGTCGCGATTGATGCTCTTCCCCCACTCGCTGCCGCGCCGCTGGCAGCCCTCCAAAGCCTGCACCCCTCCAAAACCCCCGCCGAGGGGAGGCAACCCGGCAGAATGTCACCTACACCCGGGTAATTTTTAATTTTCTTTCTTTTCCCTACACCCTGTTGAAATTACCTCCTGCTACTTTGCCTGGGTAGAGGTTAATGAAACGCTAATGATGTTAATGAGCCTTTCACGCTGCAAGTTTTTGTGGTTTGGTGATTGGGGTTTTTTTTATTATTATTATTTATTATTCTTTTCCAAGAAAAAAAAAATGATATAATAGCTGTTTTCCTTCCCCCTTAATCTTCTGCATCGCTCGGGAGATGCGGGGCCAAAGCAGTGAGTGGTGGAGGTGGCTCCGTCCCCACCACCCCCTTTTCCCAGTCACAGCCCAGTAGGGCAAAGAATCATAGAATGGTTAAAGTTGGAAGGGACCTTAAATACCTCGAAGAGAAAAGGGGCTTTAAAGAGGAGAAACCCATTAAAGACCCCCTTTTTCACACTTCCACAGGTGAGGAGCTGGCGGGCTGCCGACACACGCTGCTTTAGCCAGAAGGCAGAACGGCTATTTGGGGGAAAAAACAAGGGGAATTAACAATCTGGAGCTGTCAGGAATGCTGAAGGGTTAGAGATGGTGAGGAGAGGTGAACTTTGGGTGGCTGGAGGAGGTTTGGCGAAGGCTCACCTTCCTCTGGCCCAAGAAACCCCACCCCATTTGGGTTTTTCATCCCGGTGAGGTTGGATTTCGGCTCTGCAATGTCCCTCCTGGACCACAGCCAGCCAAAAATCCCCCCTTCCTTCCCAGCTCATTGTGTTGAAACACGAAAAATGAAGGAAAAAAAAAAAAAAAAAGAAGGCACAGCAAGAGAAAAACTAAAATATTCCCAGAAAGGGCTGCTCAGGGAACCACTCCACATCCTTCCACCTCAGACACTGGAAAGGATTTCTTTATCCTTTCCCCAACCCCTCAACGTGCCCACAGGGTGGGGAAAAAAAAAAATCAAACCCAAAACCCACCAGTCTCAGCCCATTTTACAGATGGTTCATCCCGTGCAGAGCAAGGAGGACGTGAGCCAGGGGGTCCCCCTCGCTCCTCGGCGCGCCGGGAGGTGACGCTGCTTTTCTTGATGGATGCCTGGGTGCCAAAGGGCACAACAACTAAATTATGAGCTGGCACTTACAAGGAGTGAGGGCTCCGGCTTGTGCTTCCATTAGAAGGTATCTATCTGCATTTAAAGCTGTGGCGCTCTGATAAGGAGAAGGGAGGAAGCTAGAGAGACCTCAAAAAAATTGCCTGGACGAACTCCCGAGATAAGACTTTTCAGACAGACAAA
>VXBJ01001602.1:9305-23060 GCA_013400055.1 Nycticryphes semicollaris | reverse complement strand
GTATAGTTAGGTTTTCTTCTCCCCCTTTTTTGTTACTTTGCGTTTATCAGCACTGCATTTCACCTGCCATTTTTTTTGTCTGATCATTCAGAATCATGAGATCTGTGCTCCTGACTGTCAGATTTATTTTTATTGCTATGACTATCTCAATGCTGTCAGCAGATTTTGTCTCCACTGCGAGAGAAAGGTTCCCTGTAGGATACCCCTGGTCACTTCCCTCCAATAAGAAAACAGACCATTTATTCCTAAACTTCACATCTACTTTTTTTTAGTAGTTATTAACCGAAGTATTTCCTATTTATTTCTGCAATACCTTAGTCTCTTTACAAGCATTTGGTAAGGGCCATTTTGAAAAATCCAAGTGTGCCAGCTCTTTAAAATCACTCTGGTAATTTTTTTAAGGGATAATTACCTCTCTAAAAGTTGTTGCATCTTTTCACATTACATTATATCCATCTATTTGTCTGCCAGTTCTGTTCTTGATTACAGTTCCTTCCAATTTGCTTGATATTGTGTAACGTGCTGGTTTGCAGTTCCCCATTTCTCAAACTGAAAAGAAATCCATTATAAAAAAAGAGGTCCTGTTTAACAAGAACTAGTAATCAAATTAAAGATGACCATTAAGTAGCCTTGTTTATTAATAATACTGTGAGGCAAGAAGGAGTTATTTCAAGTTACTAAGTGCTATTTCATTTTATGTAAAAACTTGCAGGCTATTTATAATCAGAAGAAATTGTAAAAGGTAGAGGCTAGGTTTTAATATCTGGCTCTGTGGATGGCCAAGCAGGGATGATTCCCTTCTTTCAGCCTCTTAAACTGGGTTCTGTGTCATGTCATAATTAAAGGCAAAAAAGAAGAAATGGATGATTCTTTGCTATGATAATTTTATTCTCATAAAAAAGGACCTAAACTGAAAACAAAACAGTACATAAACAGTGATTACTTCAATCTGCTGCATATTTCTCTATAAGGGTTTTTTGAAAGATATTACACCTTGAAGAGTCAGCTGATTCTTGAGGGAACCAAGTACTCTATTATCAAAATTAGTAGCAGACGAGTAATACTGTATCACAGGTAATTAAAATAATTTATAGATGGGCAAAATTCATTACAGGGTTGGTGAATACTATTTGGTATATTGTGGATAACCCAAGCAATTTATAATTGGGCAAATGTGACTGATCTTAAATAAATCCTAAGAAACCAAAGAAAGCCTTTAAGTCAGTTAATCAAAAGAAGCCAGTCAAGCAGCTGTCTTGAGACAGGCAAATCAATGAATACCAAGAACTTTAAATCTGTATTAAATCCCATTACTAATCTTTGTTTACCAAATTTTATCTTTAGTGTCCTCTCCAGGAATACATATTCTAAAAAAGATGGAGTTAAAGGGTAGAAGCCCTCAGCCATTTACATGACAAAAGCATTTCAACATGCTGGTAAAATTGTTTAAAGAGAATTTAAATTAAATTCTGTGGCAAAGCTTCCCAGCTTCTAATGTCATCTCTGTGATGTCATCACATTGTAGGAATAATGTTGCGTTATTGAATAGTGCTGTTTTATGTTGAGTTGTACTGTTTTTTATTCTCAGTTCTTCTTCTTTGGCCTCTGGTTACTGCAAACTCCCACGAGTAAGCTGGAAGAGCTGTTGGCCACACTATAAAGCTGAGAAGGAGAGACACCTCTTGATTTCAGAGGATTTTATAACCTTCTCTCTTACTTTAGGCAAGGAAAAATGTGTGTCTCTGTCAGGCTTGGCTGGATTCAAAATTAGCTCTTCTCATCCACCCCTTAACACCTCCATGGCCTTAGAAATGCAGCTCAGGACTGCAGTCAATTCCATGTGCATGTAGTACACTTCTAACTAGCTTTTGTGTGTATGTCTATCTGCTAAGAATGACTCAAAGTTCCTTTCAAGGCAAGGTTTTAACTTTTTGCATTTATTCGGGCCAT
This sequence comes from Nycticryphes semicollaris, assembly GCA_013400055.1. NCBI lineage: Eukaryota > Metazoa > Chordata > Aves > Charadriiformes > Rostratulidae > Nycticryphes > Nycticryphes semicollaris. The sequence continues at coordinate 21,110 of VXBJ01001602.1, read as the reverse complement.
TTAGTTTCTTAAAGTTCAATACAAGCTGAAAATCTGCTTCACATAATTTGCAGTGAACATCCCTTTCATAAAAGAATAAGGGAACAGCCTTCCACTTCTCAGAAGAGTCTTTTAAAGAGTTGGTTTTTTAAGAGTGCTTTCCAAATTGAATGACCAAGAAAAAAATAATTGGTTTTCCTTAGTAACCAAGATTTACAAGTATACAAGCTTTAGCTTTTTTTTTTCTCCTCCAATTGGTAAGAAATTATAACACCAATTGCAAGCAAGAATAATGTCTCAACTTTTCTGCTAAGTTGATTAGAACTTGTAAGAATTTGGTTTGAAACCATTAAGTTGAAATGAATAAGCAGTACTGAGATGGAATGTTTTATTTTTATTCAGCAATGCAGTTTTGCAACGCGTTTCTGCTATGCCTCAGCAATGGGCATAACAACCTCTCATCACCTGGTCTTCAGTGTAGATATACCTTAATAATTAGTACATCCAGTGCAATACAAAAATACACTGTCTTACCAAAGTTTTCATTTGATACTGTATGCTATATATAACCGTAAACAGTCTTATTTTTCAAATATTTCTTGTTAATAACCAGTCAAACCCCAATATTACATTCCTTTTTTTTTTTTTTTTTTTCCCCAAACATGAGGTCAGGCAAACCTTCTATAAGCTTTGTAAGTAAAGATGATGCAACTAAACAACTAAACTGTGCACATCCCTACTACATGTCCCTAAATGTGTATGCCTCCTTAAGGGAAAGAAAAAAGACTTTGAAGGCTAGCAGAGACACTTAAGATCTATGTATGTTTAGGTGTTTAAGTCAACTGGACAGAATTTCTGTCAGATAGAACCCTATAAAGATACCAACCTTTTTCTATTCACTTGCTGGAAGATTCATCTCACTTGTCTTCAGCTGTGTAAATTTTGCATCCCATTTGAACTGATTGGCTTAGATGTCCTCTTTGTCAGCCAGGTAGTTGCAAAAGACTGTTCTTTGGTTGCCCTAATTTTACATGCCATGTGACCTAAATGACAAACATCACAAGAGATGAAAACTTGAGTATTCCTTTACTCACTACAGGAGGAATCTATAAGGCTAGTTTAGATTCAACTACTTTCTGCTATGTAGTAAAATGTGGCAAAATGAGTCACACTTATTTTACAACAACTGCTTCAGTTACTGCTACAAGTTAGGCTCATATCATGTACAAATGGAAATGTAGTATTTACAGGTAGAGATCTCAGAAGAATTTTACTGTTTCATGGTTATCAGATCATAAACATCTATAAGGCTAAGAGAAAATCTGAGTAGTACACAAGTAATCACCATCTCCTCTAGAGCCTTTTTGAGCCATAAAAGTAGATGTCTTTGTGCTCAAAAGCTTAGAGCACTTTTAGAAAAAAACCCACATTCAATAAGAAATAATCAGGAAGTTTTGATTTGATTTCAATAAGAAGGTTTTTTTGGAGTGGGGAACGAGAGCTGTTTATGATATATTCTGCTAACATATCCCTACATTCCTTTTCTGCTCTTTACATTTTTGAAAGTCAGTATTCTTTCTAAAGCATATTTTATAAAATCTGTTTTTGTGAGATTATGATAATGTCTACACCAGCTGGATGTCTAGTACAAGAAGTCTTGTTCTTTGAGGAGACATACATGTTAGTTGCTTGATTCTTGACCAAATGGTTCCCAACTTTACAACTGCATTGCATTTACAACTTTCCAATTACAGGCTTTTATAAAATACTCTATACAAATCACAAAATGTAACACTTATTTCTAGTTTTAGCTCCAGTTTAAATCTACTAAAAAGATGTTAATGATTTTATTATTGAAAGTGTTTTCTTCCCTAAGTGCTATAAAATAGTCAATGTTTATAAATATATTGCCAAGTATAGCTGAAGATATTGACAACTAAAACATGTTATAATTATAAAAGTTGATTTTTAGACTTCCTATAATGGTGGCTGTTATATAGCCCGTGGTACTATCTCCTTTAACATGTACAGCAGATTCTTGGATGAAAGAAATAAGACCAGTGTGGACTATTTTTAATTAGCTTGAATATTTGAATAGCCTGAATATTTTAGTAAAATACACACCCAGACTCTTTTATATCTATTTTAAACATAAGAGATTTAAAACAATTACAAAGCTGTCTTAAAATTTCCCAGCAAACTACTAACCATGCAGAGTAAATTCTGCTAAGAATATGTTCCAACACTACCATAAGTATTCAAGGATTAGCAGTGATTGCACTCTGCCTCTAGCATTCTGCTGTAGGCTTGTATGTCTTGGTGACCTTTCAAATTCATTAGGCACAGCTGGGAAAACAAAAACACAGGGAGAGAAGTGACTTGTTAAATAGAAACCAGAGGCAAACCTAGAAATTTTCTCAAGAGTACCCCTATGTCTTGATGATAAAGATAGATTAAACTGTCTGCATGGCGTTCTGAAAATCATCTATGGTAGATGCAGACATTACAGTGCAGGTCTGTAGAAACACAGAAGTGGTGGTTCAGCAATGCAGATATTGGTTTTCCCAGTGCTGGATAAGGAGCTGGAAGAGTCCTTTGAGGATGTGCAACAGCAATAAAACAGTGTCTCCCAGAGTGTAAGATCTAGACATAATACTAATTTAAATATCTATTAAAATGCAAGAAAAAGTTCATTTTATGTTTCATGACGGCTCCAAATTTTCATGCATTCCTTCTCTTGGGTGGGATTAAACATAAAATACAAGTAATAGAGTACCTTNAACCGACAATGCATATAGAAACTTAAACAGATATGCCACCAATAATGATATTCCTAGAAATACCTTTTCCTCTTGTATATATGTACCTGATATTATCTGAAGCATCCAAAAATGTGTTTGTGTATAGCAGCACTATAATAGGATTTTGTGAATTGTTCTTATCTAAGCGTTATATATGCATCCAGAGGGAAAACTTTACTTTAACCAGGTACATTATCAGAAAATAACAATCTGGGGCAAAAATATCCCAAGTGTGCACCTTTTTTATGATGTCAAACAGAGCAAACAATACACGTATTTTCCCATTATTTTATGTTTGATTTTTTTTTCATTATTATTATTATGTTAAGCTGCCAGTGTTGGATTTGTAAATGGGCTATGACTGTTACATTATGGCGTCTGCTTATCCAAACAAGTCTCTCCTGATAATGGTGCCCTGCACTGCAGGCCAGGCAGTGGCAATGGGAAATGAAATAAAGGGCGTGTCTCTGTCAGTGGCCACAGTTTTCACCTCTGACTGATTTACATGAACGTAAAAAGCAATTCAGCAGTTTTTCAAAAAGCTTTTTCCATTGGGAGAGCCTGAATATAATCCCCCAAAATGTCCAATATTATGATCAGAAAGAAAACTGAAGATTGTCATTAGACAGTCATTTCATTTGCTAAAATTCAAAATCCTGTGAGATTAAGTCACTGTAAAAAAGGAGAAACAAAATCAGCAATTTGAGTAGCAAAAGGTAACATACTTCATATACTTGCTGTGTTTGTAAAACTTTATTGTTTTTCCTCTGATTCCAGTACTTCTCCATTGCAGTGTTATATGTATATTCCCAGCTGTAGAAGACAAGTAGTCAAGACAAGCTGAACAAGTTTTCATCAAAAGAAAGTTTGCAGAACTGCAGTTGCAAAGGATAGAAAAACTACTAAGATGAGAGAAAAACATGGATTTTTAGATAATTTTTTGATAAACAATTATCAGTGACTTAGTGGCAATGCCTGTGTTTATCTGTTTTCCATCTGATCCTGCAGACTGGTCAACAGTCTAAACAACTAAAGAACCTTTAAAAAGTGATTTATGCATGCTCCAGTAAACAGATGTTGATATCTGCTTGACCCAGATGGTGACAGAAAGGAGATACAGAAAGGTGTGAATGGTCAAGAGTGGAAAATAGACCCTCAAGATCATGGTAATTATTGCTATTGATTCTATGCTCTTGCTACAAAAACGTTATACTTGGTTTGAACCACATGTGTCACAGCCCCACTGTAGCATTTCTGTTCAGTAGCTGTAGGCCCCCACTTTTCAAACTGATGGTATGTTGGACTCTTCTGCCACTCCAAGGGGTAAATTTGGTGTAAGAAATAAAATAAAGGTATGATTCTCCACGCTGGAGAAAACATCTGGTTTTTTTTTTCTTTTTTTTTTTTTTCTTTTGCAGCTAGCTGAAGCAAGGAATAGAGTAGAATAACTAGAGACTCCATGTCACAGCTTCCAAAAGAACTTATTTCATTGAATGATAAAAGTGTTTAAGTCATTCATTCTTCACACTCATGAAACTTAACACATACCACCGGAAAGCTGTGCATTCCAACCTTTTCTGAATTTGTAGAAAACCAGACAGCATAAATATTTGCTACCTGGATTGTTTATTTATTTTTTTCACTGCCAAAGAATACTTCTGCATATAACTACCACCGAGTTAAGTGCATGGACATTTCTAGTGTAACACTACCTGGGAAATGATTGGCACAGTATCATCAGCTATGACATAATGACTTTATAATAGCCTGAGGTACAAAGGTGTTGAGCTACCTTCACTTTCTTTGATGTTGATTTTAATTACGGCAATTAAAATCCCTTTAAAAATCAGTCTTCATCTGCAGTAAGAGCAGTTAAGATATAAGCAGTAGAATATTTTCAGAAACCAAGTATTGATAAATTGATCATAATAATTTAAGGTCTAGGTGATGAAGCTACCATTTTTTTTTCTCTATCCTTTTGTTTTGTTGGTGTTGGGTTTTTTTTATTATTTCTTTCTTTGTGTTTATTTCAGAAATACTCTAAAAATGAAAAATCAGTTCATTAAGGCAATCTTAATTCTTTGTCCAACGTACTGTACAACCTCATTTGCACCTAGTGTTTCCTTCAGAGTCCACTTGAACAGGCAAGTTCATGGTAAATTTATCACCTTATCACAGGAGTTCCCATGCTAGGGAGCATCATCCAGGAGAAGATGCTTAATATTCCTCCTCTCGCTTTGTAGTAAAACAATTGGGAAGCACCATGAAGTGGCTGCACATGGAACATTGAGTAGCAATTTGCCACCTTTGCAAGATAACGTGGAGCACTACACGAATGCAAGGCTAGCTGGAGTCTGGTTCTTCAAGCCCCCATAATTGTTCGGTCCTGAGGCTGAAGAAGAACATGAAAGTAATTTATTACTTCTCATTGCTTTCTCTTTCCTGAAGGGGAAATTTTACTCCTACACACTGGCTTAAGATACCTACCACTTCTGCCTGTACAAAAGAGGAGTTAAAACTTGTCATGTGATGCTATCCAGAAATGAAATCCTTTACATCAGAGGAGATGGACTGCAGTTGAACAGCACTCAAAGCACGATGATAAAACCTGGCATGAATCATTAGCTCTGGAGAGTAGAAACACCTTGAGAGCTTCCACTGCATTTTAATAAATCCTCTGGAGTCAGTAAAGTAGTTTGGCTACCATACGTTTTGATTCCACGACCCACATTCATAGCACGGTAGCACAGGTGCCTCTGTCCATTGACTTCAATAATATTACTTTCCCAAGTAATTGTTATCCAAGCTGAATAAAATCTGCAGAATGTGATCAGTGGTTTGTGAAGTTACTATGTGCTTTGCCATAGAGTCTTAATACAGCTAAGACAAATAATGCAACAAAGATATCTATTTATATTGTAAATTGATACTGTAAACAGTTAGGATAACATTTAACACACTGCAAAGTTAGGTAACAGAAAACAACCTGATAGCAGGCAGGCTTTCAATTCCTTTTTGCTTGAATATTAAATCCTAAATGTCCATCTCTATTACAGGATTTTATGTAAGTGTACAAATGTATAGGACTTAAAAAAAACCTCTACACAGAATAAAAAGACAGTAATAAAATGGAAGCTTACTGATTTTCTTCTTTGATTACTCTTTCTTCTTCCTTTTAATCTTTATTTGACACTTTATTAAAAGACCAGAGCTCAGAATTTCAACCCCTGGTTAATCACCACTTAATCACTTGGCATACGTTAAACGCACATCTCTGCTGCATTGGTTTTCCCCGTTTAATACTCTACTGATTAAGCATCAAGCGTTACTGTTCATCAACATTGGCTAAATCGGTTCTTTGAGAACTGTCCCAATAAGGTATCTATCTTGACTTTAGCATATCCCAGTTAACTCAACAAAACCTGCTTTAAAAAGAAGCCATAGTAGACTTGTCTGAGGGACAATGATTGCTCCACAGTTCAAATAGTGAAAGGAGCACTGCTTTATTTCTGTTATGTAAAAGAACAATTTCTGTTCCCGAATTCCCAGACTCTGTGTTATAAATCTGCATATTTTTTACTTGGCATCTCTTCTCTTGCTCTGCCTTTTGCTAGTCATGTCTCTAACTTAGAGGTGGTCAATCTACCTTGTAAAATAGTGCCCAGCATAGATGTTAAAAAAATAACATGCAAACATGGGTCACCCCTGAAACAGAAGTCACCTTAAACTCTTTGTGAGCTCTGGAGCAAGCATAAAGGAAGGGACCATGGGTAACTCAGTGTCTATTCTTACTTACACCATCACTATATGACTAAAAGACTAAACTTTAAGAACCTGGTTTATGACATAACCTGTCTGGAGTCTGAGCTGGAGAAATTGGGAAACTGTGAGACTGTGTTATGTTTCTCAACCACACAAGTACAACTTGAAGTAATTGTTCAGAGATAAGTATTTGGTGCTGACTACAATTAATAGATGTATACAAAAAATTATGTTTTCCCATAGCACTGCAGAAGTAGTGTGGGAACCAGTATTCCTTCCACCTAGCTTTTAATGCTTTGTCTAGATAGCATTTCCTCCTCTGGTGAATTAGAGAATTAATTACAGCAGCAATATGCAGGCAGGGATGTATGAAATCTTTGAGCCAAGATGAATGCTTGACATAATGATTCGTACAGCAACACCATGGAACCCATCAACTGTGATTATTGCCTGGGTGCTGAGAGCAGCCTGAGAGTTTGGGATATTTTCTGTAAACACACACATCTTTATTTTTCCATGTGTTTTGCAAGCCCTTATGGTGGAAGGCTTTTCACAGTTTTAGCCTTCAGACTTTCTTTGAGTGCGGAAGCAGAGTTTATAAATAGGCTTTCTTCTCTTTTTTCTTTTAATGCCATTTAGATCTCATTTTAGCAGAGTTTATTAACACGCTACATTTGTTCTTTTTATTGGCCCAAGAGGACAGCTGTCTATCAAGCGTTCCTGTTTACAGAATCTTCTATGGCAAGGCATGCTTAGACACCTTCTGTGGGTTATCAGTAGCTGTTACATAAATAACAGTGTATTGGATGAAATCTGTGCTATTATTTCATGTATGTTTTCCTCCTCTGCACTGAAATTCTCTTGTAGGCAGTGGTCCAGAACAAGTTCCATTGACCTCTAAAATGTCTCCCAAGTCCTCTTTGAAGACCCTATGTTAGATCCTGGCAGACAGTGCCCTGGGGTTGCATAGATCATATGATGGCAATCTGTAGAGGACTGTATTTTGGCCGTAATGAATTAAGTGATTTCTTTCTTCAAAAAGTAGGAGACATTTGACAGAAAAACTAAGAAACATAGTGCCAAAAAGGGAGGCCTGTGCTGTCAAGAGGTGTCAAATTGACAGAGCTGGAGACCTAAACCTTCTGTTCCCCAAGAGGGAAAAACAGATTTCAAACCACGTCACACACTAGAAGCACTGGCAGTGGAAGCATTCATGTATGTTAGCCACGATATAGAGGCACCAGATGTAGAGATGTGAGGAGATTTTAGCTGCCATCCCTATTGCAGCCTCAACTTTAGAGGTCCAGAGTTTAGTTCCGCAGAACTTTGTCCAAGATGGCATCACTTATTTCCATAACACTCCCTAACATTCATCCTCAGCACTCGTCAAATACAAGATTTTGGTTCCAAAGAAGTTGAAGATTCACCTTTTCTTTGCCTAAACCTCCCGAGCTCATAAAAATAAAGGGAAATTTTGAGCACATGTTTAAATCCATCTTTTAGAAGTGGTAAATGCTCAAATTCTTATGGGCACAGTCCAAGTTAAGCATATGTTTAACCAATCTCCTGACTCAGTTGTTGCCCTGTGCGTGGGGGCTCGATGAAAAATAAAAAAGAAACCCTGAATGTAATCCTGACTTTAGGCCAGGATTTTATTGCAATATTTATAAATAAAGACGTGATGGCATTTAATTATTTAAGAAACAAACTGGTTGTGGAAATTTCAGAGATGTAAGGTCCTTGGGTTTGTACAAGACCCACTTTCCTGTGACTAATATATATAGTACAGAAAAAGAGAAGGGTGAAGGAAAACCTATTTTCTTTCATAACAGGAACATACAATATTAAGGAAACTGAAAACTGCATTTCTAAAATTGTTTCCATTTCAGAGTCCTTCTGCCTATGGAGAATCAATACACCAGAAGAGCATAGCCTTAAACGTTAATATTACAAAATAAAATTCGTTTTTGATGGATTGATAGGCACATTTTCTTAAGGCCAAGAAATAATGAATACAAACTTTTTTTCCTGATAGTCTATCTTTCCCCTTTCCCTGCACAGAGGACATAGAGAATAATAGGATACTACTTGCCTGTATATAGAAACATCCATTATTAGGCACCAAGAGGTTTCACTATGATGCTTGTCCTCACCCCCATATATCCACTTGTAACAGCAAGGGGAAATCAGAATACAGTAAAATGCTGCTGTTTGCTCTGCTGCAGTCTCAGAAACCCAGTCAATCAAGAAAAGGTTGGCTGATGTGATGCTGGCTAATAATTCCCAGAGGATTTTACTCTGCCTTAACTACACAGGCCCTAAGCATGCTGAGCTTAAAAGCAAATCCATGTACACCCTAATTTCAACATGCAGTTTTACATCATGTCACACTTGCTTTTCTTTCTGAATCAGCAATAACTAGCGAGTGCTTCCCTAGTAATCCTGGTCTTATATATGGGCTGAGTTTGAAAAATAATCATTAAGTTATTATCCTGACATTCAATGATTCTTGGCAAGGAGGGAATATGGGCCCATATTATATGGGGCTTCTCTCAATTCCTATATCTCTTGGAAGAGATGGTTCCAACATCCGTATTTAAGTATTTAAATATTGAAGGCAAAATTGAAACTGAGTGTGTTTCACTGTCAGATACTTTTCTGTTTGCGTTTATACTTACAAAGAGGTAATTCCAATTCCAAAAATTCCACATTTGCCTTCCTGGCATCTTTCCCACTTATTAGTGGTGTATTTGGTACCTAAAGTCAAATCCCAGTGTCCTTTAGAGGAAGAAAATGCCACCGGACCCAAGTAAAAAGTGTTTGTCTTGAAGTTGTTTTCCTGTTCAATAATATGTGTAGAGACAGGCTTGGTGATGTGAAAAAAAAATTGTGCTCTATTTTGGATAAGTCAAATATGTGAAAAGTGTGATCCAGTTTTACTCTGTCATGGCACAGTTTATGCAGAATTTAGAGAAAAGATTGACCTTTCATTGAATGTCACATTGTTACAACCCACAGTTCAGAATAATCCGATTTTTAAATGAAGAATCAGGAAGAGTAGAGTATTGTCAGTCAGGCTCAGTAGAAAAATATGAAGGCTCTGTCTCAACTCCCTCCAGCATCCTTAGTTTCATACAACCACTCTGACAAAGCCAAAATCAGTGAAAGGAAAAAAAAAAAAAAAAAAAAGACAAAAAGAAAAAAAAAAGGTAAGAAAAAGCTCTTATAATCAAAGGTTAAAGTCAGTATAAGAGTTCAGTTAGAAATAAGAATTGTACTAAGTCTGGAGAAACTTTTTCATCCCCTGAGAGTCTTGGCAGCTTATCTAGCATCTCCCAGGATTCATGCTCTCAAGTATAGAGCAGAATGTTGTAGTCATTGATTGCATTTTATTATTATACTCTAAGTGCTGGCTGAGGGATCACATTAGTGCAGCAGACAATGAAACCTGACTTATCCAAAACTTATAATTGTCTTGGATGGAGTTAAAGATATCACCTCAAAACTGGTTGTGTTATGCCACTGCTGAAAAGCCCCAGGCCTTTGGCAAACTCCAGTGTGCTGGCTTGTGCATAGAACAGAGAACACATTTACCCCTAAGTCCCAAAGAGCTTACAACCTAAAGCTTCCTTAAGGAGCCTACAAGCTAAAACTTAATGCTACAGTATTACATGTTGATTTGCAATAATATCAGTATTTGCGCATTGTAATATGACTTAGAAGTATTTTATTGATTTTCTTTCCTAACAGTCCAGTGATCAACATTTCTAATAAGGCTCCTCTACCTTCTATATGTTGTATGACAAAGTCATTGTGCCTCTACAGAAGTCATCTTTTCTTATTTCTTTTTTAGGTTATTGCAGCGCCCAGACTGTGCCAGGTGCTTCCCAAAGAACAAAGCTTTGGAAATAGCTTTGAGATCTATATAAAGACTCATTATCATTATATTTTTTTTCATTCTTCTTTATATTGAGCCGCGTCTTTTAACTAGAGTAAATCAGCAGAGTTAGCAACTTACAACAGAGACTGGTCCTTTGTTAAACTTTTTCAAGGTTTTTTTTCTCCTTGTTTTGAGAGGAAGGGGATAGAGGTTCATTGGTTGGTTGGTTAATGAAATTCTCTTCGTTCTTTTTTCTTTTCTTTTCTTTATTTTTTTTCTTCCTTGAGAAGAAACAGATGTCTTTGTAGCTAAAAATATAGTGTAACATACCTCTGGTCAAAGTCTTCTGAAACATATTTGTTCTTATTTATTTTTTCTGTACAACCATAAAGATCCCAAATACTTTACAGGAATCATAACTGACTTACTCCTGGAAAAAGGGAATGAAATTTCACTGGATGTCTTTCTAGGTCTTTATATTTCTTTCTATTTTGACTTTGAAGTTCAGAAACTCAAACCAAAAATGTCTCCTGATCTCTAAGAGCTCCTTTCTTTGGGCTCTTTGTTCCCAGATTTTATAGTTAAATGGCTATTTAAGTTCATGAAAACTAATTTTTTTTTTTTGATATGTGTTAGACCAAACAGTTTATCTATTATTAACAATTATTCATTCTCTATCAGCTCATCATCCATTTCCTGCACCCCATAGGCCCAGCACATACTGAAATGCAGCCATAAAAGTGGAGTTTCTTATGAGCTTGACCATCAACTAAAAATCAAATTATTGTGTTTTTCTCTCTTACCCACAAAAACATAGGACCAGATTACATTTTAATCATTTTTTTTTTTCAATCAAGTATATTCCCACTGTTAGCAAGATAGTTTGTATTGAGTTAAAGCAGTAGAGAGGGCTCTTCTTTGCAAATCCAAAGATCTCATATATCCATATGTGCAGTTATTTATTTAGTTACTTATTGCTACATTTCTAAGAATCTTTGCATGCACATAAATTTCTTATGATGGCAATTTTTAATAATAATAATGTTGTTCTTATGTTTAAAGAAAAAGGTTAGAAATAACTTCATTTAACTTCTGTAACTATTATTTGTTCTATGACCTTTAATAAATCACTTCTTGTTGGCTTAGTTTCCCCATCTGTGAGATTTTGATTAGTAATGATCCTTAATAATACTTGTAGTTCAGAGTAAGGAGGGTGAAAGTGAGAGCCCAGTCTCAACCACATTTACTTCAGCCAGTAGCACTTGGTCTGAGAGTAATTTTATCAACCTTAGCGGAAGTACTCAGCTTAGAAACTTACACAGTTAAGGATGACTGCAAATCTTCTCATTTCTTGAGGTTTAAGGAGGCATTTAAGCAAAAAAA
>VXBJ01001601.1:186685-209512 GCA_013400055.1 Nycticryphes semicollaris | reverse complement strand
TACACCGACTGGTTGAAATGGGGCGCGTTGTCATTGNCGGAGGAGTCCCCTTGTCTGTCGCCTTAATATGTAGATCGTAGAAAGTAACTGTCTCAAAATCCAGTGCGCCCCTCAGTTTGATCTCCCCGCTGTTTGCATCGATGCGGAATAGGTCTGAGGCCGAAGGAGGAACACAACTATCAATTTCAAAGACCATCTCCCGATTACTTCCCATGTCTGGATCCGTGGCGTTCACACGCAGTACCACTATCCCTTCTTTGGTGTCCTCAGGTAAATGTACGTTGTACACCGACTGGTTGAAATGGGGCGCGTTGTCATTGGCGTCCAGCACCGAGATCACCAGCTCCATCGTGCCCGTCAGCGACGGACGGCCCCCGTCACTCGCTGTCAACACCAACCGGTGCACAGGCACCGTCTCACGGTCCAGTGGCTTCGCGAGTACCAGAAACAGGGATTTACTCCGCGAGTTACTATTTTCTTCTTCCATTTTAAAGTACTCGCTGGGGCTGAGTGTGTAGGAGAGCTGCGCGTTGGCTCCGACATCTGCATCCGACGCGCCCTCCAGCGGGAAACGGGAACCCGGCAGGGACGATTCCGCGATGCTGAGGTTTTTGCGGGCGGCGGGGAAGACCGGGGCGTTGTCGTTGATGTCGGTCACCTCCAGCTCCACGTGGAAGACGCGCAGCGGCCGCTCCACCAGCACCTCCAGCCGCAGGGCGCACGGCGCGCTCTTCCCGCACAGCTCCTCCCGGTCCAGCCGCGAGCTCACCACCAGCGCCCCGCTCGCCCCGCTCACCTCCACGCTCGACCCACCGCCCTGCGACACCAGGCGCACACGCCCCCACTCCCCATCGACCGCCTCCAGGCCCAGGTCCTGCGCCAGACGCCCCACCACCGTCCCGGCCTTCGCTTCCTCCGGCACCGAGTACCGCACCTGACCAACGCCCGCCCAACACGCCGCCTGCAACAACAGCACCCGCAACACCGCACCCCAGCAAGGCCGGGGTAGTCCGCAATACCCCGTTGCAGTCATCAGTTCCTTTTATCCTCACCGTGTCGTTACAGATCTTTATATTGAAACGATTTTAGCTGTGCACTGTACAGTTAATCCTTCCTCAGGGGCTCCACATCTTGTTCTGCGCTGCTCTTTTCATCATCTGCGGTTTTTTTTAATGCGCACCGGAAGGTCTTTCCCCGCCCTTCCCCCGCTTTTTATCGTACGTTTCTTAGGTCAGAGCGGCATCATGCGGCACTCTGGACGAATTGCCTCTTACGGTTTTCTGCAAATCGCGCTGCTTTGCTCCATCTCCGCCGTTCTCCATTTCATGCAATTAAATTATTTCTCATTTTGTTGCCGAATACTTTATCCCCGCATTTTCATTGCATTAGTTGAGCAGAAGTGCGTGTGATCCTCCCCAGCTTCTTCGTAGAGTTACCCTTGTGCCTGTTTTTCCGAAGCACTTTGCTTTTTGTTAACTGGAACTGATTTTGAGGCGTCAATTTTGTTCTTTGATTAAAACAGACAGAAAAATCCCCTCGAGCTTTTAATTTTTTTCCGAAGTGCTTTCTTTTCTTTTTAGTGGTGTTTATTGTCACCTCTGCTCATCTTGATTTGTAGCCCCTGTCATCAGTTCAAGTGGCCGAAAACACTTCAAACATTTTCCTAGTGAAATAGTCTTGCCAAAAATCATATTGAACATATTTTTCAATTAATGGGACAAGTCTCAAGATGACCCTGATTGAGCTTCCTCTATTAGAAACCTTGAGGTTTAATTGAACTGTTTCCTAACTGCTCGTTCTATACACTTATTGCAACAAAATATACCTAGAAATGGCTTGTAACTAAGCCATCGGGGTGAGGGCGTTCTGTGAGCAAGTCTTTTAAGAACTGAAGGTAGAAGGAAAGGGGATACAGATCTCATTCTCGCGATAGCTGGGTTCCTGCCCACAGCATTCCTCTGAAGGAACTGGAGGGTCAAACGGCTCGGCGATAAGTCCCTGTTACCCATCAGCTCTGCTGACAGCGCAAGTCACCACTCCGCTACGGAACGCTGAGCGGAAAGGGGGTGTAGAAGGAGCGCACACTATGGGAAACGCAGATCACTCCACATTTCCCACTAACATGGAGCCGGGGCACACAAGGTGAGAGGAGGACGCAGTAAACACGCGTGGTGACTTCAGTCCCTTGGAAGGAAGCAGGAGAGCCATGTCATGGGGCCTGGCAAAGTGGAATGCGCTGCAGTTAGGGGGATTTCCACCGCCATCTGAAGCGTCAAGACAAAACATTCCGTGCACGGCCCTCGTCCACATTTACAACCACCTTCCCCAGGCCCCCGCAGGCAGCCGGGCTGCGGCACACCGTCCCCGCGGTCACCGCTCTTCCCGCAGCCAGACTGAAGATGAGAATAGTTTCTGCCGTTATCTCCGCAGCTCATGTTCACAGACCACAGTTTAAAACGCGACTGTGCCTACTGATTTTTTTCGCATTCCGCAAAGCCGCCGTTTCCTACGGAAATCCGCCGCTGAAGGTGGCCAGGCTTTCCGGGGACAGCAGTGATGTCTTGAGTTCAGACCCGTCCCTGATGCCATTTTGTATGGCCTATGCCATCAAAACGCAAAATGAACTCTTCCTACTGCATCTTTGTAACTTACCTGCATTCCTTTATCGCGCCCAGTGACGGTGTTTTCTGCCCGAGGAATGCATTCAGACCGATGGCGTTTCATGACCGAAATCCTTGTGGAAGTTCAGCCTCTGAAGATGAGGAGTGGTCTCTCCCTCCAGCGCTGCTGTCGAGAAGAGCAGCCCACGGGAAACGGCAAAAGGAACCTCTGTCAAACACTGCTGCTCGCTCGCGACTCGGACTTTCTAAGTCCATTAGCACATCCCTATCGCATTCACAACGTCCACATGGGTTTTGTAATTCTCTTCTATTGTTCAGGTCTACACACATATTCTGCAGTTTCACACTGTCACTACCATTAACCAGAGGTAAACGGCAGAGATAAAACTATCCCACCACGTAGAACAGCGGTTGTGACTTCCAAGTGCAGGCGACAGAATCGATCTTTTTGATGTCAGAGGACCGAGGAAAAAAGATTTCACAAGGCACTGTTTTTGTCAAGTTAATCGGGAGACAAGTTCCCGTCCCGAGTTCCCTGGAGCATCCTGGCAGTTCGCTTTAATTCGTGTTACAAAATACAAAATAAATGTTCGGGTAGACACGGCCACTTTAACTCATGGCAGGAAGAGATACCAGGACAGATTTTTCTATCAGCAAATTCATCACACTCGCCCCACAAGAGTCCAGAAAAAGAGGCGTTTAAGCAGGACAGGTTTTGTTTTTGTGGGTTTTGTTGTTATTGTTGGTTTATTGTTTTTTTTTTTTTTTTTTTTTTTTTTTTTGCTTCCCCGATTTATCCGCTTGCTAAATTAATCCACTTACCTGGATAAGTAGATTTTCCCTGAATTAATATTTCATGCCATATTCATAGGGATGAAAATATTATGCCGATGTCAGCAAAAAGAGCACCGTTTTATTTTAAAGTATTTTGCAGCCGTGCTAGGGTCTAAGTTAAGCTTCCTGTAAAATGCAGAACGATTCTTTAAATCGGTAAAGCAGCTGTTAATGAGATGACAAAGCAGTGACATCAAGGATAGAGGATATGGTGTCCCTTTTCCTGCGGTCTGAACACTTGTCTGCATTGTTTCTATATCCACCAAGCAGCAGTTGGAATTTAGGGTTTCACAATGCCAGAGGTGTGAGGTTAGCGAGGGATAAAGGTGTTTCTGTACACAAACAGTTAAGGAACCCAGGATACCTACATGGTGGGTTGGAAGAGTTGTTACTTACTCAAATCCAGTCTCCGTAAAAATCTCATTCTGATGAAATCCAGCTACTACCCGAGCAGCAGCAACACAGTGAATAGCACTGGCAAATCCTTAAGCATTGTGGCATTGCACTGCTACCACAAACGTACAACTAAGCTGCCTCTTATAACACCCACATCTACAATGAGAAGCTACGAAGGTCGCAAGGAAAAGCTGAGATCCTGCAAAAAAGCAGGATTGGGGATTTTGAGGGACAGTTTGAGGAGGGCTTAGTTTAGCTACTCCAACTTTGGTCAGTCTCAGAGTATGCCCTGTGTCTCTGACTAAGCAGCAAGACGTGAGGATTGGTTATCTACATCAATGAAGAACCTGTACAGAAAAATCAGTACAAGCTACTCACCTTTACACTCCGACAGCCCACCAAGTGCCCGCACGTTACCCTGAGTGTTTTCCATTAGATAACGAAGAGGTGAAAGCCTAGTTCCACTCTTGCAAAAAATAACCACGGCTTGCGACATCCCGAGTTCAGTTCGTCCATCAGAACTTACGGAGTGAATGGTGGGTTCTTAGAAAGTGCAGCCCAATGGCAAACACCTACACCCAAAAGATTCATGTCCTGTCGTTCTTTAGACAGCGGAGAGACAGACAGACTTTTCCAGGGATATTTGAAAAGCTCTACTTCGATCCCCTCTGAACTCAAAGCATGACTACAGTTACCCTTTGAGACGAAAAACTGAAAATCGGCAAGAGGGAGGAAAGGAGGAGCTCCGGCAGAATCGCTGCTGTGACACAGGACACTTGCAGCTTTACCATCCCCGAGATGGAAAGCGCTGCAGATCTACAGCTCCCGATCAGCCGGCTCAGAGCGACTGTTCCTGTGGTCGGGGATCCGGAGAGAAGAGCCCGACCCCCCGCCGTGAAGGAGCGGCGAGCCCCGAGCTCACATTGTCGGATGTGTCTTCCTGCCAAGCGGGTCCTTCACACCTCTTTAACAGAACTTAGCGGTTAGAATACGGCATGAAAAAGCCGAGGTCCGGTTTCAAAGCCTTCCCGACACTCAAAGCGTTTAAAAAAACCTCTCCCCCCCTGCCAAGAGTGCCCTAACCACCGAGAGAGAGGGATGGCCTGGAGCTCTCAGCGCCGCGGGGTTTAGTCCTCGTTTCTACACGTAACCCTCAGCAGCCACCCAACACAACGGAGGCAGGCTCAGACAGCAGGACACCAAACCCATCCCCTTCCCACCTCTGCCTTCAGGACACTGCCAGAGCTGGCACCTCCCGACACTTCCTGGGAAATCGCATTTAAAAACAAACAAACAAAAAAAAAAAAAAAAAAAAAAAAAAAAAACCACCAAAAAACCCAAAACCCTTAATCAACCAAAAAAAGCCAGACACACAAAAGCCCCATCACACACACACCCTCCACCTCAAACCAGCGACTCCTAAAGCCCTCCCAACCATCCCCCCCTCCCCGTTTCCTTCCCGCCTCCGGAAGTACCCGGCAGCCTTTGCCGGGACCGGCGTCCAGCGAGCGACAGCGACGCAGCGGATGATCGGTGGTAGTTCCGGGGCTGGGTTCTCTTGCTGTCGCCCCGAGCGGGTCTGAGCTCTCACTGACACACACACACACAGCCCCGCTGGAAGGGGGACGTGAGGATATTGCCCGCTGTAAGGCGCCGGTGGGGCAGGGACGGACGGAGCCCGCTGCCCCACCGCAGCACGGGCCGCGCTTGGTCCCTTTCTCCCTCTTTTCCGTCGCTGTCGGTTTCGGCCTCAAGTGGCTGAAACGTTTTTGGCGGTTTGGTTTTTTTTGTTTTTTTTTTGAGGGCTGGAGTTCCTCCGAGTGGGGTCTATGAGAGCCCGGATTTTCTCACATGTTTGGTTTTGGGTGTACGGTGCCCGCGGCCTGCCCGATCCTGGGTTGTCCCTCTAAGGGGAAGCGTGTCTGCTAACCTGCACCCCACCCCATCACTGACAGGTGGAGATACTCACCAACAATAAACACTTTGGTTGTTATAATTGGTTATAATAAAGGTTTGGCTATTCATCCCCCTCCTGCCTCAATTAACATAATTGCCCTCTAGGCGTTCGCAGCACCTCATATGTCCCCATTTTCCCGGGGGATGGTGGGCACCGAGCTATTTTACAGTCAGTCCGATCATTCGGCTGCCTAGAGTCAGGAGGAGCCGAGCTGGAAATCCTCGCCAGCTGCTCCGAGGAAACACCCGTCAGGCGTTGTTAGGGGTGGAGAATAAAATAAGGAGAATAACATTTATGGGCGGTATTTAGCACCGACAGAGAGGAAAGTCGGTCGAGAGGGGAACACACAAGGCAGCCCCTGGGAGCGTGGCTTTCCTTAGCCCAGGACCTTTTGATTTTTGGAAAGGATCTCGAAAGGGAGGGCTAGTTCCTCGAGAGCTGTCCCAGCTTTCAAGGCTGGAGAGATGATGCCCACGCTTGGCCTGAATCCTAGTTCTTAGCGCATCCGGGCGGGATCCTATCCCGCGGGTGGGGGAGCCTCTTGTGTTGTCCCACCCTGGAAGAGCTGTGCGGAGACCAGGCTGGCCGATCCCATTGCCTTTCATTTGCTAAATTAATTCCCCAGACACCATTAGAACTGCCGCTCGGGAGCAGATGGTCCCACGGTTCATCCCGGACAGATTGCATACAATTTATTAATAACCCAACAGATGCTCGGTCACTTTCCAGCTCAGATTATATTTCCTGATTGCTTAAATCCCACCGTGGGGGAGCTGTACATTTATCTTTCGCCTCTCCTCTTTGTGCCTTACCAGCACCGACCTGACAAGGATGCACAAAGGGTGAAATTCGTGTGTGTGT
This sequence comes from Nycticryphes semicollaris, assembly GCA_013400055.1. Lineage (NCBI taxonomy): Eukaryota > Metazoa > Chordata > Aves > Charadriiformes > Rostratulidae > Nycticryphes > Nycticryphes semicollaris. The sequence continues at coordinate 202,843 of VXBJ01001601.1, read as the reverse complement.
CACCTTCATTCCCTCCCCGCTCCAATCCTGTGTATAAATGTCTGGGAATTGAACGGGGTCTAATGCCAGCCTTGGTTTTTCCCTCCCAGCCCCCCTGTCCCGGGAAGGAGCATCGCTGCGTGCTCCCGGGCCCGCCGCGCTCCCCGCGGGCACAGCACGGACGAGCCGTCGGGGCCCTCCGGTGCTGCTCTCCGCGGCAGGGTCGATAGCCGAGGCGCCCCGTTAGGGGTCCACCTCGCCGGTACCTGGCGGGGAGCGACATGTCATGACGCGTAATAAACAGCAGGAGTCGGGAGTTAAGCCCGTGGTTTCCCAGGGTTGTTAATGGAGTTGCAGAAAGCCAGGATCCCCTCTCCCAGAGCTGCTTTCCGAGCCGTGGGGATCGTTGTATCGAACTGAAATTAAAACAACCCCATGAAGAAAAACGATACTTGCCCTCGGTACGAACTCCCCCAGCCTTGGGCAGTAGGAGCAGAGCTGAGGTGACCCCATCTCCCTCCCAAACACAGGGTTTTAAGGGAGAGGGTGGTACATGGAAAGAAACTGCTTATGTTCTGCGAGGCCTCTCTTGGAACTAGATAAGATGCTCTGAGCTACAGAAAAGCCATCACAGACCTTTCAGCAACACTACGTTCAATTTTAATGTATAAAATGGGCTTTTCCTTGCTCTGTAGGGAGAAGCACAAAAGCAGCAGGTTGTTTATACTACTGAATAAAGTAAATGCAGGTCTCTGAGGGACCTTCTGCAAACCACTTACCTTGAAACACAACCCTATGGGAAAGTGAGCAACGGAGATGAACAGTTAATGTTTTACATCTTCAGAGTAGCTGGCTCAGCACCAGTTAACATTAGATATCACAGAAGGTAGGGACTGTGGTTATAATTTAGCATGTAGAAGTCACTCGTAAAGTGTAAGTAGCAGGACATTTGCAGTTGAAGTTTAGTGGAGCATGATGTAGGACTTAAGCTCAAAGGCTAAGGGCGTAAATTAAGGCTTGAAGCTGAAGGTTAGTGTTAAAGTGAGTTCACTTATTATCAGGATGGATACTATAGTGTAGTTTTAAAATAAAAATGGGAAGCATGGAAACCTTTTCTGCTCAGTAGCAGCTGTGCTCGGCAAAAAGCACTTCACTTTCTGTGAATGCAGGTGAGAGACACTCTTAGCAATAACAGCAGAAGAATATTAAAGTATGTTACATTTTTCATAGCTCCTGACATTCACAATATAATTCCACTTCCTCACCTTCACCATGCTCACCATGCCCAACAGATTTAGTGCAGGGGTGAGTTTCCTTGTTTTCAGTCTCTGTAAATAAAGTGAGAAAATTAGGCAGTTGCAGGAAAAACAATTCCTTCTCCTTGCTCTACAGCAATAGGGAAGAACTGCATGAAAGGATTCTTGCTGAATTTGCCATGGAAAGAAGACTCAGGATGTAAAAGCTGGGATTGTTGCATTAAGATGGCCAGTGAGCGTGATATGAAGGGGGGTTGTGGGCTGTCAGCGACTGAGCTCTTTGTGATTTCAGGTGGAAACCATATAATACTTTACACCCTGCTTACACAGTAAGATTCTATCCTATCCGTAGGTTCCCCTAATACCACAGATTCCCTGAAATATTCCAGAAAGGGAATGTAGGGAAATTTCAATGCCAGTACAGGATTCCTGGTCAGATAATGGCTATTATACCCAGTTTTCATTGTTCTGCCCATCTGTCTTCCTTTTTTTCTGTAACAACAGCTAGAAATACTACCCCACAGCAGAAATTCTCCAAGGCTGTTAAAGTAGACAAATCTCCCACCATATTTTTTTTTTCTTTCACATTTCTTTGATGAACACCAGCTGTGCAGATACTGAATGCCATCTCCTTTTTTCTTTCACGCACCTCCCAATTACATACATCATCATTGAGTTTCCTGGGCCAGGTCACAGAATAAAGCAGAGAAGGAGAAAAACCAGCAACAGCAACATAAATATTTTCCGGGTCAATAAATGTTCTTCAATTGCTCAACTTTTTGTGCTTCTGACACATTGTCACTGCAAGGACTAAATCTTTTTAAATAACACACACATTTAAAAGGGGTGTGTAATTATGTGATCTGTTGATGTTTTGCTAATTTTTCAGTCCCAACCTCCTCATTGCTGAACTCAAACAAGGGGAAATGTAAGGCATATCCAAAATAACAAAAATTGCAAAGTAGAACCTTGTAACAAAACAAAACAAAACAAATCAAAACAAACCAAAACAAAACAAAGTCAGAAGGATTAATATCCTGTATTTTCCCCTTTTATCCATAACAATTGCCTTGAGAGTGAAAGGATCCGCTATACTCTTCATCACTTGGAGGACAGACACCCAAATAAAGACAAAGTGTGTACTGATGATCATCCAGCATATACAGGCAAAGGAGAACTCATCAGGGAACTTCAGCTCCGCCCGGGGCAAGGGCATGTGGAAATGTCAGGGGAAGAGAGAAAGAGACGAGGACTCACAGGGCACCAATTCAAAGTAGGAAAAAGTCCTTCATTACCTGAGACTCTGTTTCTGCCTGTACAGGTTTCTAAACAGTATGAGCAGTGATGAGGGTGCAGGATCAGGTGCTAGTGGTTGCCCTCATACAGTTCGACACTGGCATAAGCCTCATATTCCACAAGTTTTCTCTAAGGTACAAACCTGGTACAAATCTTTGCCCACCCTGCAGGCAGAAAGGACTGAATTATCACTGATTTCAGGGGCTTGGGCAATTTGGAAAACTGCTAGGACCAGTTGGTCTTCTTCTACTGCTCCTAGGTCACACAACAGTCTTAACTAAAACCTCTTCTTAAGGCCTTACACTCACTGAACTTCGAATATTTAGGCACAAGTGGTTTACCCTGGGCATTGCCATGGAATGACTCTTGCTTCTGCTCTAGCAGTACAAAAATTGCAAGGTTGTCTGATGTTTGAGGTGAATGGCCAGAGCAGTCGGCAAAGCCTGGCTGGCGTGTGACCAGTAGCAAGACATCGTTCACACAGGGTACATCCAGGTTTTGCGAGGCTTCTGGAAAACTCGGCTGCACATATGGGAAGCAGAAACCGGTTGGTTTGGCAGCTACTGCAGAATATTGCATTGGGCTACATATTGTAAGTAAATGTGATGCAAATATGGAAGTGTCTGAATTTTCTCCTATCCTGCTGTGGCCACAGCAACGTGTTAGTCTCTTTTGGGTTAAGGAAAAGAAAAATCTGTGATCACGAAATCATCAAATGGTTGCGTTTGGAAGAGATCTCTGGACAATATTCAGTCCACTCTCCTCTGCTTAAAGCAGGTCATTCAGGACTGAGTTCTGTCAGTGACTGTACTGTTCATGTTGGTTTCCTTGGAATCAGCTTTCAGAAGCTGAAAAAGTGGATTTCTTTGAAGAGTTTTGCTTGGTTTATTTTATCAGAGATAGGTCTGCATCATTCTTCTTTTGGAAGTCTTTCTGTGTACATGAGCTTAAAAATTGTCTCTGTCTTTGTCAAGCCTGCTGTTCTCTACTCATCTTTAAGACAACAACGAGCTGTATGTGTGCCAAAAGGTTTTATTGAAAAAAAAACACGACCATAAAGCAGCAAGAAATCTAGTTAACCCAATGAATGACAGCCCCGCAACCCCAGCCCAGAAAACACTGAAAACTGTATCTAGATTGATACTTAATTTGCCACTGAAATAAATAAATAAATCAAGCCTTAAGCACCATGACGTTCATCAGGGAAACAAAAGCTAGTGCAGATTAGCAGCCTCCTCGCTTGGAACTGTGAGGGGAAAAAAAAATAAAATAAAAAGATAGCTGAAGCTTCACAGTCTCAGCCCTTGTAACAAATCCAGTTAACAAGGTCCACAATATTTTGCAAACTGCAGGATACAAGGGACTGCAAATTTCTAACAGCCACCCTGTTTAGACTTACAGCATGGACACCTGTCCCTGGTTTCCCTTGGACAGAGGGGCACCCAGGCCTGCCCCACATGAAAACGCACACTTATGAGAAGATCTGCTGTATCTGGTTCCTGCCCAATTCCTTAATTTGACCAAAAGGTTCACTAGAAAGCTGTAGTTTGAGGGATTCTGCATCTGCTTTACCTGTTCCTGAGGACGTTGGGCAATGCTGTTCTCCCAGGTTTTTGCTGGTACAAACTCCTTGTCAGGCTTAGTCCACTGCCTTGTTTATAATTTCCTGGCTTTTCCACTGCATCCCAGAAAGAAACCAGACACACAATCCTAATGAAAAGCTCGGCATGTAAAGGGAGAATTTATATTTCACTTCTTGCCTTTGCTATTGGTTTTACAAGTGATTGCTCATCAGAAACCAATTACCCCAGAAAGGCTTGGGTTTGGGTCCCTACTGATGTTAGCAGAATGAATAGCCTCATTTACAATCTCTCAACTGGAAAACAAAAAGTAATGATAATAAAAAAAAGTCTTTTCTAATTCTCTCTGCCCCCGTTGTAATTCACAAGAAAATTAAACTAATAACTCTCTCTGTAAGCGTGTTATGCAGATGCCAGGAGTCAGGGATAAATGGATGAAACTATCCCAGGCAAAGTCCCTGGGGAAGGAACCTCTGAGCAGACAACAACTATGCCTTGCAAGATTCAGAACTTCTCCAGCAATGCAATCTATGCAGAGAGGAGGCTGATTAGTTTTCTTTCTTCTTCTCCCCCACCCCCATCCCTCCTTTTTTCACTTAAATTCCACCTGCAGACAGCAAAAACTTCCATGATGTTTTTGCTGGGCTCGTTTCCCACGCCATTTCCATTTTCCATTTGCATATAGAGGTTCTTTGTAAAGAAAATTCTCCCTGCTAACAGAATCAAGCTTTTCACAGGTGTTTCCCACAGTGGTCTTCCTTCCTCACTCCTTCAGCAGACAGTGTTTTATTAGACAGAAAGCCTTGAGGGAAGACACAAGGGTTTCCATTGAGTTCCCAATCTCTGTGCTGTGATTTGTCCCTGCAGCTCACATCCAGTTTTTTAATTTATTTTTTATCTTATTAAAGGGTATATAACATTTAAACAAAGTCTGTAACTTGCCCCTGCTGGTCTCCAAGATAGAAGGAGCAGAAATGATCTTCTAACTCCTCACTTGCAAGACTGGAAGTGTCTTGCTGGTCACCCTGGTTTTCAGACACCATGAGGGTGCACGCAAGATGGCTCAGTAGACCTAAGTGCAGCAGGTAGGATGGTGCTGGTGATGTTGTGCATCATGTGGGTAACATGGAGGGGGCACAATTTCACTAGGGACTTGGTAGTTTGCAGCATGGGATCTTCATGGGTTCACATGATGACTGAGGGATGCCTGGTAGTGATTGGGTCAGCCTTTAGCCCAAAGCAGGGTCAGATTTGATCCAGCCTCACCAGGAAACTATAACAGATATAGAACCTGAGCCAAAAGAGAAGCAGAAGAGAGGGCATGAGGGTGGACCTTGCATGGACCGGACCCTGCTCCTGGACAGGAGTATGCTGAAGCCTGTTCAGATATCAAAGGAACATGATCATCCCCATGAGTGCCATCTTACAGGCACTGAGGGAATGAAATGGCTCATGGTATGTGGTGCAACCAGCCAAGATGACCCTTGAGCAACATGGGAAAATGATTCACCCCAGCTGTAGATCACCTTACATACTGGGGCAACTACCAGACAATTTTACAGGGGGAAACTAAGAGGAAGAAATTGTGGTTTAGCTAAGCAAACTGAATATAACATTGCATTTCCTGACAACAGGAAAATTTAGCTTTCACTTTAGGAACTGATTTCAGGATTACATTCATGAAGTTTGGTCTTCTAGGAGAGACTCAAAGCAAAAAGCAAATTTGTTCCTCTGGTTTCTGATAAAATGCCACTCACAGACAGGTGCTGGGCACATATGGCTTTATTTCCACTTCTGGTAAATTATATTTAAGGAAGATCAAGGAGGAGACTGGGAACAAATGGGGTCCTACAGGTGGGATTCAGCCCCAGGACAAACTCATTACATTACTCATTTAGATGCTGGGGTGGATATGTTCCATCTGTACTCAGGGAAGCTTTGGATTTAGTCAATGCAGACTGAACAACTGCAGAGCGAGAGCTGTGATAAACTGGGCACAAAAGAGCAGCAGCTCTCACACAGAAAAATTATGCCTAGTGTCCTCAGTCCTCACTCTTGCCAGTATGAAAAACACCTTCTGTTAGTTAAAACACCAAGAAATATAGACATGAGCTAAAGAGGAGACTCATCAGACCAGCCAGGCTTTCCTGTGATGCTAGTCTAAACTAACCTCTGAATTTCAGATAGACTTGGTCTGAAAAAAATCCCCGTTATTGTTTGCACCACAAACTCCATCGCTTTTTAGGGGAAGATTTGGATACAGAAATTCAGTGACTCACTGCAATAGAACAGAACAATCTCAGAGAGCTTGTCTTTCCTCTGGGTTCACACAGCAATTTAACCCCAATTTTTCTATTTCACATGCAGGCTGCTATCACAGTTTCTGCATCTTGGCCTATCAGAAATCCTGCTAATGCTCATAATAATTTTCTTGATTGATGGTTGCCTTTCTTGCTTCTGTTTCCTTTGTATAGTATGATTTATTTTCTGTGCAGGCAAAAATGTATGATAAGACATTTCTGGAGCTATTTAATTATATTTTTGGTTGTAGACATTATTGAAATAAATGTATTTGATGTGAAGACCTTAGTGACCCTTCTGGGAATCTTCACTCTCTCCTCATTTCTTCTGATGCACTTCTTTTCACCTGTTGTTGCAGATATTCCTAGCAATGAATTAAAATAAATATCTCATCACAAATGCCTGCAGATCCTCTGGATGTATTTCTGATGGTTGACTGCACAAATGTTTTATTTTTCAATCCGTTTAACATGAACTTGTTTGCCCTGCTTCCTAGCATTGGAGAAACTCTTTGAATCCCAAATGCTGAAATAAAAATCACTGCTATTGTTTAAAACATGCAAAAATGTATCATTTATTCAAATGTAAGAATTGTAAATCATTGAATTTCATGGGAGATGAATCATTAGTCAAAGTGCAGACTGCACTAGAGGTCATATTTAATTTATTTTCAAAAACTTCATTCGTGCTTTTTGGTCCAGTACATCATAAGTTATTCAATACACAAAGGTGTCTACTTATGTCTCGCAATAATTAAGCTGATTAAGTCATATTATCACTAACAAGAAGCGTTAATTCCACTTGAATGAATGTTGCAAAGAGAGTCAGTGACATTTCCACCACTTAGATGGAAAATGCATTATAGGCAAACTGGGGAGGCAAAAGCTTCACTTAGCCCAGGCCTGTGTCTTCATCTGATCTCTGCAGAGGAGTTAGCAGCTGATGTTTTCAGAGCAGTAAAAAAAAAAAAGAAAAGGTGCAAAGGAGCAGAGAAAATCAGCACATGACAATCATGCTCATACAGACCATTTCTCAGAGTGTCAGAGGCCAAATTATTATGACAAAAGCTAAAGGATATTTATTTTTACAAAGCGTCTACTGAGATCAAAAAAGGTAGCAGGATGAGGGGATCTAGCCAAGAACAGCAGCCTGTTCTGCAGGATGAGTCCAGGGAGATATTTGAGACACTGAGGCAATTTGCAAAGAAATCAGGATGTACCTCAACCCTGTCCTGGATAAACTACAGTGTCTTCATTCCAGCATCATCGTCAAGTGAGAAGAGAAGAAAACAAAGACCCAGCATCTTGAAGACTGTAATTAACCACTGAGCACTGCAGACTTCGCTGCTAATTAACCACTGAATGCCACAGGCTTCAGGCTGGATCCAGAGCCCTCCAAGGTCAATGCACAGACTCCTGCTGGTCCCCATGGATTTTAGCTCTGTCCTGCTGATACCAACCCCTCTGGGGAGCTGAGCATGCCTGTACTCGTGGCTCAGCCCTGCCTAAGCTGACTGCACGCAGAGTGCTGTGTCCCCACTAAGGTTTCCTGGGGGCTTCACTGGCTGCCACTTGGCTCTACACGTGGTAGAGCTGAGAACCAGTCCCTCTGGGTTTTCTCTCTCTGCCCTCTTTTCTCTCTACCTCTGGATTTATTTTGTCTCCCTGGTATACACTTTCAAGTCATTACAGAGATATAAGCAATGTTTCCATCCAAAGAGTCTATTCAGCAACAGAAAGAGCACAAAAACCTCCCTTATTTGTGCTGGTGCCCAGAAGCGCTATGTGCCTGCCTAGCATGGCCTGCAGCATTTTGCAGCCAACTGCACCACATGGCAGCTTTCCCACTGTTGTAGAAGCAAATCTCAAGCTGGCTGGCAGGTCCCTGAAAGCCAGATTTGCCTCTGGATCTCTGAGAGAGCTGGAACGGATGCAAGGGGCGTATAGAGTGTTCCGATGAGCATCCCTACAATGTGTCTCTTATGCCCAGTGCATTATCAGAATACAGAATCCAGCTAATGCTCATGAGCTGTGCAGGAGTGTAAGTACAGGAAGAGCTGTAAAAATAACTGGTTGTAGGGCAAAGACCTTGCATTTTTAATGATGCCCTGTCCCTGTGGGAGACCTTCAAAGGAGATCTCGTCTGTTACATGGACAGTTCTGACCAGGCATACCCTTTGAAGAATGGATAGTAGCACAGTTGAATTAAGTTTCAGCAAGTGTTCTCTCCTCTAAAGCAAGTCCCTTTCCATTGTCCTTTTTATCAATATGTTGATTGAAAAGAGAGAATGAAATTGAGCTCTCGTCAGTACAGGACTTCCTTTAACTAAGCAAAAGGAGACCCTTAGGGAATGTGGGGTGTTGGGACCTGGGCTGGGCACTGTGTTGTCCCTCAAATCCCTTTTGGAAAAGGTTTGACCTGGATTACTGTGCAAACCTAGGGATCAGCAAGCAGCACAGATGTGTGTGCATGTATCTACCTCTTCTCTTGGGCTGAGGACAGACAGGAGTAATGAAGAGGAGGGGAAGACAATTTACTGAGGGTCAGATGAGCCTTAGTAGTAGGAGTTAAAAAATGCCAAGAAAATGCACTGGAGAGCTGCACTGCACAGTTGTGAGAAGGTGACAAAAGCTGGGCCCTTGGTTGCTCAGGGCTATGAATTTCCAAGGGCAGGGATGTAAACTGTCAGCTTAAAATTCCTGTATATTTTAGGGCTCAATATTGAGACGTCCCTTTGGGAAGCCACACCTGGGAAGCTAAAACAAAATACCAGCTCTATGCGTTTGTTTAGATCCTGTATACCATGAAGAGTATGTACTGGGTGCTTTTGCTGTGTGAGCTAAAACCCAGCCACCAGCTTGGCCCTGCTGCAGGGGTCTGTGGCTGAACCCCTGTGGGTTCACTGGAGAGGGGCTGCAGTCCTCTCTAAATGCCTGACCAGTGCTGCCTGAAAACAGCAGTGAAGGTATTGCCAGAGCTAATCCGGGAGAGGGCAATGCTTGCTGCCCTCACAGGAAGTGAGATCCATCTGATGTTTTTATTACTTCTTGAGGCTGTTATTAATTTTACTGTATCACTTCATATAATTCTCTTGTTCTTTTGAAGCAGTGAAACAGGCTAATGCTGTACAGGGGTCTCAGGCAGTGGCTGTTTGGGGTTCTTCTTTTACCCTTAACGCTCTGTAGAGACCATTGAAGAATGCACTCGGCAGCATAAAGTCCTTATCCTACTGTCTAATTGGGACAGGGAATAATATTTCATCTACTGACAGCCAGGCAGATGTGAGATGGGACTGAAGTCACCAGAAGCAGCCAGGTCCTTTTCATGTCCAAAGCACTGTCCTCCTGGGTCCCTGACTCCCCTGGGGCCCCTTTGACTGTTCCCCGTCCCCTGCTTCCTCCAAAGAGCATGTTACTCACTTGAGATAAGGACTTTTCTGGGTTAATCCCAAAAGCCACATTGCAGCCTCCCCAGTCCAGTCACCAAGCAAGCAGGGGGTAAGAGAAGGACAGTCACAGCGTGTGGCTGCCTCAGGACTTCATCCAAAGATGAACCGCTCCCCACACCAACTCGTCCCACAAGTAGATACAGATGTGCCTGTTCCGGGCAGTTAGTCCCTACACCTGCACACACCCAGGTTATCTCTGTGGTTCCCAAGACGAGCTGATGGGTGATGAGCATCCAGGGGAAAGCTTACTTGAGCCACGGAAAGCAACACACAGTAACAACAATAAGCCATTACTGCCAGACCCATCCCCTCTCCATGACAGTTCAAAGCCCTTTATGCCAAATCCTTGCAGAGTCTCTGCCCAGGCTGGAGCACAGGGCAGGGAGCTGTGTGACGCCTCTGACACACGGCTCTGGAAGACAACTCCTCCTGGCCATGACCCCAAAGCAATCCTGAGTACAGGGAGGGAGGGAAGGGGACCCTGAGCACCCAGAATCTGGGTGAAGTGAATAAAATGAGCTCTCTTGGGCTGCACCAGCAACTCAGGAGGCCAGAGGGACATTCACGTCTGCTGGAGCTGAAAGCCTTCCTCCAAGAGCTGAGCATTGATTCCCACTGTCATGTGCAGCACAGGGACAGCCAGGAACCAGGATGAGTTATTAAAATACAATTTATTGGTACAAATGAGACATTGTGAAACGAACTCAGTTTAGAAAGAGCTGTCATGTTCTGTGCAGATGGATTGGAAATGAACTGTCCCGTGACAGGAGCGATTGGCAATGTTAACAGACAGACTGGGTGCACAGGTGTAGGGTGAGCAGGGCAGGGAATAAGACTGTTCTAGGGCTGGACTCCTGCCCATGAGGGCTCCTGACAGCCAACTAAGAGTCCTCAAATTGAAGAAGGGCACAGTGGGAGATGTCTGTCCTCTGCAGGTGGGTTCCCCAGTGCATTCAGGACTTGGGGAAAACAGAGACCTGGGTGAGAGCAGGACGAGGAGGTAAGAGGACTGGCACCTGTGTTAAGGCCCCTACCACGGCTGGAAACTCTCTTTCTGTCAGATGATGTTGCCTTGGGCTATAGAGTTACCCAGCAGGATGATCTTGTGTATCTCTGAGTTGCTTAAGCAAACAGCTCTTCCAGCCATCCAGTGTGTGCTCCATCCCATGCTGCTCTCAGAGCAACGACTGTCTGTGTCCTAGACACTGGCTGTGTCCTGGACTTTGAGTCTCCAGTCCTGCAAATCTTGGGTCAAGGTTTGAAGAGAAGCACTCACAATGGTTGGGTTTTGCACTCACTTTCTGAGGAAGCCAACGGCTTGCTCTGGATGTGCAACACATCCCACTGAATCTCAGGGGCAGAGCAACGGTCACTGCCCAGGAATGTAGGGTCACTCAACCAGGCTTGGTCTGCTCACATTTGCCATGCCTACTGGGACAGAAATACAGCCATGCAGCTTGGTACATTCACACAGCCAGACAAGACAAAGAAGTAGCAACGTTTATAAGAGATGAATGGTCCCTAAGGGGACATGAGAATGGATAAACTCAAGGCAGATTTCCTTAAAACTGTTTGTATGGACCCCCAACAGCACCTGCTGCCAACACAGCTCTGCAGGATGAGATAGGAGAAATGACCCCCAACTCCCCCATCCCTATCGCTTCTCAGTCTCTTGCTCCTTAAATCCTTTCCCCATGCCCTGATGGGCCAATATCTCAGCAGCCCCACAAAGTCCTGAGTGGTCCATACATGGAGCTGTGTGCTGTGGGTGGACCAGCAGCTGAAATAATGTGAGTGATTCCCAGGGCCTTGGTCAGAGTCATCCAGGCCCAGCTCTGGTCACTATTTCAGGTCATTGTTGATAACCACACTGTCATGCATGTCACAGTAACTTGTCATCTTCTTCCTCTTGCCAAAGGTGGAGAAGCTGTTCTTGTTCTCCCGGCCCAGGAAGAGAGGCCCGTCTTTGCTGGAGAGCAGAGTAGGGGTGCCAGGGATGTAGACATTGTGCTGATAATCCAGGGCTGGGATGTGCCCCGGGTACAGGGAGCTGTAGTGTGGTATCCAGATGCTGTTGGTGCCTGCTGGAGCCTTCTGAAACTCTGGAGGAAAGATGAGTGGGAGACTGGCTTAGGGGAGGTCACATCCATAGCTCAGTGGGACAGTCACATCCATGTCCCAGGGTGCAAGCCCATGGCCATATGTCACCAACCTCCCTTCTGGAGCCTGGACAACCCTTCTCCACCCCTCAGAACTCTACCATTGCTAGGAACAGGGACATGTCCTGCACTGCACCTACATCAAATAACAAGAAGGTCGGGTCTTCCCAGCCCCAGTGCACCAATACTCACCAGATACAGGGGTCACCAGTGTGCACAGCCTCTCATGTTCTTTCTGGAGGGCTCTGCGGATTTCCCCCACATCCTCCAGACTCTGGGAGCTAAAGAGAAGAGACGGGTTCAAAACTGTGTTGGAGACAACTTCCCCTTCCCCAAATCCACCTTCTACCCTCTCCCTCTGCTCCCACAGTGTCACATTTGGTACCTCTTCAGAGCAGGTCGCTGCGTGCTTGGGGGAAGCCAGTCCATGTTGGGCTGTTTGATCTGGAAAACACAGGGAAGGGGAGAGGTGGTTATTGGGACTCCCTGTTAATCAGCCCATTCCTGCCAGCACAAGGCTTCAGTAGCCAGGGATGCAGGACTCCGTCTCCTCCTTTGTGGAGAAGCAAGCAGCACATTCCCATTTTAGGGAAACTGAGGCACTTTTGATCCAGCCTATTCCTTTTGGACCATCTCTTGCCTCCCAGGACACTGTGGTTGTCTGGGGCTTACTCTCCATTCTCTGGGAATTTAATTGCCAAGATCTGTCCTTGTGGAGAGAGGGGGGCTTTTCCTATTTCTGTTTATTTTAAAAAGTTTTTTTTTGTTGTAGGTGTGATGGTAACTTAGCCCAGGTCTCAGGCATCAAAGGGTGGGAGGTGCAGAAAGTGGCTGCAGACTCAATGTCTCAGGGGGGTTGCAAACAACTAGGGGAAAATCCCATTAAAGTAGAGAAGTGAGTCCAGTGCTGCAAAGAGACGCACAGAGAGAGTGTCTTGGCAATGAGTCTTGGGCTCTCCTTGGAAGGGCTGTTTTATCAAAACTCAAATGTAAGTGGATTAGATGCCTCATCACTCTCCATCCTTGTAATTGCGTTTCAGAAAGAATCTTTCATCGGGAAAATTAGATGTTCCTCATTTCAATACCTAACAGATGTTGACATCAAAATCCCACCCCAAAGACCCCACTCCCTCCCCATTGGTGCAGCCCAGTGCAACACAGCACCCAGGCCTGGGTGCCAGAACTGGGGACACAAGAGGTGCCAGCAGGGCCTTGGGTGCAGCAGTGGGACACTGCGGACCCCAGCAGCACGGAGGAAGTGGAGTGGCAGTGATGCTCAGGCTGTTCCAGTGAGAAACTCTCACCCACATAAAGGAGATGCCACCCCAACCATCCCCCTCCTCCAGGGCAATGGAGCATCTCCATTGCTTCTAATGGGTGCAAAAGGCGGCAGAAAGGGATTTCCTCTCCTCAGCTAAGCCTGAAGCTCCCCTGATAATTAGACACATCAGAAAGCTCAATTGAGAGTTACTGCCTGACAGCTCCTAATTCCTGCACCGATCAAAGGCACTGGTTATTCTCTGGGAGAAGCCATGCCTGGCTTCTCTCACAGAAGAGGCTGATGGCGGGGGCTGGGGGAACCCATGAAGTACTGGTAAGCATCAATGGGCATGGCATTACCTGCTTGGAGACCTGGAGGTGCTGGCCCAGCCGGGACTGCTTCCCAGGGTCCTTCTCATTGTTCCTGGGGGGGCTGCAGGGTTTGAGGAACATGAAGTCACTCTGGGCAGACTCAGGACCAAGGCAGACCTTGTAGCAGTACCCTGGGGGGCCACCCCCAGGCACATCGTGGCAGGTGGCAGCCGTGGTCCCTGCAGCAGGCTGCGCCATCAGGTTGGATGTCTTCAGGCTGTCAGAGGAGGGTCTGGACCCAGGGCAGCAGTGACAGCGAGGTGGTGAGCAGCCATCACCTTGGTGTGAGTTGTGCTCTCCACGGCACCGAATGACTGTGAGGATGAGGATAGCAAGGAGGAAGGTGAAGGAGATGGAGCCCAGGGAGACCAGGAGGTAAAGGGTGACTGGGGAGGATGACGAGGCCTCTGGGGGTAGGCTGAACTCGCTGAAGTCAGAGAGAGTCTGAGGCATTGTCTCCACCACTGAAAGCAGGAGGGACACGGTGGTTGAGAGGGCTGGCTGCCCACTGTCACGCACCTGCACCACCAGCCGCTGTCGGGTTGCATCCTGCTCCAGAAAGGAGCGGAGGGTGCGCAGCTCACCCGTGTCTGGTGCCAAGCTGAAGAGGGTGAAGTCAGTGGCCTGGAGGAGCTGGTAGGAGAGGCGGGAGTTCAACCCTGCGTCTGCATCCACCGCTGACACCGTGCCCACGAGGTAGCCAGGACCAGCCGATCGCGGCACCAGCTCAGTGGCCACAGAGCCATTGTGTGGCATGGGGGAAACAATGACTGGAGCGTTGTCATTCTGGTCCAGCACGAAGATGTGGACGGTGACGTTGGCGCTGAGTGGGGGAAAACCTGCGTCTTGTGCTTGCACCTGGATCTGGAAGCTGCGGATCTGCTCATAATCGAGGGAGCGCAGGGCATACATGTGCCCACTGTCCGAGTTGATAGACACGTAGGTGCCCACGGGCATGCCGTGGATGTGCCCCTCAGCAATGGAGTAGGACAGGTAGGCGTTTTGTTGGCAGTCGGGGTCCAACGCAGTGACAGAACAGATGGAGGCACCTGGAGCATTGTTCTCCATCACATAGACGCTGTAGGAGGGCTGGAGGAAGCGTGGGGCATTGTCATTTACATCAGACACCGGGACAGTGAGGGTGCTCCGTGTCAGCAGGGCAGGGGAGCCCATGTCCCGTGCTGTGATGCTTACGTTGTACTCAGACACAACCTCCCGGTCCAGTGCTTGCGTGGTGACTAGTGTGTAGTAGTTGCGGAAGGAGGAACGGAGCTCGAAGGGCACATCAGGACCGACCTCACAGCTCACACGTCCATTGTCCCCAGAGTCACGGTCCAGAACACTGATGACAGCAATGACAGTGCCTGGTGGGGCATCCTCCAGCACAGGCGTGGACACAGAAGTGAGGGTCACCTCTGGTGCATTGTCATTCACATCGAGGAGGTGCACAAGCACCCGGCAGTGCACGGCCACAGCTGAGGGTCCACGGTCCTTGGCTTGCACATAGAGCTCATGGAGGCTTGCCCGCTCATAGTCCAGAGGGCCCTTCAGCAGCACCTGCCCACTCCGGGGCTCTATGTGGAAGAGCTCCCGGACTCGTGGTGGTGCATGCCCACTGAAGGAGTACTCAATCTCCCCATTGGGGCCCTCATCCAGGTCAGTGGCGTTGAGCTGGATGACCAGGGTGCCGGCGGGGGCATCCTCAGGGAGGCTTACACCATAAGAGGGCTGGTCAAAGGCAGGCACATTGTCGTTCGCGTCCAGCACCGTGACAAGGATATGAGCTGTACCTGAGCGCTCGGGGACACCGCCATCGAGAGCGGTGAGCAGCACCCGGTGCGCACGTTGCTGCTCCCGGTCCAGGGCGCGCTCCAGCACCAGCTCTGCAAACTTGGTGGCGTCACTGCGCGTCTGCACCTCAAGTGAAAAGAAACCATTGGGGCTGAGCCGGTAGGTGTGCACCGAGTTGGTACCCACATCAGGATCCTGGGCGCTCTCCAGTGGGAAGCGGGCACCGAGGATGGCGGACTCAGCTACCTCCAGCACATACTCTTGCCACGGGAAGGTGGGCGCATGGTCGTTGATGTCCAGCACCTCCACCTCGACACGGTAGAGCTCCAGCGGGCTCTCGATGAGGAGCTGCAGGTGGAGCAAGCAGGTCCCCCCGGCCTCGCACACCTCCTCCCGGTCAATCCGCTCGTTCACAAAGAGGATCCCATTCTCCAGGTTCACCTCCAGGTGCTGCCTGGCCCCGGCCCGCGACACGATGCGAAACCGCCGCGCCGACAGGGTGGACACGTCCAGCCCCAGGTCCTCGCCCAGGTTGGCCACGAAGGCTCCGTGCTCCAGCTCCTCCGGCACGGCGTAGCGCAGCTGCCCGCCCGCAGAGTGCGGTGCGGGGGCCCCGACCAGCAGGAGGAAGAGGAGGGGGCGCAGGAAGAGCCGCCCCCGCCCGGAGCCTGCCCCGATCCCCATAGCCCCCCCTAGGCCTTGCGGGGACGCGGAGT
>VXBJ01001601.1:144169-177017 GCA_013400055.1 Nycticryphes semicollaris | reverse complement strand
CAGCACGACGTACAAGAACCAGTGGGATGCTCCACAGGGAAAACCAAGGCGGCAGCCGCCAGCTCCACTGTCACAGCCTGGGGAAAAGGTGTGGGGGGGACAACACAGGGCAGCCCTGTCCCCAGAAGCCCCAGCTGAATTCAGGCTGTGGCGGGGGCCCGGTTGGCTGCAGAGCCAGTGGCTGGGGATAAAATGGCTGCGGTTAAATCTTCTCCGAAACGTCCTCAACTTTTAATGTGTCTGAAACCACGGCAACATCCCTCTCGCACCCCGGAGGGCACAGAGGCACAAGCCTCTCCTCTCTCCCGTTCAGCCACGTGCTGCCGCCTGAACATCCCCAGGTACGTGGCTGGAATGAAAGTCGCTTTCCCAGCCCCAGCGCTCGGAGAGCGTCTGCTGAAGCCAAAGGATTGCGGAGTTAAAAGGGTCAAACCTCCAAGGACAGCTGTATCTGACTGGCTATATATCATTTCAATAGCATCTTCAACGGGGATTATAATCTGAATTGAAGCGGAAAGACCCGAGGCAATGAAGCTGTCAGCAGTCGAAGATTAAGGAATTAAAACAGCAGCAAAGCATTACAGGATTTGTTCTAGATGTATTAGAAAGAGCGGGCAAATCACACCGCAGCCCTCCGCGGGTCGGAGATTTCACACGGGCACAGGGAAGGGCAAGAGCAAGGATCTCATCAGTACACGTAAAAAGGGAGAGGAGAGTGAGACAGAGCTACCAAAACCCGGCCATGCAAAACATAAATCCTGACTGTAGACGGAAATGAGTCACACGAGGGTTGAGTGAGGTAAATAAAAGCAGAAATGAAGCGGATTTAGGGGGGGGGGGGGCCAGGGGGAAAAGACCACGACAGCCAGCAGACAGGGAAAAAAATGGCCCTTACTACACTAAGGCTGGTAAATTCTGGAACGCAGCCCAGCCTGCTCTTGGATTTGCTAATGGAAAGGCAGGTCCCCAGCCCTGTCCCTCTTTCTACTTCCCCTTCCCTTTCCCCTTCCTCTCCCAGGTTTTTATACCGATCTCGAGAATCACTTAAAAAAAGCCAAGGATGAGGGCAACTGCCTGCCTGGAGATGCTGGTAACTGAGCTGAGAGAGAGGGGGTGACAAGCATTGCCTTTCCCCCCTCCGAGGTCCCCCAAAGGCCACCATCAGCTCTGCACAGCTTTGGGAGACAAGCAGCAGCTCTTCTCGGCGGGAGGCAGCAGCTCTCAAAACAAAAGATGGAACCAAGCTCCCACCAAAGGACCCATTAAAACGATTCATTTATTTCTGGCAAATCGCACACACCTTTCACTCTCTATCCTACATCAGTTGCGGGGAGGAACTTCTCCCCTGCCTTCATGGTATCAAAGTTATGGGACGAAAACACAAAGAAAAAGCAGATGAAACACACAAGAAAGGTTTTCAGCGACCCAGACTCCAGGCAGCCACCGGCTCTGCTCAGCACGAGCCACAAAGGTGCCCAAGGCCGCTGACGTGGCACGTTCCCTTCTGTTACGTGATCCAAAAAGAACCTGCATCGCCCCCTGGGTCTCAGACGCACGGCCACGCTGACAACTAGAACAACGAGAGCCCGGAACAACGATGCCCAGCTGACAACAAGATTAATTCCGAACCAGGCCACCTGCACGGAACTGTTGCATTTTATTGACACAAAAAACGTACCCAGCAGAACACTTCCCTGCGCACACGAGGCCATGGAGCGGTGATGAGCAGCCGGATCTAGGACACAGAAGGAGTAGGGAAGCTAATGACAGGTGGAGCTTGTTCTGCAGCACAGGTAGAGCATGGAATCGCTTTTCGACTCCTGCAGCCAACTTCTACTGTGAGATTTACATACAAGTCTTCAAATAAAGTCTTTTAAGAGTTATCCAGAGTCCCCTGGGTAAAAACAATCTGTTTGAAGAAAGAGGAGAGTCCAGAGCTGCTCAGTGATTCTTTTTGGTTGAGCCGAAACCAGAGAAACCCATCACAGCTGCCATTTCATCATCCTCTTCAAATGTCAAATCCTCTTCCGCCCGCCTTTTCTTCTCTCTCTGCTTCTCCTTCTTGTAGGCTTTGGCCTTCTCCTCCTGCAGCAAGGGACAGAACAGCAAAATAATCACAGAATGATATGGGGTTGGAAGGGACCTCTGGAGATCTTCTAGTCCAACACCCTGCCAAAGCAGGTCCTCCAAGAACAGGTTGCACAGAAGGTTGTCCAGGCGGGTTTTGAATGTCTACAGAGACAGAGACTCCACCACCTCTCTGAGCAGCCTCTGCCACCCTCACAGGAAAGAAGTTCCTCCTCATGTTGAGATGGAACCTCTTATCTCCAAGTTTGTGCCCATTTTCTCTTGTCCTCTCACTGGACCCCACTGACAAAAAAGACTGGCCCCATCCTCCTAACACTCACCTTTGAAGTATTTATAGGCGTTGATCAGATCCTCCCTCAGTCTTCTCTTCTCCAGACTAAAAACTCCCAAAGTCCCTCAACCTTTCCTCAGCAGAGATATGCTCCAGGCCCCTCATCATCTTTGTACCTCTGCTGTGCCCTCTCCAGCAGTTCCCTGTCCATCTTAAACTGGGGAACCCAAAACTGGACACAGTGCTCCAGATGGGGCCTCACTGGGGCAGTGTACAGGGGCAGGATAACCTCTCTTGACCTGCTGGTCACACTCTTCTTGACGCCCCTCAGGATGCCATTGGCTTTTTTGCCCACAAGGGCCCATTGCTGGCTCATGGTCATTCTGTTGTCACCAGGATTCTCAGGTCTTTTTCCTCAGAGCTGCTCTCCTGCAGGTCAGCCCCCAACCTGTCCTGGTGTATGGGGTTATTCCTCCCCAGGGGCAGGACCCTACACTTGTCCTTGTTGAATTTCATCGAGTTCCTCTCTGCCCAACTATCCAGCCTGTTCAGGTCTCGCAGGATGGTGGCACAGCTGGGTAATTTGAAGTTCCTGAGCTGAGTAAGATTTTGGGACAGCAGGCACTGCACAGGTAACCCAAATCCTATTAACAGCACCCAAGTTGGGCCTGAGGAAATAAGAGTGGCCACCAGAAATCCTGGACCACACTCTCCTAGGAGGACGTTTCCCACTGTCTCCAAACCACCCCAAGAGCAGAGCCAGACAGAGGATGGATCAAACAAAAAAAAAAGTGTTATGAAACTCTCTCTTCTGAACAAACGTCAGAAGTTTCATCTGGATAGAAGGCTGAGGCAAGAAAGAGCTGTTTTTAAAGCAGGAGGCCTTTCCCTCGTGTGATGCCCCATTCCAGCAACTGTGGTGCCCGGTGTTGCTGCCTGTTGGCTTCCAGCCCAGCAGAGCAACAGCTGCTCAACTGGAGCAGAAGCTGAAGCTCTGAGCTGCTTTCGGGGGCGGTGTGTGTGTGTGGGGATGGGGGGGTTGGCAGCAAATAATTTGCGCTGCTCTAATCAAAGTGTTTTGCTTTGTGAGGATCACAAGCCCTGGAAGAGCGCCAGGCTCGTACCAGGCAACACAGAAGCGTGGCTTCAGCTCTCAGCTTCGCAACCCCTCCTGCCATTCCCATCACCGGCCGCTGCACCGCAGCCGCTCCAGACAGCCGTGCCCTGGAGAAAGCTACGCCACAAGTTGCTGCTGATTTCTTCGTTGCCATACGTTGGCAGCAGCTCTTCAACCCGCAGCACTTCCTGCACTGCCGGGGTTCCAGTCTCCTACCTCCCCCAAAATACACGAGGCTCCGCAGCAGCAAAACCTGGTTGAGAGCAGAGCACAGGGCTGCTCCCTATGTGCCCCAACAGAGCACCCCTGTGGAGAAGCAAAGCTCAAGCAGGCAGCAAGTTTTAGTGTTTAGTCATTATGTGACTGCTGATGGAGGAGAAGCATCCTCAGAAGCTCCTCAACTGTCAGAGCTTTGTCAGGTTTTCAAGTAAACTTGATATTCATGCCAGGGAGCTGACACTCAAGCCCAGGTTTCAGAAGAATCTGCTGTCTTTTGCTGCCTCCAGGCACATCTCACACCACAGCACACCTCACAAAACCTGTCCACGCTTGGGGAGGCCACACAGAAGTGATGTGTGTCATGGAGAAGGAACGTCAGCAATATTAAGCGCCAGGGAAGATAAGAATCATAGAATACCAGGTTGGAACGGACCTCAAGGACCATCTGGTCTGACCTTTCTTGGCAAAAGCACAGTCTATGCAAGAGAGCCCCCCACCCTGTCTGGCTGAATCTTAAAAGTGTCCAATGTTGGGGAATCCACCACTTCCCTGAGGAGATTATTCCAATGGCTGATAAGGGACAAAGACACAAGTTCAACCACTACTACATCAGGAGATGAAACCCAGGTGTGTTTGCAGGGCTGTGCTGCTCTCAGTGGAAACCTGAAGCACCAAACATTATCCTCACACAGGAAGGGGGGGTCTCCAGGGACAGAAGCCAAAAACTTTATGAAAAGCAAACAACAAAGACACAAAACCCACTCACAGCAGCAGACAAGCAGCCCATGCTACCAAGAACAAGGCTCCTGTGGAACAAGATTAGGAACCAGGGTTGATTTCCTCAGGAAACACATTTCTAGGAGGGGTTTGCTTCGTCAGCCATTGCCCGGACTCACCTCCTCGCGGAGTTCCTTCATCCGCTCCTCAAAGTCATAGTCCTTCTGCTTCTCCTCCATTTTCTTCTTGTTCACCTCAAAGCGTTTCTTCACCTGGTCCAGCGTGGAGCGCTCCACCCGCATGGACATGCCCAGATTTCTCTGGTCTAGAAAAAGGGACAGGAATCAGCCATGGTCTGCAATACCCTTGGCTCTGGAAAATCTGCACTAGTACCCCCCTTTCCTTATCCCATATTAAAGTCCTCAGCAAGGCAGCCTCTTTGTGTCATCCATAGTTTCAGAGCAGCTTCCAGGCATGGCCCAGCCTCCAGGGCCTCCTCTCCACATTATGTCTCACCACCAACATGGCAGGTAACTCAGCTGGGGGACTATGACACAACAGTATCTCCTCCCCCAGTGAGACACCTGCTTTCTGGCCTCAACGGGTCCCACATTCCTACACAGACTGGGATTTCTTATGTCAGAAGGGATGGGCTTTATGGGGACACCATAACCTAAACCAGGCAGTGACTACAAAAATACATTACAGAAGGAGGACACAGTTTATTTTTTTAAGGTTCCCATTTATTCTTTTGAGCATCCCATTAGGATGCTCCTCATCATGTTGGTGTCCTGACACTTCAGAAAATTTAATCTTGGACCAGTGGGGAAGACAAAAAAAAAAAAAGAAGGGTTGGAGTGTTGAAAAAATGGGCTGGAATAAAACCAGCATCCCCATCCCTCTGCTGTGGGAGAAGCTAAGCAAGACATCAGCGCCTCTCAGCAGGAGATCTTGAGTACATATGACACTTCTAGCTAAAGCAAAACCAAGGAATATTAAAGCCAAGCCTCCGATTCAATGGCTGTTTAGAGCAGATTGATAGAATCATAGAATGGTTCTAGGTGGAAGGGACCTTAAAGACCATCCTGGGCAGGGACACCTCCCACCAGACCAGGTTGCTCCAAGCCCCCTCCAACCTGGCCTTGAACCCCTCCAGGGATGGGGCAGCCACAGCTTCTTGGGGCAACCTGGGTCAGGGTCTCATCATCCTCACACCAAAGAAGTTCTTCCCCAGATTTCAGCTCCATCTCCCCTCTTTCAGTGTCAAACCCTTCCCCCTCGTCCTATGGCTCCCTTCTCGGATCAGGAGTCCCTCCCCAGCTTTCCTGGAGCTCCTTTAGGGGCTGGAAGGTCTCCCAGGAGCCTTCTCTTCTCCAGGCTAAACTACCCCCACTCTCTCAGACCGTCTTCATAGACCCAATTCACAGGTTTCAGCTCATGAGTAAGCCAAGGGTGAAGGGGCCATCCTCGGTGATGTCTCCAACCCCTGCTGCCTGGTGGAACCAAACAGCTGTGCCCAGGTTTGTCCCAGGAATGCAGTAGCACTCAGAAGCACTCACTACACAGCAGGAGGTAAGGAAGGTCCGGGGTCAAACTGCCCCACTCCCACACTCATCCTCATCTTCCATCCTTGTAAAAACTCCAATCCACACTTCGGAGCTCTGGGACCAGCTAGTCTTGAGTTCCATATTCATCTTATACAAAGAGAAGTTTCTGATCCCCAGATGGGCTAGTCCCATACCTTTTACTTATCTAAGAGTTTCTTTAAAGTTTCGGTGCTGTAAAAAAGCCTGTCAGAGGAGATGTCAAGATTTGCTGACCCTGAGCTTCCTGCAGCGCAGACACTCTACCTGGGGGAAAGAAATCCCCCTAATCTGAGCAAACCAATCGCTGTTTCTCCTGGGATTATTCCGTACAAATGGTCCTGCAGCCTGGAGAAGTGCCAGCAGATAAAGATAGCATCTCCCCAGCTCTCATGAGGAAACGGTGCCTCCATCCTGATCTCCAATATATCCATGTGTAAGTGCTGAACACTCAGACACTGGTGAGCTGTGAAGGGAAGAGCCCAGGGTGCTGCAGCAACCCCCCAACAAAGCAGAAAAATTATCCTTACGTTTTTTGCCATTGATGTGATCCAGGAAGTTAATGGAGTCTTTCACCACGCAGTCACAGACATTACAGTAATACCTGGCAAGAGAGGGAGAAAACATTAATGCCAAAGCACGAGACAAACCTCATTGTACAGAACAAATCTAAATAATAATCTAAATAATCTAAAATGTGAAATCTCTCCGTCTCTCGGGATACGGGTCCTTTCTCCAAGGCATGACAGAAGCTACTTCCATCAGAGAGCCCCAGATTGAGAGCTGCCCGGGTTAACTCTGGGGGTACCAACCCTGAGGCTGATGCCACCCTGACAGATGACAGAAACCGAGACACGAACTGATCTGTAATACGTCAGTCTTCCTTCCTCAGTCACAGCCAAGAGGATGTGACAAACTCTGTGACACTGCAGGGCTTGGCTGTCCTTTGCCACAGCAGGACTGGCTGGGCAGCACAGGTTCCCAGGCTGCTGAGGGCTCTCACCTGGCTGCAAGGGCAGTCCTTCCATCTCCATGGCCTCACAGCAGCAGCTCCCTGCTTTGTACAGCAGCGCTCTGCCCATCTTAAGAGCTGTTGCAAAAATTCAGCCAGGGCTTGCACTTCCATCCCTGGACACTGTTCCAGGCTGTGCATCTCCCTGGCACTGCTGGCTGTGAGGCTACAGTAGTGAGACACTACCAAGCTTTACTCTTACAGTGGCACAAACCTCGCGGATTCTTTTCAACATCTCAATGGCTTCAGATGTGCTAAGAATCCTTTCAGCCTTTGCCCAAACATGAGCCACACAAAAAGTGGCCAAATACCTTTCCTAAGGACAGGTATTTGGATGCTTCTCCCACTCCCTGGGCAAAGATGTCTAAACGGGAAACTCAAATCATCAACAGAGAGGGTCTCACTGCCATCAGGCCTCCTGACAAACACAACCCAGGTGAGCAGCAGAGATCTGCCGTGGTTCTTTCTGCAGGAGAGCAGAGTAACACTGATATCAAGTACTAATGTTGGCAGGGCCTCAGCCTGCTGGGACACTTGCATACCTTACCCCAGAAGAACCCAGTTTGGTTGTAACACAAGCAGAGCACTATCACACTAGGCTCAAAACACAAGATAAATCATCACCTGGAGCACTGTAAGGTGTATCACAGCCCTCGACGCTCTCACCAGCACAGCTCTGAGACCACAACAGAAAAAAAAAAGCCCATGACCTACCCTCCCATCTCTGACTGAGGGGTAGTTTTGGTGATGACAATGGTTTTGCCCAGCTTCGATTCCAGGTCCACTTTGTAGTCCCGGTGCCGCAGAAGTTCCCTTTTGACAGGCTGAGCTGGTTTGCCTAAAACATGCAAAAAACCAAACAGTTTATCAGAAAAGGTTAAGCTCAACATGCTGGATTTGACATTGCTCTTGATGAAGAGGGGCCTGCTGGGAACTACCTGATTCAGGTAGAAATTGCACATATATTTTTTTAATCAGTAAAGAATATAATTTCCTCCTCACTATTTCCTGGTTCCTATGAGAACCAGGCAGATCTGTGAGGTATCTCCAGCTCTGACGTGCGTCATACTCTGAGATCTCCTTGTTTCCAGGGGCTGATTGTTTCTCTCCCTCCCCAAAGAACACGCAGACAGAAGCAAAGGTGCTCAGTAAGTATTTTTGTTAAAAAAAAAAAAGGCATTAAGTGGCAAGCACAGGAAAAAGGACTGGTGCAAGCCAGCCTTGAACTGCTGCTATTTCCCTTTGGGATTTTGCTTCTGGCTGCTCTCTCCCTCTCAAACTCGGAGCGCTTGGGTGACTCGCTGCCAAACAAGCCAAGCTGGCCCAGAGCCAGCACAGTACGCACCATCTTTCTTTTCTCTCTCTTCCGTGAGCCGCTTCTCTGCAAGTTTCTCATATTCATCTTTGTCCCACTTCCGGCGGAAGTCCAAGTTCTTACTCTGAGAAGGAAAGAAAATGTATTAATTTTTATTATACAGTTTGACCAGCTCTGAGGGGAGACTGGGGAAAGAGATGGAATCACTCAGCTTGTGAGGCCGCAGCAGTAAATCAGGGGCACTGTGAAATATCCCCACGTCCTCCGTTTCCCTATCTAGCAATTACAGATGCTGCTTAAGAGAACAATCCTCAGTGTATCTACATCTACTCCTTCTAGAAAGATACTTAAGCACTGAGAGAAGTAACGACTTTATCTTAATAGTTCCTGAGATGATCACCCAGGCTTTCGCTTTGAAAACCAGACACAAGCGGGATTCAAACCGCCTGATCCAAGACCCCAAAGCGCCACCTGACAAACACAGCACAGTCATTAGCAGATTACACATACTTCTTCACAAAGCCAATTAAAACCAAGTCGCAAATATCAGATGAGGAAGCCGTGCTACACAACATGAGCTATAAAGAGTTTGATTAAAATGAAGGAAGGCTGTGTATCACTATTCTCAGTGGTGCGTCCACACGTTCAAGGAATCAAAGCGCCGAGTTTGCTGTGAAATCAGAGGAACCACTGTGGTTTTTCAAGTGAGACACGTGTCCAAGCAAACCCAGAACAGCTTTGAAACCCCATCTGTCAAGGCAGGGCATGAAGATACCAGGGAAGCACCGGTACGAAACGCACAGTGCAGACAGGCAAGGAAGGGCAGAAACACCTCTGAGGCAGACAGGCTCTTGGGCAGCTCCCCAGAGCACTCTACATGGCAGTGACAGGGTAAGTTGTGTGAAGAGAAGCCAAATTCAGGTGAAGGTGGCTCTGCAAAGCACAAAGACTATTCTTTTCAGGGGGATTTTTATCCTGGTCACCAGCGCTGAGGGCCCAAGTGACTGGCCAAAAATCCCTCTTCCACTCAGGTCTATGCTCAGCAGACCAGCACAGCCTCTTCCCAGTGTCCCCTGTAGGCAGTTAAGGCTCCCATACCTGATATTGGTCACAGCTTACAGCTCAGACACTTTTTTCTCGAGAAGGTAACTCTTGTTTGGTTAGAAAACTGCATTTCACTTGGCATGGCAGCGAGAGACGCTCAATTTCATATTAAAAAAAAAAAAAGGGATGGATGTATTTTAAAATACCTCCGTGAACGAAGGACCCACACACCCCCCACCGCCTTCTCCGTTCAGCCAAATCAAGAATCCAATCACAATCCAAAGGAAATAAATCCCATTTGAAGCTATAGCAGCAGCACAGTCATTTAACATTTTCTCCTCTGGCAATCCTTCAAATGGAACGAACAACTACTGATAGGAATGAAAATGCCTTAGGGAGGCGTAGAAAAATTCTCATTTATTCCCAGAGCTTCTTAAGCACTTTAAGCATGTCATAACAGGTTTTATTAACCACCCTGAGCAAAAGAAAAGAAAATATCACGGAGTGTAAATTAACGTTTGGGGGTATTTTCCAGCATCTAGACTCTCCCGCACACCAGCACATTATCACAAATCATAGCTGGTGGGAGCCCAGGGAGGATGCAATTTACTTGCTGCTTCACTCTCCTCTTGTAATAAAAGGGAAAGAATCTTTCGCAGCTTTTTTACCAATCTCCCTTGTCCAGGCACAGGGAGAGAAAATAAACCCAAATGCATAACAAGATCTTGGCTAGACATTTTCTGAAGGAACTTTTCTTAACTGGTCTGGTGGAAGCAAGAGTGGCTGCAAGCCCTAAAGCCTTTACCTAAGGACTGCCTTGGATGACAGAAAGCATTTCCCGAATAAGTAACAACAATTAAAAACCAGAAGTGCCCCAGAGCCTCCTGTTCCCTGTGGAGACAGACATCGAATGATCTGCCCAGTATCAGCGTCAAAGCCTATAAAATCATAGAGGACTTTCAAATCTTGCTCGATCCAACAAGAATGCAACCGCCAGTGGCTGAGAATAAAAGACAGGCTCAGTCTCACCCTGGGCAGACATGTTGCTCCCTGCCCTCTCTCAGCACTGCTCACTTCTCAGCAAGTGACTTCAAGTGAAGGGAAGATCGGCCATGAAGCAGAAAAGAACAGCCCCTGCACTGCTGACAGCTGTCTGGGGCGTTACTGAAGGTGTTTAAACAAGTCTGGCTCTCCAGTCACATTACACCAATGGCATCCATCTCACTAATCTGATCTCAGCATTCCCAACACCACATTCTGCAGGATCCATAACTGCAGAGAGACTTCACTGCCACATTACACAAACCCAACAATGCCAATAAAATAATCAGGTTACCCCAAGGCTCCAGGATTATAGACATGCAAAGGGCGATTTCTCCATGCCGGGCAGATGACAGAAGCAGCAATTTCTGCAGGGCAGTGTGAGAGCCAGCCAGGAAATCGGCAACCCCTTCTCAGAGAAGCCAAGAAGTCACAGGGGCAGGACACAAGGGGGAATGGAAGGAGAGAGCTCCCTCTGTCCCCACCACCCCGCTCCAGGAGGCCCCTGGGATGGGCTGGTCTCCCACGGGGGCTGAAGGCAGGTGGGCACCTCCACCCCGGGGCCTGGGGCAGGTTCGCATCTCCTCATGCCGCCTGGCTGAAGCAGGGGCTCCTATGGTGGAGGCCTGGCCTACAAAAGGGCAGGCCGGGGTGAGGTCCACCCCCCTTCTAGCCCTGAAGACATCGTGGCCTCTCAGACGGCCCCGAATCTCCCACCGCACATACATAAAGTGCGCATAAAAACAGGGATGGGACTTCCCCGCGGGCCCCGGCCCCCTCAGGCACCCCCAGCCCCGCTGAGCAGTCCCTCACGCCGCGGCCTGGCGACAGGCCCCGACAGAGGCCCAGCCGCTCTGGAACTGCCCATCCCACCGCCTGACCATCCAGAGCAGCCCCAGCCACCCCAGCCCTGCCCCGGGCCGTGTCCAGGGCCTACCGAGCGAAAGAGAAAGCGACGGGCGCGACCCCGCCACCGCCAGCACCTACCCCACTGCCCGACGCCATGTTGAGGGTGTGGGCGACAAGAGAACGGCAACTGTCGCGCGGCAGCGGCCGGGCCGTAAAGCGAGGCAGTCCGCCCGAGCACCACAGAGTGCCCGCCGCAAGGGCCTAGAGCGCCGCGGGGCAGCAGTGCCGGGCGTTCACGTAGAGCCCGGGCGCTTCCGGGTGGCCCGGGACTGGCCATGCTGCGGCTGGGCCCGGTTAGCGCTGCTGCCGGGCGCCTCCTGCCCTCCGGTCCCTGCCTGGGGCTGCCGCGTCCCGCTGGGGGCCGGGTGAGCCTTTCATGGGCCTGGCCACCGGGGCCGGTGGCTGACCGCGGCCTCTTGTCCCGGCAAGTGCGGGCGGCGGTGGGCTCGGCCCACGGCGGCGGTCGGGGCCCGGTTCTGAAGACGCCCAAGGTAACGGCGGGAAGCAGGGACCGCGCCGGTCGTTACCGGGCGTCGTTCCACCGCCGTTGACGGCCGCTCTCCGTTCCTGGGCAGGGCACCCGTGACCATCCCCCCGCCCAGGTGGCGCTCCGGGACCGGCTTCTCGCCGCCGTGGTGGCCTGCTTCAAGCGGCACGGNGTGGGGCTGTGAGGTCCCCTCTCCTCCTGCAGGATTGGGGAGCACCCTCTTTCTTTGCGTGCAGCTTGGGAGCAGGGCTGGGGGATCCCCTCGGTGTGGGACATAGGGGGAAGGGCAGCCATGATAGTCCCTTGTGGGTCCCATTTGGGGGAGGGGACGGGATGGGGCTGTGGGCCCTTTTTCTGCCCCAGGGGGATGGATATATGTCATGTCCCCCCAGTTCTCTGCTTGAGTTGTGGAGGGAGAGAGGGGTTCTGAGCTCTGTCCCTGTGCCCCNGAGCTCTGTCCCTGTGCCCCAGAGCCCCCCCACCCCCCGCTTCTTCTCTATCCCCCTTGTCTCCCTGCAGGAGACGTTGATGGGGAAATATGGGGAGGAGGCAAAGCTCATCTACGAGCTGCAGGACCAGGGTGGGGAGCTGTTGGCCCTGCGCTACGACCTGACCGTATCCTGCCCTGCACCCACCCAGGGGACTGTGACACACTGAGGTCACTGCCACCTCCGCTTTACTGGGCCACCCTTAATCAAATCACAGAATATTTCATGTTGGAAAGGACCTTTAAAGCCCCCCGCAAGTCCCACCCCTTTCCCTGGGCAGGGACACCTCCCATCAGCCCAGGTTGCTCCAAGCCCCCTCCAACCTGGCCTTGGACCCCTCCAGGGATGGGGCAGCCACAGCTTCTCGGGGCAACCTGGGCCAGGCTCTCACCACCCTCACACCAAAGAAGTTCTTCCCCACATCTCAGATCCATCTCCCCTCTTTCAGTGTCAAACCCTTCCCCCTCATCCTATGGCTCCCCTTCCTCATCAAGAGTCCCTCTCCAGCTTTCCTGGAGCCCTTGGAAAGACTGGAGGGAGCTCCAAGGTCTCCCCGGAGCCTTCTCTTCTCCAGGCTGAACCCTCCCAACTCTCTCAGCCTGTCCTCACAGCAGAGGGGCTCCAACCCTCCCAGCATCTCCTTAGTGTCCTCTGGCCCCACACCAACAGCTCCATGTGCTTCTAATGTTGGTGGCCCCAGAGCTGGAGGCAGCACTGTGCAGGTGGGAAAGCTCCCCAGTGAGGAGCAAAGGGGCAGAATCCCCCCCTCGCCCTGCTGGCCATGCTGCTGGGGGTGCAGCCCAGGGTGCCCAGGGCGGGAGGTTCTGGTCTGCCACCAACACCCCCAAGTCTTTCTCCTCAGGGCTGCTCTCCATCCCTTAATTCCCCCAGCCTGTACTTGTGCTTGGGGTTGCCCCACCCAAGCTGCAGGACCCTGTACTTGGCCTTGTTGAACCTCATGAACCACACAGGCCCACTTCTTGAGCCTGTCTGTGTCCCTCTAGATGGCATCCTGTCGCTCAGGCATGTCACCACACCACTTAGCTTGGTGTCTCCTGCAAACATGCTGAGGGTGTACTCAATCCCACTGTCTATGTTGTTGATGAAGATAATGAACAGTATTGCCCTGCCTGAGGGTCCCATCAGGGTGGTGGAAACCCCCTTCGCACCAAGTGGTGGACACCACTGCTGTCGTTGGCATGGCCTCACCTTAAATCACCTCACACACCAGGATCTGCTGTAAAGTGGCCCTTTCCTCCTGTGGACCCACCCTTGTGTGCTCCTGCCCTGCCCATCCCACCTTTTCCAGTGCTTTGCTAGTTCTCCTGAGAACACAGTGGTGTTTGCTGCAGGTCCAAAGCAGGTGTCCATCCCAGGCCTTCCCCACCTGTGCATCTCTCCGCAAAGGTCTCCACTTTAATGTCTGTATGGCTGTGCCTTATGAGGAATTATCTCTGCACTGTAAGAGGACAAAATGACCCAGCAAAGGTCTATGTGTGTGAGATGTTGATGTACCGTGGTTCAACAGGAGGAGATGGAGTTGGAAGACCTCAATATGGTTCATCATACTCATTGTTAGCTTTGGTTGATGGCACCTCTAGTGGTTGAGGAGTGGCTGGCAAAGTGAAACGGGGACAGGGCTTTCTGGTTCAGCTTTCTGCAGCTCAGAGCATCTCCACGTTCCTGTCCTTAACTCCTTGGCACCCAGGTGCCTTTCGCTCGCTACTTGGCCATGAACAAGATCACCAACATGAAGCGCTACCACGTCGCTAAGGTCTACAGGCGGGACAACCCAGCCATGACCAGGGGCCGCTACAGGGAGTTCTACCAGTGCGTGAGTGTTGTGGTGGCTGCTGTGCGAGGGGACAAGGCCACTTGGGGTGGGAGGGCATGGGGGATGCTTGGGTTTTACTGTCTGGGTTGTCTTCTGCTGCTGTGGGTCCATGCGGGGCGCCTTGGGGAGCTGAAGCACCACAGCTATGCCAGGAGCCTCTGCTGCTTCTTCTGCCTCCAGGATTTTGATATTGCTGGGCAGTTCGACCCAATGATTCCTGACGCTGAGTGCTTGATGATCGTGCATGAGATCCTGAGTGACCTGCAGCTCGGGGACTTCCTCATTAAGGTGAGATGAGACCCAAGTGGCTTTCACACCTTGGTGCCTTCCCTTCCCATGGGATTGAGAAGGCACCAGGAAATGCCAACAGCTCCAGCTTCTCGCACCCCTGGGACAAGAAGAAAGGGGTGGTGAGGGGATGTCCCCTGACCTAGGCCGAACCTCTCTAACCCCCAGGTCAATGACCGACGGGTTTTGAATGGTGTGTTTGCCGTCTGCGGCATCCCGGAGAGCAAGTTCATAACCACGTGTTCTGCCGTGGACAAGCTGGACAAGGTAGGGGAGGGTGGATGTCTTGGGCTGGGCAGTGTCATGGCTGGTCTATATCGTCAAGAGGTTCCCGGCAGTTAAACCCTTGGTTACTGTTAAAGGGTTTGGGGAGCTCTTGCATGTAATTAAGAATAAAGCCTGGCATTTACAGTGTTTTTTGTGAACAATTCCTGTGAGAGGTTTGGATCATTAGGGAGACTGCTGATTGCTGTGGGCGGGTGGAGACAGTGGGTGATGAGAGTGTCCTACAGCGGCAGAGGTTCTTGTTTCCGCTCGCAGATGCCGTGGGAGGATGTGAAGAATGAGATGGTAGGAGAGAAGGGGCTCTCTCCTGAGGCTGCAGACCGCATCGGGGAGTACGTCCAGCTTCACGGTGAGCGCTGGGGTCCAGCCCTCGGCCTTGTCCTTCCAGGCTGGGCAGGGCCAGTGACAGAGAGGTGCAGGCTGGGCCCACTGTCACAGGTGTTGCTGTACTGGCAGCCCTGAGACATGGCTCATTCCCACAGGTGGCCTGGACCTGATTGAGCGGCTTCTGCAGGACCCCAAGCTGTCCCAGAACAAGCTGGCCAAGGAGGGGCTGGGGGACATGAAGCTGCTGTTTGAGTACCTGACCCTGTTTGGCATCACAGGGAAGGTGAGGAGGTTGGAGGCGGGAGGGGGGCAGCCCGGGCCCCTCCACTGCACCCAGTAACAGGGTTCCCTTGTGTCCTACAGATCTCTTTTGACCTGAGCCTGGCGCGGGGTCTGGACTATTACACGGGGGTGATCTTTGAGGCTGTCCTGCTGCAGCAGGAGGACGACCACGTGGAGGAGTCAGTCAGCGTTGGGAGCGTGGCTGGAGGCGGTCGCTACGACGGGCTGGTGGGGATGTTTGATCCCAAAGGACGGAAGGTGCCCTGTGTGGGGGTCAGCATTGGGATCGAGCGGATCTTCTCCATCCTAG
This sequence comes from Nycticryphes semicollaris, assembly GCA_013400055.1. Classification (NCBI taxonomy): domain Eukaryota; kingdom Metazoa; phylum Chordata; class Aves; order Charadriiformes; family Rostratulidae; genus Nycticryphes; species Nycticryphes semicollaris. The sequence continues at coordinate 161,400 of VXBJ01001601.1, read as the reverse complement.
AGCAGAGGGTGAAGGTAGGTTTGGTGCGTGGCACGGGGAAGGGCTCTAGAAAGCCACCTACATAGCTCTACAGCTCCACAGCATTCAGGAGGAGAGGATTTGGGGCAAGAAGATGGGTGCTCTCATGCCTCCCTGTCCATGCACAGAGGACAGAGGTCTCTTCTGCAACCCATCAGGATGCAGGCACGGACAGCTAAGGGCAGCATTTTGTAGCATAGGCCAAGCATTAGAAACAGGCCCTGAGCTCTGGTCCTAGCTCTGAACCTTTGTGCCCCAGCCTCTTGCCTGTGAAGTTTTCTGTCCTGGGGATTGTGAAGTGATGAATTTGGTAACGGCTGTGGTGCTTGCTCTGTAACGAGCAGCCTAAGAAAGCCTGTGAGGAAATTCATCACTCTGCATCTCATTCTGAGCTTGTGATTGATAACAAGTAAAGCTGAATCAATGTGTTTGGACCTGAAGAATCAAAGGAGACATCAGAAAGCTGTCCAGGTCCCATCCCAGGGGGAAGAAAGGAAGGCCAAATGCCCATGGGAATAGCAGGGCATGGTTAAGTAGTGTGTCACAATGCAGATTCTCTGGGGGACTCATTGAATGTGCCCAGGTTGTTTTTATCTGTGTTCTTTTTGCTTCTGGAAGGTTAGCCTTGCTCAGTAACTGTCACTGAATGGTGACAGCTTTTAAGTGTACTTGTTTTGGGGAGCTAAATTAAGGTCTGGAGATAAGGTGAGACCTTGTTGTGAGCTGCAGATTCCCTCACAGCTTCTCACTCACAAACGTATCTGTCCCTGCAGGCATCTGGGGAGAAACTTCGAACGACTGAGACACAAGTGCTGGTGGCTACACCTCAGAAACACTTACTTGCTGCGAGACTGAAGCTCATCTCTGAGCTGTGGAAAGCAGGGATCAAGGTAAAATAAGGACTTAGGTTTGGCACTCGTATAGCTGAAGGAGGGAGAGACTGAAGGAAGTTGTAGCAAAACTGACTCCATTAGTTGTATGCGTCTTCTGGATCTGTCCCTGTCTGAGATCTAGCGGGCAGAGAGGAAGAACAACTGAGAGCACAAAAGGCAACTGCTTGCTGCAGGAACAACGAGGCAGAGTTTTCTGTGGGGTTTTGGTGCTGGGTGTTTTGCTCCAGGATTCATCAGAGCAAATGTTTTCCACCCTCTCCTAGGCAGAGATGTTCTACAAGAAGGATCCTAAACTGCTGAAGCAGCTGCAGTATTGCGAGGACATGGGGATCCCCCTTGCTGCCATTGTAGGAGAACAAGAGCTGACAAATGGAGTCATCAAGCTGCGAGATGTCATAACAAGACAGGAGGTGAGAATGTCTTTTTTGCACCAGATTTCAAAAGTGCTCCCAAAAATCTAGAGATTACTGAAAGGCGCTGGGGTTTCCCTTAGTTCCTTCTGAGTGCTGTAGCATGGATGTATAGGGTGACTGCTCTAGAAAACCAGTTACAAACTGTGTTGGTACCCACAGTAAGTCCTTGGGGCCAGATCGAAGGGTGCTTTGCTCAGGGTTCCACTGCTGCTACCCCCTTCTCTCCATTTGTTCTGTAGGTGGATATCCCAAGAGAAAAGCTTGTTGATGAGATCAGAAGAAGGCTGGAGCCCTAGGACTTTTCTGGCCAGAGCAGCTTGACTGAACTGTACAACTGGAACCCTCCAGCACCCTTAAGCCATTCGCTTCCTACTAAAGGCTGGTCAGCATCTACTAGCCTCAGGCTTGTCTGCCCGGGGTAAGGTAGCATCTGCTTGGAAAGAAGGAAGCAGGTTTTAAAAGTTATGGACAGCACAGTCACGAGGTTAACCTTCCAGTTAAACTGCTCTGAAGAATGTGTCAGGCTTGTGGGTTCCTAATATTGCGGTACCTGTTACCGTGCAGCCATTTCCATCCGCTGTGGGCAGTTGCGGTGGTGGCAAGGGCACAGATAGATGTGGTGCAGCTCAAGTAGGATCAGGCTGAGCTCTGGAGTTAGGGAAGTGGGGGGAAAATGATAATCTGTGGCATGTTGGGCACCCGCAGGCTTGGCGTGTCGGGGGAGTGTGGCAGTGGAAGGCCACCCCCACCCCTCTGAGGTCGGCAAGGGAATCTCGGGGCTACCAACGGGTACAGGCCCATGGGAGCCCAGGGCTGTCTGTGGCACCAGACAGTAGGGCCCACAGGCTCCCTCAGGGGAAGGGACACAGCAGGGTCTGGTGCAGCTAGGCGGGCAGGCTCCGGACGGTGCGAGCAAGGAGGAACTCTGTATTTTTATATATAAAAAAAAATAAAATCAAAACAAACTGCAAAAAAACAGCCTTGGGCGTTTCTTCCAGTTGCGCGCCGCCGGCGCTGAGGCGAGGTGCTGCCCTGCGCGCAGAGGGCAGTGCGCAGGCGCGGATCCGCTGCCCTGGCAACGGGCGGGAGCGGCAGTGCGCAGGCGTGGGCTGGGGGTGCGGCAGTGCGCAGGCGCAGTTGCCTTCCGCCGGCGGTGCGCAGGCGCGGTGGTAGTGAGGGGGCAGCAGTGCGCAGGCGCGGGCCGGCAATGGCGGACGAGGTGGCGGTGCGGGCCCAAGCGGAGACGGTGCGGCGGCTCAAGCAGGATAAGGCCGATCCTGACGAGGTGTGGGGCCGGGAACGGGGTGGCGGAGCTTCGGCGGGGGATTCGGGAGTTGCTGGGAGTGGGGTGCTGGAGGAGGCCCAGTATGACTGGGAGGGGGGTGCTGGGATGCTACGACGGCTTTTTCTATGAGGACAGGCTGAGAGAGTTGCAGTGGGTTCGGTCTGGAGAAGAAAAGGCTCCGGGGAGATCTTGGAGCCCCTTCCAGTCCTTCTAGGGGCCCCAGAAAAGCTGGAGCTGGAGAGGGACTCTTGATGAGGAAGGGGAGCCATAGGATGAGGGGGAAGGGTTTAACATTGAAAGAAGGGAGATGGATCTGAGATGTGGGGAAGAACTTACTTGGTGTGAGGGTGGTGAGCGCCTGGCCCAGGTTGCCCCGAGAAGCTGTGGCTGCCCCATCCCTGGAGGGGTTCAAGGCCAGGTTGGAGGGGGCTTGGAGCAACCTGATCTGGTGGGAGGTGTCCCCTTCTAACACTGACTGTTTTATGACTCTGTTACTGGGAGGGAGGGGACTGGGGCTTGGAGGGTGTTGGTATGGGGAAGATAGGCTTGGAGGAACTGGGGTTGTTGGTGCTGGAATGGAGAGAGGGTTGCTGGATGTAGGGGGAGGGTGCTGTGGGGAACTGGAATTATTGGTGTAAGTGTTGCTGGGCTAGAGGTGGTGGCATTGGGAAGAGGAGTGTCAGGGAGGATGGTCCAGGCTGGAGAACTGAGGGGATGGGGAGATTGATGATAGTGGTGTTAAACTGGAGAGAAGGATGGTTGGGTGAGGGCGTTGGAGACTGACAACACTGGGTACATGTAGCAGGAGCTGGTGGTGCTGTGCCTGGTGCAGAGGCTGGTAGGATGAGGAGGGTAATGGAGGTTGTGAAAGTCAGAGAATGGTGGGGATACTGCGATTGGGGTTCTTGCAGCAGAAGTGAGCAGTACTTGAGAGGAGCAGGGGGTGCCCCTCTGGCTGCTGTGGGAGACAGGAAGCAGTGGATGTATTGAGGCAGGGGAGTCTGGGTGTACTGGGAACGCTGAGGCTGGAAGTATTGGGGAAAGCCTCTAGGCTGGGCCTGGCAGATGGGCTTACCCCCAGCTCCCTCTTTATTCCCTCCCCAGATTGCGAAGGAGGTGGCAAAACTGCTGGAGATGAAGGCACAGATTGGGGGAGATGAGGGGAAACACAAGTTTGTGCTCAAGACCCCAAAGGTAACTTCTCTGAGTGCACATACTCGTGTGTCTCTCTGTATGCACGTCCTGCTCTCATGCACACACACCTGCCTCTGCTGAATCTCAGCACAGACTTTTCTGTCTTTATTCTCATTTCTGTTTCACTTTTGTCAGCAGGGGAGAGAGAGAGGAGGGGAAAAATCCCTGACAGTATCTGGCCCAGATACCCTACTAACTTAAAGACTTTCTGGTGCTTCTGTGATGAACCACCCACTAGCTGGTGTAGTCAGGAAGTTAAATTCCCTTTTGGTCAAGCTCTATATTAGCTGCCCAGGGTGAGAGGTCTCATATCTGCTTGAATTGCGCTATTTGAAATAAGGTTATGACTTGCATCACCCCAATGAGTTTAGGGCTAGGACTCTTCAACTCTTGTAGCAAAGACCCCACTAGTCCCTGCAGTGTTAGCTCTTGTGGATTGAGGATCTTCAAGCAGGTCCTGTTCCCTCTTAAACTGGATGGAGCTGCTGGTCGGTTGAGTGTGAAGTGTGGCTCTGCTGGTATGAAGCATATTGTGGGGGAACTGCAAAGCATAAGCCAGCCAAAGAAACTCAGGTGCCCAGCAATGCTTGTCAGAAATGCTCAGCACTTGTTGAAATGTGAGGAGCAAGAGAGTTCTTGTGGCTTTTGGTCCATGGAAGTGGGTAATCCCGTTTACTGACCAGGTCTGGCCAGCTCCTGATGTTTTTTGTGCCCTCTTGCAGAAGGACCTTTCCTACAGGGACAGCTTTTCAGTCCCCTGGGCCCCTGAAAATAGTGTCTGTAATGCAATTTATGCTGATTTTTTTTTTTTCTTTTGTAACCTGAATGTTTTGTCACTATCAGCTGACTGGAGACCAACTGCACTTCCATGCTGTGGTGTGGAAATAGTTTTGAATGTTCCTCACAGATACAACAGGTTACGTTAACGCCACTGACTTAGGAAATGCCTCAATACTGTCCTTTGTCATATGTTTTTGTTAAATGTAATTGTGATGCAAGACCTGGAAAGTGGAAGAGTATTTCATTATGTAAGAACGCGGGGAGAGGATTTTGCAGCTCTGAGTGCCAGGGAAATGCATCTGATTTTTCCAGCTGGTCTCAGCCACGTCAGTGTGCTGCTGAGAGCTGCTCTGCGCTCTGTGACCTGCAGGTGGGGTGTTAGCAAGTGCCGGCCCTCTGCTTCCTCCTGCCTTACTGCTAGTCCCTTGAAAAGTGAAAGGTGGGGGTCTAGTTAATTAGCAGGGATTTATGTGTTGCTGAGAGCCTAAAAGCAGTCATTGAAATAATTCAGTGACTCTTAACACCAAATTGAGAGGGAGCACATCCCAGTGAATGGTAGATGGGCACTTTGCAGGTATCACACTTTGGAAAGATGGTTTTTCTGTATATGTGTTTGGAAATTTTAAAGCTGCCGGTTGTTTCACAGCTTCTAAACAGACCTGTTCTCTGATTCCACCCCTGGGTGGCTCATTGTGCAAGGGTCCACCTGATAACATTTGACTTGGAGCTGTGGACAGATCCAAGCTGCGTTGTCATCCTCAGAAGTTTTGAACTCTCTGAGTGTTGGATCTGTGTTAACTCCTTTGTTTCCTGCTTGGTGAAACTCCTGAATCAGATTTAGCTCTGCAGACCATGGTATGTCTGATGTGTGTCCTGATATTTTCCAGTATTCTTTGGTGCTGCTTTTTACTACCTCTCCTGATAATCTGGTGTCTGGACATGGTCTCTCTGGCTTTGGTGTATGACGCCTTCTTCACATCACCTCTGACATGTCTCTCCACTGTGTGCCTCTAACCCAACTTGTCCTTTTCTTTTCCTTACCTGGCCCCAGGGCACGCGGGACTACAGCCCAAAGCAAATGGCCATTCGTGAGAGGGTTTTCAATGCCATCATCACCTGCTTCAAGCGCCATGGAGCAGAAGTCATTGATACGCCAGTGTTTGAACTGAAGGTGAGTGAGGACACAGGACGTTGGCTGAGCCGATGAGGATCCTGCAATTGCAAGCTTGCAATGTGTTGAGGGCTGAGTTTTCTTCTTCCATCTCCTCCCTTTCTCTCCTTGTTTTCTATGTGCTCTAGGGCTGATCCCTTGTCACTGAAGATTCTGTTTGTATGTCCTTTTGTTGTAGGAGACGCTGACGGGGAAATACGGTGAAGACTCAAAGCTCATCTATGACCTGAAAGATCAAGGAGGAGAGCTGTTGTCCCTGCGCTATGATCTGACAGTATCCTGCCACAGCCAGTGCTGAGGGGTCTTGTCATCTCCTTTTGGGGCACCGCTGTTCAGAGGGCAAGGGATGAGGGGGGAGGACAGCCCCTTGGCTGAGGAGTGAACCACGGGGAGTGTGGTTCAGCGGGTGCAGAAACCTTGCTCAGTTATTTACTGTATGTTGCTTCTGTTTGGCGAAGTAACGCTGGTATGTTGAGGGAAGGAAGATCTGTAGAGTGTGGTTTCTCCTCAGCAGGGTGCCCGCATGAGACTGAAATCCAACCTCAAGTGGTGCTGGAAGATGCCTGCAGGGACACTTAATGGCAGCTTGGTGGGCTGTATCTTGGACAGTTGTGGAGACCTTGGGGATCTGTGGCAAGTCCAGCTCTCTCTTAGCAGTTGCTTTGCCCTAGCATGTGTGGGTGCTGGGGAGATAGCGAGGACTCAGCACTGCCTGTGACTGATAATTGGGTGGGATGATCCTTCCCATTCCCATCCTTAACCCTACCACCTAAGGTGCCCTTCGCTCGCTATTTGGCCATGAATAAGATCACCAACATCAAGCGCTACCACATCGCTAAGGTCTACAGGCGGGACAACCCAGCCATGACCAGGGGCCGCTACAGGGAGTTCTACCAGTGTGTGAGTTTGGCCATCGACAGGGACGCTGCTGATATCAGGGTTGTAGGTTGGGCAGTGTTTGTGGGGACATAGCACCATAAAAATGTAGGACCAAAGGCTGTGTTACCCTGCAGCGGCCTTCTCTGGCTGTGGAAAGCTCAGGAGGATCCACTGATCTCTTCAGTGTGCACTTATGAATGTGAAAATCAGTGTGACAGTGGGAGAGTGAGGACAGTGGCTGGGACACAGTGTGCTGGCGTATCAGGGAACTTTGTAATGCAGCCCCCAGGTGCCTCAGGTCTGCTTCACACTGTGGAGGGGAGCAGCTCCTTGCTCCATCCCACAGTGCTTCTCAGCCTGGTGCAGGGAGAAGAAGAATTTCCTTCTGATCCCAAGTCTGGCAACAGTTGAACTCCAGGTATGTTAGCAGGACACAGGAACCAGGCAGGCAACTCAGCTGTAGGATATGCTGCTTCTGTCCCATGCTTAGTCAATCCTTATTTGAAAGGAAGGGGAAAAAAAAACCCAGAGGTGAAATTACAGAACAGGCTAGAAAGCAATTTCCTTTGTGGCTTTCTCAGACAGAGTGTGGTAGCCCCAAGGAAGGGCTTTGTTCCACTGTACTAACACAGTCCCTGGGACCTCATATTGCAAATTCCTGCTTGAGAATATTCATCGTACAAGCTCAGTGAATACCTTCCAGCTCCAGCTTGGTGAATTCCTATTTCTGGATAACTTCAGGTCTTTGCCTTCTGTCTCATCTGAAACCCTGTTCCAACCTCTCACTCCTAGGGTAGCTAGAAATCGTCTTCTAATACCTGGAATAAACTTACTTGTGGCTGATAGTTTACTTTTCCTTGTGCCAGTGCAGCTCTTGAAACGGTAGCTGTCCTCCCTTCATATGGATTCTTCCCCATTCCCAGATAAACGTTTGGGAAGTGTTTAGAGGAATTTTCCCCACCTTATGCCACGCACACCAAGCTCTGTTACCTTCTCTCCGTGGAGATGCTTTACTTCTTTGCTCAGCCTAGTAGCTTTGTCTGCATCCTTTCTTAAATATAATATACACCAGCCTTGGGTTGGGTTTTTTTCAGTGAGATTTCACCTCTGCCATGCACAGCGGTAGTGGCACTGTCCTGACTGTACCAGACCTTGCCCAACTTCCACAGGGATTGCATCAGCCTTTCTTGCACTCGGCTCATTGGGGATTAACTGATATGATCTTATCTCTTTCCTCCTCCATTGCCCTAATTTATTTTGGGAGCTTAGCGCAGCTGAAAGGTACCCAGTTAATCAGTGATTCCATTAGTCAAAATATCATTGAATACCTTATATTTGGGGATTCATATATGAGAGTGGAATAAGAGGTCTCTTGTTGCTTCTGTATTTCTCTCTGAACACTGATGTTGTTTTTGCTATTTTCCAATCACGGGGTACCAGCCTATTGAAACATCTCACTGTTGTGCTGTAGTCCATCTGCTAATTTCTGGTGGAGACCACTCAGGTGTTCTGATTTCTTTTCCTGTCTTGGCAGTTCAAGCTAGTTTTGCCTCGGTTGAGATTGCTTCTTCCCTGATGATTAACTTGATTGATATGTGTATTAAACAAAAATATCCTAAGAATCAAGATGAAACATGTGGCATGTAGGTCATACCAAATAATAAGTAATTTTCTCCTCCCCTTACTGGTTCCTTTGTTCTATTTATTTACTGCTGGTGATCCCTCTGCTGTCTCCTTTTTGTTGTCTGTCAAGGATCTCCGTTTCAAAGTGTGTCACGCATTAAACTGCTGTGTCAGAGGCAGGGAGCGGGTCACACACCTCCAGAAGCAGAACGGCTTCTCACAAACCGCACAGTATGCAAACTCCTTGCAGTGCAGTGGACACAGACCACTGCCACCTTCGATGGAAAAGGGTCATAACCCATATCTTGTTCCTTGTGGATCCTCCCGGAGGGGGCTAGTGCTCCCTTATACCCATTTCTGTCAGTTTTTGTAAAGAAACTGCTAGTAGCAGCAGAGTTGAAGCCGTGTTGCTGCAGCCCAGCCAGCGATCATAAATTGCTCACTGCCTTTTCCTGTGCCCCAGGATTTTGACATTGCCGGCCAGTTCGACCCGATGATTCCCGACGCTGAGTGCCTGAAGATTGTGCACGAGATCCTGAGTGACCTGCAGCTCGGGGACTTTCTTATTAAGGTGAGAGCGGGTGGGTTTCTCTGTGCCATGGTGGAAGGCAGTGGTGGTTGTTCCTGTAGTTTTGCGCAGCAGCTCCTTTTCCCACTCTTAACACCTGATCCAGAAGCCACAGTTCATCCCCCCCCCTTTTCTGCCTCCTCGTGGTGTATACTCTAAAAGGCTGGACCTCAGTTCAGACTTGCCTGAGCTGGGAATGCGAGGAGGTTTTCTGGGAGTGCAGTCAGCAGAGTTCTCTCTAGCATTATCCACAGTTCTTTGCAACACATCCAGCCACCAAAAAACCAAACCAGGTTATTGTCTCATTCACTGCCTGCAGCAAAACATAGGCTCTGGCTGAGGGTCCCTGCTTTGTCCCAGTTCCTGATGCCCCCTTAGTTAGGGACATGTGCTCGGTGTGTACTGTGGTGTCTGCAGACTACTGCCTTCCCACCAAGTCCTTTCTGGGGATGAGGCCTCTTCCAGAAGAACAGTTGTGACCTGCTGTAGGTTGAGCTGGTGATGTGCTTCACAACACCTTTTTTCTTGGAGTGGCAGCAAATGGTGCAGTTCAGGCAGGAATCGTAGACCGGTTTGGGTTGGAAGGGACCTTAAAGATCATCCAGTCCCACCTCCTGCCGTGGTCAGGGATCTTTCCCCTAGATCAGGTTACTCAAAGCCCCGTCCAACCTGGCCTTAAACACCTCTGGGAAGGGGAAAGGTGTAGGAAAGCGATGGGAGGAATGCCTGCTGGGCCATTGCTGGGCTCTGCAGGGGAGGGGAGCAGTGCACACTGGGTGTTGTGCTATGTTCTCCGCTGGGAAGGGGGGCAGTTACCTGCTCTTGAACCTATCTGGGATGAGGTAAAGAGCTGTGCACAGGAACTGCTTGTCCAGCTAATGTGTTTGCAGTTGTGAAAGTGAATGTCCTTCACGATGAGAAGGCACCCCTGCAACCAGGAACAGTAACCTGCCTGCCGTTATTCTTGTCTTCCATGAGCCATTGTCCTGTTCACGTTGATGCTGGAGGATTGCAAACTCCCAAGAAGTCTTTGTTTCTGTCTACTTTAATTGTTGATGTTCTCACTACACATGGAAAGGCTGAATCCAGCTGAGCCTTTGGCCTCAATTACCTAATATTACAGAGCATAATTATACTATAAAAAACCAAAAATTCCTAGTGAGGTTTTAACATAATCAGATGCCCCTTTGTTCTTACACTGAGAGAACAGGGTAACACACTGAATTTGTCTCCTTAGTCTGTGGTCTGTTCTGATCTGTTTTATATGTGTCCATATGAGGGGACTCTTAAGCTCCATTGTTTTTTCTCTGTTGAGTGGAGGAGTCTGGGGCTCTAGAAGAAGCATGTGAGAGCTCTACCCAGGCTTGGTAGGATTCAGCTGTGTTAGCTGCCTTCTGTGGGCAGAGGGGCAGCTTAGCTCCCCAGGAATGGGAAGGAGACTTAAAACTAGAGAGGAGAGGAAACAGGACACAGCTGAAGCATCTGTTTGAGTTCGTAGTTAATGACTTGCTCCCTCTCTCCCAGGTCAACGATCGACGCATCCTTGACGGGATGTTTGCAGTTTGCGGTGTCCCAGACAGCAAGTTCCGAACGATCTGCTCCAGTGTTGACAAACTGGATAAGGTACGGGCTGCAGCTGCCACTGCTGGAGTTTCAGTGAGTCTCTGTCCTTCTGGGCTGCTCGGTCCATGAGAACTGGTTGGAAAACTGATAAACATCAAGTTGCTCTTGTTCCCCCCTTGCTCTGGAGGGGAGCCACGCAGAGCACAAGAGTCACATAGGAAAACCAGATCCTATGCTTTCTTTTCCAGTATCCCACAAGGTCCTGACAAATGGAAAGGAGGGAGGGACTAATGTTCTTCACGTGGGAGGTTCAACACCCCAAATCTCAGCTTTCTTAAGGTGCTGCTGCTGCTTATGAACCAGGATCATTAAAACCTGCCCCCAGACTGGGCCAGGGCACTGAAAAGTTTTCAAATGCATTACGTTCAGTTGGGTGGTGTGAGGAGTCACAGTTGTGTCCTGAATAGAACAGCCCAGATTGGAAGGGATCCTGAAAGATCATCTGGTCCAACCTTTACTAAAATTTCAGATTTCAGTTGCAAGTGTGACAGAAATGGTCAAACTCCGTGGTGATGCAGGAGCTTCAGAAGTGCAATCATGAGTGACAGTCTGTAATCACAGTCTGCAAGGCAATTAGCTAGCAGGTGACAGCCCTGAGTTAAATGGAAATCCACAGATGAGCAGGTTGCCAGAGCTGTTGTGTTGTCCAGGACCTTATTTGTAAATACTGTCCTGCAAACTGGCACTACACTTGATTGACAATGCTGTGTCTAACATCCCTCCTGTCCAACAAGACATGGAGTCTGCAGCGTGTGTGCATTGCTGGCCAGGCTGCTTCAGTGGGATCAGTGTATCATTGGACAGTGTGTGCTTCTGGCTGCTTGTGGGACCCTCAGGAAATGGTAAAGAGCAGCAGGGAGACAGCAAAGAGAAGTGAGGTGGGGATGTGTGGATGAGGTGTATTTTACCTGGAAGCAGAGAAGAGGATGTGGAGTGAGAAGGGGTAAGAGATCAGAAGTGCAGACCTGAAAAATAACCCCAGAAGACAGGTCTGTTTGGTGTTGTGCTGCCCTATGTAGCCCCCCCACACTCCCAGCACATCTTCATGCTTTTCTGTGGCTGCCATCAGTGCAAGCATGTTTTGCTAGGAATAGAGCTTCCTGGGGCTGGCATGGGCAGGGGCACAGTCACAGGGACGTGTGTAACATCTCCTGGTCACCTCATTCCCAATTCTGCTGATCTGGGTGTGTAGCACCGGTGTTTTTTATAAAACACGTGTGTAGACATCGCTGTTCATGTGGTCGGACTGAGGTTTGGTGTGACACGGGACAGCCCCCTCTGTGTGCAGCTGCTCCCGTGAGACACCAGGCAGGAGGGACCTGCAGGTTTGCCCTCAGCAAGGTGCCTCAGGAGAACTGGCTGCTGTGAAAGTCTCTATGGGATTCGGGGCATTTGTGTGGCCCTTTGAGAGGAGGGAAAGGTGTCACTGTAGGTACAGCTTTTTACTTGCAGCTGATTGTCTTGACTGTAGGCCCAAGTCAAGTATAAAGATGCTGGAAATCAGTCTAAAACTGCGTATACAGTCCTTTGCTGACAGCTAAGGAAGAGGAACCTTAAGATGAAGTGCAATCTAAAACCTCCGTTTTTTGGCTCGGGATCTGAAGCAGAATTTGGAGGCGAATTTTTGTGCAGTTCAGAGTCACATGGGGCACACTGTGCTGACTGCTTAGAGGAGGGCTCCTCACCTTCCCACGAAACCCTGTTAAACAAAGCGGCCTTGTATCTCATCTCCTGTGTTCGCTTTGCTTTGTTCAAGGATGAACTGCATTTTCCCTCGGGAGGGCCTCATCTGACAGTCAAATCGAGTCAACTAGAGGAAGGCTCACTTAAAGTCCTGTTAGCAGTGAGATCTGTTGCAAAGGCAAACCAAAGTGTAGGTTTTGGGGCTTTGTATGTGTGGAAAAGCAATAGGAAGGGAGGAGTGGGCTTTTATAGAGTGGGGTAATTTCCCTGTTTTCATACCAAAATGAAAACTGATTTATCTCAGTGCAGCTGGATGCAATCAAGACTCTGGTCTTGATCCCTTGACAGTGGGAAACCTGCAGCACGTTCTGCTTATGTTGGGTTTTTGTGTCACCCAACCTGACATTTTTCCAGGTGGTAGATGTGACCAGCAATGCTTTCTTGACTGGTGTTTATGACTAAGCACCTGCCCAGGGAAACCACAGCAGCAAGACACCTCTCAGACTCGGTGCTTTTACAGTACTGATGATTAATTCTAGCCAGAAATCAAACCCAAAGTATTTGTCCAGGGGTTTCAAGTTTTTGGGCAGCTTTGCTGACTGCAGGGTTGGGAAACAGTGTGCAGAGGTACAAGAAATGGAGTTATGACCATATGACCATGCTCTGAGAGCAGCATCTGATCTGCTGCTTCTCTTATGCACCTCTTAATCACACTGACACTGCTGGGGTTCTGCCATGTAAAGATGTGTCAAGGGCAGGTATGTCTGTTCACTTGTACTGGGCAGGGCCACCAGAGATCCTCCCCAGGAGAGAATGTGGCCCTGGAGCAGTGGCTGATGTTCTCTCCCTTCGCAGATGCCGTGGGAAGAAGTGAGGAGCGAGATGGTAGGAGAGAAGGGGCTCTCTCCTGAGGCTGCAGACCACATCGGGGAGTACGTCCAGCTTCACGGTGAGCACTGGGGTCCAGCCCTCGGCCTTGTCCTTCCAGGCTGGGCAGGGCCAGTGACAGAGAGGTGCAGGCTGGGCCCACTGTCACAGGTGTTGCTGTACTGGCAGCCCTGAGACATGGCTCATTCCCACAGGTGGCCTGGACCTGATTGAGCGGCTTCTGCAGGACCCCAAGCTGTCCCAGAACAAGCTGGCCAAGGAGGGGCTGGGGGACATGAAGCTGCTGTTTGAGTACCTGACCCTGTTTGGCATCACAGGGAAGGTGAGGAGGTTGGAGGCGGGAGGGGGGCAGCCCGGGCCCCTCCAGTGCACCCAGTAACGGGGTTCCCTTGTGTCCTACAGATCTCTTTTGACCTGAGCCTGGCGCGGGGTCTGGACTATTACACGGGGGTGATCTTTGAGGCTGTCCTGCTGCAGCAGGAGGACGACCACGTGGAGGAGTCAGTCAGCGTTGGGAGCGTGGCTGGAGGCGGTCGCTACGACGGGCTGGTGGGGATGTTTGATCCCAAAGGACGGAAGGTGCCCTGTGTGGGGGTCAGCATTGGGATCGAGCGGATCTTCTCCATCCTAGAGCAGAGGGTGGAGGTAGGTGCCTTTGGTGCTCAACTAAACATGGAGAATGAGCAAGGATTTATATCCTTCCCAGCCCAAGAGATGCTGAAGCAACTCTCCCTTGCTGCAGCCTTTGATGGAGAAATCAGCCAGGCCTCTGCTGTGCTCTGCAGCAGGAGTCAGAACCAGTACATGATCTCCTGTTTTCTCTGGCTTGGGATATGTTTTCTGGGGCTTTCACTGCAGGCAAGATCCCTTTTCCACTAGCCCTTGGAGATGGCTTGTTCAGCTGCAGCTGGAGGGGGCACTGAAATCCTCAGCAGTATCTGGTACCCAGGTGGGGGGCTCTGCTGTTTCCCACTGCCTTAGGCACCAGTGTGACCCCGTATTCCCCTTGGCACGCTGGCACCAAGACAGCAGCCTCACACACATCTGCTTGTGCTGCCCAAGGCAGAGATCAGACAGGGATCAGATGTCCCTGGGCAGGGAGCACGGAGCCTCTGGGGATTTCCCAGTTTCTTTTTTCCTATTTCCCCCCTCCTCAGCGTTGTGGTACCAATGTGTTGTCTCCTCCGTCCCAGTCAACAGGTGTTAAATAGGTCTTTGTAGGCTCCCAAAACACCACCACGCATTTCCCCCACCCAAGAGACTTGTGGGGAGCTCTCTCAACAGCCAGACACAACCAGGATTTCTAAATGAAAGCTGAATTCTTTCCCCACCGCCTACAGTCCTGGCCAGACGCGTTCCTCTGCAGGTGACCTTTTAAAGGCTTCTCCCTTCAGCGGAAGCAGTGGCAGGAAAATGCCACTTTGAGTATCCAGCATCTGCCACGGGAGCAGGTGGCTGCTGACAGCGCTGGAGCATCTCAGCTCCCTGCTGTTAATCCCAGCCATAGTTAGAATAACCCTGTAGAGCAGACAGCTGCCTCTGCCAGGCTCGCTGCTCCTGAGCTACTCGCAGCAGATCCCTGGGAGGCTCTTGTGTGTGGAGAAGCAGTCTCTAGACAGAAGCTGGCAGGGAATTTGCTCCTCCAGCCCACACACCTGTGGCACAAGAGGGATGGGAGCCACTATCATGGAACAACCGCAGAAGATGAGATTCTGGACCAGGATGGGTTCTGTGGGGCTTCCCTGTCTCTCCTGAGTTTATGCTGTTTATCCCACTCAGCCTGATTCTCTTCACCATGACATCCATGGGCCTGGGGTGGGGACTCATGTTGCTCATCAAGTCTCTCATATCTCTGTATGTCCATGGCATCTTTTGTGTCTTGTCACCTCTCTAGGCCTCTGAAGAAAAGATCAGGACAACAGAGACACAGGTGCTGGTGGCCTCTGCCCAAAAGAAGCTCCTTGAAGAGCGGCTGAAGCTCATTGCTGAGCTGTGGGATGCTGGAATCAAGGTATGACCAGGTGATGGCCAAGTCAGGAACTGCCTGGTCCATTCTCTGTGCCCAGAATGGAACAGGTGTGGCTTTGCTTTGGGAGGAAGGATCCTGGGGAGAAGGTGGGCAGCAGACTACCTTCCTGCATGGAGCTTGCCTCTTCTTGGTATCCCAAATCAAATATTCTCCAGGAGGAGCTGGGCAGTGTGACTTGGTCAGCACTGGAACACTGCAAGGGCTGCTCTGTGTCTCTTACTTCAAGACAGATTCCCAAAGCAGGTGACACTCCAGCCCCTGTTGGCTGGCAGCTGGGATACCGTGCTGATTCTAACAAAAATAATTTTTAAAAAAACCACCATGGAGCCTTGCCAGGAGGAGCCTGGGCTGGTTTCAGCAAGACCCTGCTTCCTGCCTGCTGTGGGCAGGAGTCCCTCAATGGCAGAGCAAAGAATGTCTGGGTGCTCTATGGGGCTCCAGACTCTGTAGGGGACACTACAGGGGTCAGCCCTGCTCTGACAGACTTCCTGTGATAGGTAGTGTCTTGTGAGCACCTTTGAGCTGTGTTGTGTTACTCATTAGCTGTAACACATGGCCTTCTCTATTAGCCCATCTTCTCCCCCAGTGCTGACCAGATGTCAATTAGCAGATTGGCCCAGCAGAACCTGGTTGAGGGGGGGACAGCACTGATTGTGACCTCCTGCCATGGTTCTCTTCCAGGCAGAAGTGCTATACAAGAAGAACCCCAAGCTGCTGAACCAGCTGCAGTACTGCGAGGAGACAGGCATCCCCCTTGTTGCCATCGTGGGTGAGCAGGAGCTCAAGGACGGAGTTGTCAAACTGCGGGATGTGGCCACCAGGGAGGAGGTGAGGCCCACGGTGGCTTGGCGTGACGGGGGATGGCTGCTTGACCCTTCATCCCAGCTCAGGCTAGCCCCCTAGACTCATCCATACCCCTCAGGTTGTACATGGCAAGGTGGCTTTGCTGTCCCTCATCTGGAGCCTAGTGCCCAAAGAGGACATCAGAGGAGCAAGATGCTTCCACCCGATGTGGCAAGCCTCCGAGGCTTAGCAAAGCTGCTGATGCAGAAGGTGTGAGGGGAAGGCTCTTCACACACCAGGCCTCGCAGATTGGACAGAAGACCTGTAGGCTGATGGTGATGGCCTTGTTGGGGCACATTGTTTTGGAGACTGAGTGAGGTGGGTTTCCTCAGCCCATGGAGCATGTGCCCTGGCATCAGTTTGCCACTGAGCCCCCTATATCAGATTTTCAGGATTTTCTACATTGGCTTTGTTGTTAGTTTTTTTTCCAAGGCATGGGTCTGCCACTGAAGGTCCTGGAGGTGCACTTTTGCAGCAAGAAGGACCAGTGCCCATCTGTGCACTGATCTTGGCTTTGGAACCAGTAGGAAAGACTGGGAAGAGTGCTGCTCTCATGGTGGATGGGCAGGAGAGGGCTTGGTTGAGTGCTTGTTCTCACAAGCTGAGCTCTGTGTGTGCCGCAGCCCCCCCCTCCCCCCTGGTCCCAGTAAGAGGGACTGGTGACAGCACCACGGTGTGCCCTCCCGAGACACAGGGCCATGAAAGCAGTGTGGGACATCCCTCTGGGACCACAGAAGGTCTCTGTACGTCAAGCCGCTTGCGTTGTATCGAAGCCAACTTTGTGCTCCCCTGTTGCAGGTCAACGTTCGCAGGGAGAGCCTGGTTGAGGAGATCAGGATGCGAACGAGCCGGCCCTAAACCCCCCCAGGGACACGTCTCCTGGTTTGCTGCGTTCCCCCTGACACCCTTCCTCCTGTGAATGCCTCCACCGGGCCACGTGGCAGCGGGTGCAGGGTCGTGGGGGCCTCTGAAAGCTGTATTTATTCTTATGTAATGATCCCCCACCCGTTCCTGCCGGCAGCAGAGGGGCTGCACCCACTCCCAGGCCGTGCCCCGGCCCTCCACGATGTCGCCGGAAAGATATTTTCAAGTGGCTCCGGCAAATGCCAGCCTCCCTCTGCCACCACTGCGGTGACACGTGGAGCCACAGGCTGGGAAGAGACCCCGGGGGTCTTGGCTGCGGCTTCTTGTCCCTGTTGCTTTGAATAACCCTCCTGCCCAGTCCCTCTGCTCCTGCNTTTCCCCGGGGGACGGCGACTGAGTTACCTGCTTCCTTGCCATTTATAAATGTTGCTGTGGATGTGTCTCCCGCTGCCCTGCTTCCGACCCCCTGCAAAGCCC
>VXBJ01001601.1:74313-135651 GCA_013400055.1 Nycticryphes semicollaris | reverse complement strand
GTCCCCCTCTCCAGGGTACCCCTCCCAAGTCCTCCCAACCAAGAACCCCCCCATCACCAGGTCCCTTCATCTCAAAGACACCATCCCCGACCTTCCCCCCATTCTGGGGGGGGCCCTCAGTCACTGTCATCGCTGTCGCTCCCCGCTGCCTCTGGCTCGGCCTCATCCCGCAGATCAGCGAAGAAATCGGCCCCGTTGCCCACAGCCTTGCTGCTGAGGGCCGGCAGCGCTACCCCTTTTTTCTTCTTCTTCCGGTAGTCGTCCACCACCATCCCCCCCAGGGCTGAGATGTTCCAGAACTTCACCTTCTGGTCATGGCCACAGCTGGCCAGGAGCTGCCCCCCTGGGGCCACCGCCAGCTGCTCAATGGGCTCCCCCAGGTGCTGCCCGACACAGCCCAGTACCCGGTTCGGCAGGATGTTCACCGCCCTGGGGGACACCGGTGGCCCCATCAGGACCTTGCAGAAAGGTAGAGTCCTGGGCCACCACAAGCTCAGCACAAGCTCGGCATGCCCTCCCTCCCCTTGCTTCTAACCAAGGCTGACCATGTACCACACCCTCCCCACTTCATCCCACCCTGTCCCACCCCACCCTACCCTACCTCACCCCATCCCATGCCCCTGACCTGATGACTCCATCCAGGGACCCCACGCATACGATGCTGTCCGTGACAGGGACCATGCAGTCAACGGACTCTGCCCTCAGAGCAAAGCGGTCACTGGCAGCCCCGAAGCCATCCCAGTTGAAGAGGTAGATGGTGCCTTCGCTGGAGCCACACGCCACTTTCTTCCCCCTCTGGGGAAGATGGAGGACAGTAAGGCAGAAGCAGAACAAGAGACATGGAGAGGGATCCAGGACCCTGTGCTCCACCGCAGGGCCCAGCACCAACCTTCAGCAGCACGACAGACGTCAGGTCCCCGTTCTGTGGCTCCGAGAGCAGGTCAAAGCGCCGCCTCTTCACGTTGAAGACGCCCAGGGTGCCATCGCCGCTGCGGTAGGTGGAAGGGACATGTGGAGAGCATGGGACAGGGGTCTTCCCCCAGCTCCCTGCGTGGGCAGGGGAGAACCCAGCACGACAGAGGAGCCCTCTCTGCCCCGGTACCTGGCGGTCAGGAGGATCTTCCTGTTCCCATCCACAGCCATGGCGCTGATGTACTCCTCCTGCTGACGGGCCTCCAGGACGGTGTCCCCCTTGCGCAGGTCCCACACCTTCAGCCCCCCATCATCATCACCCGTGGCGAAGACGTGGTTGTCGATGGGCAGCAGGCAGTTGAGGGCCGAGCTGCGGAGACCCCAGCCCCACGCCGCCACGGTCACGGCTCACGTTGGGGACGATGCTCCGGCAAGGAGGGGAGGGGACACTGCCGGGCACGAGTCCCCGGCGCAGACCTACCCGTGGGCCTTGGGGAAGCGGGTTTCCAGCCGTCCCTCCTCCACCGTCAAGACGTGGATGGACTTATCCTTGGACACGGTGAAGAGCTCTGGAGGAGCCGCCTCAGCGACCCCCAGCCCCTGCGCCCTCTCGGTGCCCCCACCCTGCATCTCCCCCCACGCACTCACTCTGCCCGTCCGGGGAGAAGGCCACGTCCCGGCACGACTTGAGGTGATGTCCCGACGACCAGAGCTGCCGGTTCTCCCCTTCGGTGCAGGAGTACGCGTACCTGCCGGCAGCGGGGCGGGCTGGCCGGGGTCCCCGGGCAGCCCCACGGCCGATGCCCCGGGAACCCCGCCCCACGGTCCGCCCCCCCCACTCACAGGTAGACATCGCCGTCCACGTCCCCCGCCGCCAGCAGGGGCCGGGCCGGGTGCAGGGCGATGGCGTTGGCCGTCGCCTCGAAGCAGATGTCCTCGGGGGTGTCCCGCAGCCGCGGCTCCGAGCAGCCCTAGAGCAAGGAAGGAAGGAGAGAGAGTGGGGCGGTGGGGCCGGAGGCGGTGGGGCCGGCGAGTGGCGCCGCGCTGCCCCCATGCCGGCTCACCTCCCCCGGCGCCGCCATGGCGGCTCCGCGCTCTACGCAGGCGCGGGGGTTATTTGCATAGCACCGCCTTGCTCATTTGCATATCGCCGCACAGCGCGCTCCTGCGGTGGAGGAGCTGTGACAGACCAGTGACTGCCGTCTGTCACAAGTTCCTTGTGTTTCGCCCCGTCAAGGGTTCGATCCCGCGGGCTCCTCTGGCCCACTCTGCCGGGTACCCCCCCGGCCTCCTGCTGGTTTCCTGCATTTCCAGCAGGACCTGCCCCCACCCCCCCGCTGTGATTTGCACGGTGGCCTCCTCCCCTGCACCCCAAGGGAGTTGGGTGGCCAAGGACCAGGCGTCCCTACCATTCCTTTCACCTGCTGGAGCTGGCAGGGCAACCCAGGGTCCTGCCCAGTGCACCCACATGACCCCCGTGCTTGCCCTTCTGGGGGCTGTTCCAGCTGCCTGTGGGCCAGTGGCCATGGCCATTCCTGTGCCACACTCGGCTGCCACACGGGGAGCAGGGCCATGCCCATGCTCTGAGGCACCAGGTTGCCCCCACATGGGATCCATCTCTTCCCCACCCAGAGATTGCTCACCCAGGATTATTTCCCCCAAATAGTCTTATTTGCTAATAAAGTAAGATGTCCACCCCCACGCCAAAAGGCTCGCGCAGTAGCCACCCTTGGCTAGGACTTGTCCTGTGAGCCCCCTGTGAGTACAAGTGGGTGAGAGAAGGAGCCCTGGCCACCCCCCTGCTGATCCAAGCCCCACCCCAGCCCCTTCCCTCTGCCCCACAAACGGGCAATTGATGCAGGATTAATGCAGTTTTATTACAACTACAACATTTACACATCATAGGCTGTACAGCAAATGGGGAGGGGGGTTTCTCAGCACAGCCCCACAGCACGGGCCCGGGGGGACACACAGAGCTGTCTGACCCCCAGCAGAAAGTGGACGGCTTAGGGGGGCAAGGAGAAGCCACCAGCAAGTTCCAGGAAGGTCCTGCAGACTAAGGGCTCCAGGAGCCAGAGAAGAAGACACTGGAGACATCAGTACTTGGGCCGCTTCACCTCAACCCTGGAAGAGACAGAGGGGTGGGAGGAGGTGAGGGTGGGGGGCAGAGACCTCTGTCCCCCTCCCACCCAGACCCATGGTTTCACCCCCATGGAACAGTGTGGGAGGCACCACAGCTCCTCAGGGCTCCCAGCGGGATGGGGCAGAAAGGGGTGGTCAAGGAGGAGCCCCAGCATGGCCTGGGTGTAGGCCCAGCACCCATGGCCCAGGAGAAGGGGTGTCCTCCAGGCCCTGCGAGTCCCAGCAGGGCAGAAACATCCTCATGGTGGCCAAATGTCCTCTCTGCTTCTAGCCCCACTGCTGAGAGCCATCAGGGAGGTCCCTGCCCGCTGCAGCCCCTGGAGAGGTGGCAGGAGAGAGCCAGGCCCCAGCACTGAAGAGCAGGGACATTTTTACTAACCCATCAGCCTCCAACTTCTTCCTCTTCTCGATGATCTGCAGAGAAAGCACAAGGTCCCATTACCCTCTGGGGAGACACTGCCCACACTTGCAGAAAGGGTGTAGGGTGCACGATACAGCCAGGGAGAGCTGTAGCCAGGCCAGCAGAGATGAGCTAAAGTGGTCCAAGTTGCCCAAAGCCTACAGAAGCTGGGCCTGTTCCCGCCTTTGCTCCATTCTGTCGCCCAAAGACCAACTGTTCTCACCTTCCCCTAGAACCCGCATACTTTTGGGGTGCTTGTGGCCAGGTCACCTTGTCAGGACAAGCCCCAGCCCTGCCGGTTAGAAACTGGGGAGCTGCTCAACACGCCTTGTCCCCTCCAGGCCCCTTTGGATGGCTCAGAGCTGCTGGTTTTGGACACGTGCATCTACTGCAGAGCCTGAGGCAAAGAGCCCTTGATCAGGACTGCTCCCGGGGACGCAGCTTCTGGTCCTGAAGCCCCAAAGATTTGGCTGACGCACTCAAAAGGAGCAAATTCAGCTTCTAGAGAAGCTACACACACACATACACCATCAGTGCCTGGCTACCAGGGCATGACCTGGACCACAGAGCCATGCCCACGACAGGGAGGGCAGGACTCGATGGAAGCTCTCCTGGGCTGCTCTAGCAGCTGGAGGCCTGAATAGATGATGCTCCAGCACCGGGCACTCACCGCGCTGATCTTCTTCCACTGCCGGTCCAGCTCTGCCTTGTCATTCGTCTCCTTGAAGCGACGGGTTTTGCGTCCCTCAGACATCTTGATCCCGTACTGGAAAGCTGCCCTGGGGAAGGAGAAGACAGAGCTTAGCGACCATGGGGGCTCCATGGGGGGATGGACACATCTGCCCCAACCACAGGGACAGAACTCAGAGCCCCTGGAAGCAGCAGGTGGGCATGAGTCCTCAAGAACAGCACTAAGAGTAAAGACCAGCCATCAGAGCCAGGACCCACAGCTCCTCCTCGGGTCCTCACCCAGACAACCCCCTTCTTTAAGCTCCTCCAGGACCCAGGTTTGGCCAGCACTGCTACCCCCACCCCAAATCCTCACCCAGGCCTTTGCAGGGAGTGCACTCACTTGGGCAGGGCTTCTTTGTTGTTCATGTATTCGCTGTACTCCTCCTGGGTGTCAAAGTCCCAGCGGCCCAGAGGTCCCTTCTTGTTACCCTGCAGGGAATGAAGGACCCAGCACAGCTCCTCAGCCTCTCACACAGCCCCAAGTGCCCAGGCAACAGCTCAGTATCCCATTGGCCCCAGCTCAACAGGCCTGTGCACCCAGTCTGGCCTTAGCTCCAATACTGTAAACATAGATTCATAGGATGGTTTTGGTTGGAAGGGAACTTAAAGACCAGCCAGTTCCAACCCCCTGCCCTGGGCAGGGACACCTCCCACCAGATCAGGTTGCTCCAAGCCCCCTCCAAGGATGGGGCAGCCACAGCTTCTCGGGGCAACCTGGGCCAGGCTCTCACCACCCTCACAGCAAAGAAGTTCCCCCACATCTCAGCTCCATCTCCCCTCTTTTGGTGTCACATCCTTCCCCCTCATAGTGTGACTCCCCTCCCTGATGAAGAGGCCCTCCACAGCTTTCCTGGAGCTCCTTTAGGGACTGGAAGGGTCTCTAAGTTCTCCCTGGAGCCTCCTCTTCTCCAGGCTGAACCCCTGCAACTCTCTCAGCCTGTCCTCACAGCAGAGTGGCTCCAGCCCTCCCAGCATCTCCACGGCCTCCTCTGGCCCTGCTCCAACAGGTCTGTGTCATTCTGATGGTGGTGGCCTCAGAGCTGGATGCAGCTGGATGGTGGAGTCTCATTGGAGCAGAGTCTCTGAGAAGCCCCAAAGAGGGGATTCCACAGAAGAGGGAGCTGAGACACCTCCCCATCACCTCAAGAATCACACGTTTGTTCCCTGGGACAATAGATCCCACCCAGACCCAGGCACATGGTGGTTCAGCAAGTCCCAAAACATATTCAACATCCAGCTCCAGAGCATCTGTCCCTCCTTCTCCCCACTGGCATCTTCTCAGCCTGCACTGGTGTCTTGTTCATTGGTCTTAAAAGCTGGTGATGGTGTACCTGGTCCATTTTGCTGTAGTCCACCTCTTCATCACTGTCCACAGCCATATCATCCATTCTGTAACAGAAAAGTATAGAAAGAGCTCAGAGTGGGTCCCTGGGACGTCGACTAGGACCTTGGAGCTAGGCTCCATCACTCGGGAGTTACAAGGTGGTGGGAGCCATCTCTGGTGCCCTCAGATCAAACACAGTTCCTGGACTAGCCAGAAGTTCCTCCAGCTGCAGGTGAGCTATACCACATGGGATTGTAAGATTGCAAACACTGCTAAGACGACTCTGCAGCGGAAAGCTGTTCCTCATCTGCCAAGGGACTGCTTTGTGGTCACAGCTCAACAAGCACGTGAATTTCCAGGGAACCCAGCAGACCCCCAGCCCTCCCTGGCAGCGAGGGGCAGCAGACCCCAGGCAGCCATTTACAGCAGAGACCAGGTCAGAAAAGGCCAGGTTGACCAGAGCCAAGGACTCGGGGGGCAGTTTAACAGCAGACTGCAACCCCAGCCAAGCCCCTTCCCACCCAGCAAAGAGACCAGCAGCCCCTCGGCACCCCCTGCTCCCAGCCCACAGCCCCTCGCCACCCCCTTACGTAGCAGGGTAACACTCGGCGTAGCTGTTGGACATGCCAAAGAAGTCCCCCAGCTGCTTCTTGTCTTCTGGCTTCTTCAATGTGACAAGAGTCAAGGAAAGCAACACCGTGCAGCCTCACAGCTCCGGGCTGAGCCCTCAGAGCCACCCAAAGAGCCTTCTCCTGCCCTAACACCACCCAATCAGGGGCTGCAGAGCTTACGTTTGGCACATGAGCAGCACAGTTTGGGTGGAATTTTCCACTACAGGAGGAAGAGCCTTCCCAGGCGAGGAAGGGCAACCACACAGGCCTGCCTACAAGGGAAGCCTGGCTCCAGAATCGGCCAGGCCAGCATGGACACTAAAGGATATGATTCTGCTCCTTCCCAACCAGCGGCTCCAGCAAACTTCTCGTTGATGGACTTGATGAGTTCCTTGGCTGAGCCAGGTCCTGGGGCAGAGAGAGCAGCGTGCCGAGTGTGGGGAGAGGAAAAGCTCACCACAACACACTTGGGGCTGGGCAGAGCCCCCCAGTCTGCACAACTGGTTCATTGGGACAGGGTCACAGGCAGAAGGACAGAGGCATGGGAGGTAGAAGGGCAGGAGCCAGGAGAACATGGAGGAGAAGCAAAGCAGCTCAAGCACAGATGGGGCAGGCTGGTCTTAGGAGAGCCTGAATTCCCCACAGTTTACAGTCAACTCAAGGCTGGTTGAGCTGGTTTGCTGCCAGGGAAGGATCTGCACACACACACACTCAACTTGGGCTGGCAGGCACAAGACTTTTCATTCCTAAACCCCCACGGCAAACAACTCACTCCGTCTCAGCAGCCTCTGGGACAGCAGGGAGCTCACGTAGGCCAGACAGCCTGCAGTCTGCAACCCTGCACAGCCTCAAACATCCAGCCTCATTCAAACCTCCACACGTCTTGACTCACCTTTGTCGATGTCTGTGGGCTGCAAAAAAGAGAGAGATATACCGTGTCACCCAGGATGGCTGAAAGCAGGCAAGTGACAGCGCTGTGTGACTTGCGGCTTCACTTTAAGACTGTTTGTGGCAAGCACAGAGCTGAACCATATCAGCTACTGGCTCGTGCTAGTCCTGCCTCAAGGGGAAGACAAGCATCCAGCCACCTCCCAGCCCCTGGCTGAACAGAGACCTCAGCCAGAGCTGGGCACGTGTGGGAACGCGGCCAGAGATACCCAAAATCACCAGGGTGACCACACCAACTCCACAGCAGAGATCAGGTGGGACAGTCCAGGCTCACCTCATCATCGGCCTTGGGTTTCTCAAAGTAGCTATGCCTCTTCTTCTCCTCCTCCCTGTCCCTGTCCCGTTCTCGGTCCCGGTCACGCTCCCGCTCCCTGTCCCGCTCTCTCTCGCGGTACCTCTCCCGCTCCTTCTCCCGTGGGATCTTTGCAGTGGAGGGCACATAATCCCCAATGTCTTCAAAGATGCTAAAAGCAGAAAAAAAGCCTACAGTTACAGGTGGTGCAATAGAACAGGCCACAACGGCCCCTCTTTGAACTGGAGCCTAATAAAGGAGCACAGAGCACTAACAGCGAGAGCTACAGTACTAGAACCAGCTTCTACATCAGAGATATCACTGCATTTCTCCTCTCTTCTGCTGCCCGGACCTACTTCTAGTAGACCAGGATAACAGAGGGGCCTTGCCTGCCTCAAGCTTGAAATAAATAAAAAAAACAAAACAAAAACCAAACCCAAAGAATAGAGCTCGCCTCCCAATTGCCTCAGGTTCAAAGAGGCAGCTCAAAGAGAAGCTGCAACAAAAGAGAAATGGTAAACCCACCCCTTTCCAAACCCAGAGGGACAAAAAAGACATTCCTTAAGGCAGAGAGCTGTGACTCTCCGAGCCTGTGGGCATGGAGACACTTACTTCATATCAGCTTCAGGGGGCTTCTTCTCATCCAGCTTCCCTGCAAGGACACAAGAGGGGTGAGAGGCAAATCACCCACTCTGTCACCTGCCCTGTTTTCCTGTCCCTAAAGTGGTGACCTGCAGGGTGTCCTCCTGACCAATTCTGTGGTTACCACATTGTGTCTAGCCCCCTCAGGAAGCCACCATGTACCTCCCCAACAGGGGACATTCCCCCAAGGAACTGGGCAGTAAGCAGGAAGAACAGAGCAGCAGAAGCCACCCTCACAGCTATAGCTTCTCAGCTGCCACCCCTGAGGTCTTACAAGCGAACAGCCTGCCTTCAGGACACAGTGTTTGAGGAGCTACAGGAATTCACTGTCCCCAGAGCCCACTGTCTCACGGCACAGACTGATGCAGCAAACCCAAACTCATCTCCTTCTCTTGGGATATGCTTCTAGCACTGGGTCCTTCTGCTTGATTCCCTTCAGCTCCTACCTTTGTCTTTCTTCTTGAGCTTCTTGTTGCGGGTCCCTTGCCTGAGATAGGATAGAATCTGTGTCAGTTTGCTGATGACAATGTCATTGGTGGTCAGCGTGGTCTGTGCCTGAAAGAGAAATCACCAGGGAAAAGGATAACTCTCTGGTCAGAGCCCTGCTCTGGTCAGTCCAGACCAGCGTGGCCAAGTGACCTGGCTGCTTGCCGGGTACCTCCATGGTGGGGCAGTCAGCCTTGCTGCGGATCAGCGTGGTTGGGATATCGGTGTCGGCATATTCATCATCCAGATCCACCACGTAGGCCATCCTCCCCGGCAGGAACAGCTCGTTCCGCTCATAAGCCTTGTTCTTGAACAGAATCCGGTAGATGTTGCGACCTGGAGGGGAAGGAAACGCGTCCATTGCTCTTGTAAGCTCCCCCACAAGTCCACAGTGGAGCATATTTAGATTATCAGAAACATCAGAATCACCTCCTGAGAGACATGCCTTCTGCCAGCCCTCAAACTCAGGGCACCTACACCTCAGGCTCTCCCCCTCCAATGACTAAAGGTTTTCATTCCTCCCATTCACCCTCTGGGATTTCTCCCATGTTTACGGCACAACACAAGGCAGGGAACAGCCACATCCACACAGTCTTACCCAGACGGGTCTTAAATTCAATTTTGTTCTCAGGATCTTCATCTTTCCTGAACAGAATCAGAAAAGAAACAGAAGCATTATAGTAAGTGTATCCCTCCTCTGCATCCTCCTCTCTGGGAGGCAGCTGCACTCAGGAACACAAAATCCTCAACCACTCACTTCGTTTCCTTCTGGGGCTTCTCCATCATTTCTTCCTCTTCCTTCTCCTTGCTGGCAATCTCAGCTCGTACCTGGACACAGAGCAAATCCACACATTACAGACCAATCCATGCCACTGCTGCCCATCAGAATCAGCGAGCCCACTTCCACCAGCTCCCCAAACCCTTTGGAAATCTCTCCCAGAAAGGAGAAATCCACACTGTCAAGACTGAAACACCCGTAGGTGTCAACTACTACCCTCTGCCCACAGGAGCAGATAGGACAGAAGAGCAGCATGGTGATGTCTCTACTCACCTTCTGCAACAGTGCAAAGTCCAGACCCTTCACCAAGTGAGTGTGCTCCATGTCACCACCCAAGAACTTGGACTCCTGGATCAACTGCCTCCTCTTTTCTGCAGCAGATTTATCCCTGTGCAATAAAAACGGAGCCAGTTACACGACAGCCCCTCTGGAGCAGATGAGCAAGATGTGGCCATGACCCAGGCTCACGTACGCCTCTGCTGTCGGCCCCACAGCTCTGTAGTTGGCAGTTGTGCTGATGAGCTCTGTTTCCTCGTAGTCCTTGTTCACACCATCTCTCCTCTCCTTGGCTCGGTCCCTGTACTTCTCAGCCAGCTCCCTCTCACGCTCTATCTCCTGCTGGCGCAGCTTTGCGTAATAGCTGGGGTCGGAAAAACAGCTCGGTGTTAGAGCAACATGTTCAACACTTTCAATTTACGGGTCAGTAACAGTCCTCAAAGTCCCAAATGTGCCTGTTCTGCTGCCAACTCCTTCCCCAAAAAACACCCTAAAGCACACCATGCCTGGAGGACACCAGACAAGATGAAACTGCTGTACCAAGGCACTCAGAAGAGGAGCTCAGTCTTCCCTCCCAAAGGGAAAAGGTCAAGTGCAGTCCTGCTGCCCAGACGTGCCCCACCAGACATGTCCCACTGCTGTCCTGTTCCTCCAGACACCTGCAGAGTCTCCCCTGCTTCTGCTAGAGGTGAAGCTTCACCCCTACCCCGCTGCTGCCCTCCCATGTCTGTTCCCACAGGCAACAACAGTTGCTCTGTCTGAGCTCTTCTTACTCTGCCAAAGCCCCAAAATAATCCAGGCCACTCAGGGCCCTCTTTGGTAGCCTAACAGCTCAGAGGCTGCTTCTGTGGGAGGGACATGATGTACAAGGATAAGCCCTGATGCATTGTTTTCCCAATTCACCTTTTCTTCTTCCTTCTGCGAGCTGCTGGATCTTCATCTTCATTGTACTCCCGGGGCATCCTGGAAAAGGGCGAGAAACCACGTGTACAGTCTGCAGAGCCATGAGCAGCGAGAGAGAACAGCCCCTCAGACACAGCAGGGCACTGAGATGCTCAAAGATGGGAACAGCACAGTCTCATTTCTCCCTCAGTCCTCTCTGACAGCAGGAGAGGAGGGGAAAGCACTGACGTTCACAGGACAAAGGCTAACTCTGTCTCCTGCATGAAGTTTCTTAACAGCCTTACAAGACTCACTCTGTGATTTAAAACAGCCCTGACTCGCCTGTTTTTCCAGTTAACACACAGGGGTACAGCTTGCGTGGAATCGAGCACAAAAGCAAGGCCAAGGCCTCTTCCTCAGACCCCATCTGCACACTCATTAGCAAAAAACCCTTTAAATACTCTGCTGCAGAGTGCACGGGGAGATAGTCGGGCAGGAACGGAGCCCCAGGGTGAAGGCAGGTGAGCTTTGTCCCACAAAACCATAAACCAGAGTTCTACTTACTCATGGTGGCGAGATTTGGAGGGTGGCGCAGATGTTGGCGCAGCCCGCGGGGTCATGAGAAGCTTTCTGAAGTCTTCATTGGTCAACTTGGACCTGCGAGGAAGAGGAGAAACAGAAAATGTCACCTCCCTATGAGCTTCATCAGCCTGGTAGCTTGCGAGGAGGAAGATGGTTTGCTAACAGGTCCTATTTGATGGAGATGGGCATGGAGTTCCTGCTGATGGAGCCTGAAAGCTGCACTGCACCAGTCAGAAAATCACAGAATAAATCAGAGTGGTTTGGGTTGGAAGGGACCTTAAAGACCATCTAGTCCCACCCCCTGCCACGGCAGGGACACCTCCCACTTGACCAGGTTGCTCAAAGCCCTGTCCAAGCTTTCCTGGAGCCCTTTTAGAGACTGGAAGGGGATCAAAGGTCTTCCTAGAGCCTTCTCTTCTCCAGGCTGAACAATCCCAACTCTCTCAGCCTGTCCCCACAGCAGAGTGGCTCCAGCCCTCCCAGCATCTGCGTGACCTCCTCTGGTCCCACTCCAACAGCTTCATGTCCTTCTGATGTTGCCATGCCTTCTGCTGCCTCCAGGCCCCAGAACTGGAGGCATCACTCCCCACAGTGGAGCAGAGGGGCAGAATTCCCCCACCTCATGCTGCTGGCCATGCGTGTCGGGACACAGCCCAATATGTGGGGCGCTTTCTAAGCTGCCAATGCATATCACTGGCTCACGTTGAGCTTCTCATCAACCAAACTCATCGTTCCCACCCTCCTGAGGGCAGAACTAGCTTTTGAGTCCTAGCCTCGCCCTGGCCCAGTACCATACTCACTGGTGGAAGGAGTGTGAGTCGTCCACTTCATGGCCATCAGGGGCCAGAGGGTTGGAGAACGGTTCATCTAGGGGAAAGGAGGAAAGAGAGCACTCAGAGCCTGCTTGCATGGCTCCAGCCACCCACCACCTTGCTCCTCTGCCACCGCCACCCTGGGATGGCCTCAGCAAGGATGAAGGGATCCTGCCATCACCACCCAACACCAGACCCTGCCTGCTCCCCCAATCCGAATGTCCCTGTGCCCTCCCAGGGGCTGTCCCCACACGCAGGAACACCTCTGCCCCAGGTTCCCCTCCTGGGGCTGCCTAGGCCACCCCTCATCCCCACAAACACCCTACAGTCCATCATCACAGCGCACCCCAGACCACAGCCACCCTCTGAAGCCTGACAGCTTTCCCCGGGTTTGTCCCCACGTCCCCTCCGAGCACCTCCTCGCCCCCAGGGTCCCATCTCGAGAGTACCCCAACCCCTACGGCTGCCTCCTTCCCCACCAAGGGCTGTTCCTCTCAGCAGGCCAGGGGGTACCCGTGCGCTCCCCCGGGGGACTCCCCACCCCTCCGCCGCAGCCCGCTGTCCCGAGCCCAGGGCGGGCCTACATCCGCCCCCCCCACACTGGGCCGCTCCCCCACCAGCCGCAGCCCCGCCTACCCTAGTGCCGGATACCTCCTTCCCCGGGGTGTCCTAAAGCCCCCCAGTGCCCCACGTCCCCCCCACCCCACTCACTGTCGCGCTCCGGCATCGCGCCCCGCTTCACTCCTTCTCCGACCGGCACCGCCGCTCCCCTTCCCAGCACCCTCCGCGGCAGGCAGGCCGGCCCGCCCCCCGTTCCCATTGGTCGCCCGCTGGCCGACGTGCTCTGCGATTGGCAGTAGCCGCGACGGAGGGGCGCGGCGATTGGCGGAGCGACGCCCCCGTGTTGTTGTCCGNCGGAGCGGAGAGAAGATGGCGGCGGCAGCGGCCGTGAGGGGCATCGGGGGCGGGCTGGGCCGCAGCCTGCGGGAGCTCCGCATCCATCTCTGCCAGCGCTCCCCCGGCAGCCGCGGCGTCAGGTGAGTAGCGAATGGGGGCTGCAAGGCCGGGGGCCGCCCCGCGGGGCCGGCCGGGGGAGCAGCGGGACACCGGCCTGCCCGGTGCCGGTGGGCTTCACCCCTGGGGGTCCGCCGTTCCTCCTTCTCTCTCCAGAGACTTCATCGAGCAGCACTACGTGCCCCTGAAGAAGGCGAATCCCGACTTCCCCATCCTGATCCGCGAGTGCTCCGGTGTGCAGCCCAAGCTGTGGGCTCGGTACGGTAAGTGGGGGGGGGGGTGTCCCCGCCGGGAGCCACTGCCTGGGGACGGCTGGAAAGGAGCGCCAGAGCCCCGCGGTCTGCAGCAAGGGGGAGGCCAGTGGTTACAGTAGGGAAGGCTTTGTCCCTTACAGTAAGGTTAGAGTTAAGTAAAGGAGGAAAAATGGGATCTGTGTCAGAATAGGTCCTCTATAAAGGCTTTGTTTTCTTCCTAAAGCCGTCTGGTCTGGACGAAAGTAATTTAGAAACCTCCTTTCAAAGAGTCCCAGTGTGAGCACACAGGCCAACAGGGCCTTCCC
Source organism: Nycticryphes semicollaris (assembly GCA_013400055.1). Classification (NCBI taxonomy): domain Eukaryota; kingdom Metazoa; phylum Chordata; class Aves; order Charadriiformes; family Rostratulidae; genus Nycticryphes; species Nycticryphes semicollaris. The sequence goes on along the minus strand of VXBJ01001601.1, from coordinate 122,259 downwards.
CTACAGTGCCAGGGAATTATACCCCTCCCCGGGTTGGGGCTGCTGTAGGAACAGCAAGTTCTCTAGCACTGTGTTACTGCAGTGGTGGTGGGCATCTTGATACGAGCAGACTGAAAGCCACCAGGTTGCGCTGGGCTTTGGTGGTGGCCTCTGTGCAGCGAAAGTTAACAAAAAGAGGCAAGGGAAGGTGTTAGCCTGCACTGGCTTCTCTCCAAAGGTAAGGCTGAGAATAAAGAGAAGGTGAAAATGATAGCTTGGGCACACCGGGGGGGCAGCGGGTGTGAAAGAGTGGTGATGGGAGCCTGGGCTGTGACGCCAGTGACGCTTGGGAAACTTTAACCAGGCCTTCGGGTTGTCCTTCTGCCAGAGAAAGATCCAGGCACCTGCCTCCCTCCTCACCCTCTCTCTGTCCTGCAGAGTTTGGCAAGGAGAAGAGTGTGCCGCTGAACAACCTCACCGTGGATGAAGTGGCCAAGGCCTTGGAGAACGTGGTGAAAAGCAAGGCGTGACAGTAAATGTGCACATGTTCAAGACTTGACTGATGATCTTTAATCCAAAACATGTATCTTTAATTTATCGATCTTATAAATGCAAAGTGCTTACCCTGAGCTTGACGTGTTGGGTTTAAAGCCGAAGGGAGATGGATGGAGGGAACAGCTGGTCCAGCAGGGTCTATATCCCACCTCCCCGGCATCAAGAGCCCGTCTGCCTGGCTTGCAGCTGGGCTGTGCCCCTGCACCGAGCTCTGGGGAGGCATGGGGTGGCCTGCTGGCGGTGACAAGGATGGGAACAGCTGTATCTTGCCAAGGACTGGCATCTTGGTGCTTACAGCTGGCGGTTAGAACCCTGGCCAGTCCTTAGGGAAGCAGAGCACAGGGTGAACAAATGATTTCCTCCTCCTGGGAGCACAGGGGGAGAGAAGGGAGGTGGGGTGGTCTAGGAGAAGGCAGACAATGCAGGGTGGCAGGGACTTAAGATGGTGGCTCCCACAGGCTGCCTGAGCATGTCCAGCAGCGCTCGTGCCCGCTCCTGCAGCTCCGGGGTGCTTTGGTGCTGCTCAAGGACCCGGTGTCCGCCTTGCCTGAGGAAGTCAGCAGCAGCCTGTGTGAGAGGAGAGGGGAGAGAGCTTTATGGCTGCTACCCAAGGAGCTGCCACAGCTGATTCTGGTCCTGTCTGTGCAGAGCCACCACTGCACAGCCTGGGAACGGGGCTGCAGGAATTCCCCAGAGCCCTGCCAGGCACTAAAGTCCCCAACCAGGCAAATCCAGCCATGCTGGTCGCTGGCCGGGGGGGCACAGAGCCTGAAGTACACACAACTGCATCAAGAGTTCCCCAATAACAATCTCAAAGGGTACAAACAACCTGCCCCAAAAACCAGTCACTGTCAAGGAGAACTTGACTGTGTCCAGTTCTGGGCTCCCCCTGGTTCAAGGACAGGGAACTGCTGGAGAGGGGACAGCAGAGGACCACAAAGATGGTCAAGGGCCTGGAGCACCTCTCTTATGAGGAAAGGCTGAGGGACTTGGGTCATTTTAGTCTGTAGAAGAGAAGGCTGAGGGGGGATCTGATCCTCACCTGTAAATACTTAAAGGGTGCATGTGAGGAGGATGGGGCCAGTGACAGGACAAGTGGTAGCAGGCACAAACTGGAACATGGAAAGTTCCATCTAAACGTGAGGAGGAACTTTCCTGTGAGAGTGGCAGAGCCCTGGAAGAGACTGCCCAGAGAGGGTGTGGGTTCTCCATCTCTGGAGACATTCCAACCCCCCTGGATACATTCCTGTGCGACCTGCTCTGGGCAGACTCTGCTCTGGCAGGGGGTTGCACTGGGTGATCTCCAGAGGTCCCTGCCAACCCTCAGCATTCTGTGGAAGGGAACTCCCCAGGAGCACAAGAAGGGCTTCCACCCTTTGCATCACACAAGTGTCCCCCACCTTCAGGCATGTGTCTGGGTGCTGAGGAGTCAGGGGCTGGCACAGCAATCAGTGCAGGCAGTATCATTTCTATGGTAATAACAATCCCCATCCCTGTAAAGCCCCAAGGTTTTACCACCTTGTGCTTGATTCTGGGACAGGCTCTCACCTCTGGGCAGTGCAGGAAGAGGAGGTGCAGCAGCTCCAAGCACTGCCCCACCACCTGGGGGTCAGGCAGGATGAGGGTGGGCAGCAGCAGGGTGAGGGCCTGCTGCTGGTGCAGCTGCTGGCAGTAGGGTGGTCCCTTCTCCGCTATATTGCAGAGAACTGTCAGGACCTGGGTGGAGAAGGAGTGAGCAACAAACACTTAGTTAGTGGGCAGAGGATTCCTGACAGGCAGAGGGAATGCCCCGTTGTCCTCCCCGGAAGTTCTGCCAGGTGTTTCACCAAAGCCACCTGGATTTTTAATTTGATTTGAATTTTAAAAGCCTACTGCATCTGCACCCCAAGGCACTGATCACTCCCGTGCCAAACACTCTGTCAAGGGTAAACACAGACGTAGTGACTTCGGAGGAGACACACAGTGACTCTACTGCTTGAGACTTTCTGCCAAGCTGTGGCTACTGCCCTGGGCTGACCTCCAACCTGAGCACCACGCATGTGGCACCTGTGTTCCCAAATCCCAGCGCTTCCCCCCCCCACACGCACACACTTGGGGCACCGGGTGAGGCCTCACCAACACACTGGCCATCTGGGAACAGGACAGGAGCTGCAGCAGGGCCGGAAGCAAGTCCAAGGAGAGCAGAGCCCAGCAGAAGAAGGGCTTGTCTGCTAGGGAAGGAACCATCACTAAAGTCACAGTTTCTGAGAGAGGTCTGTAGCAAAGACCTGCCAGCCATTGAGGCAGGTCCCGGCAGCAGCTCTGGCTTTGGTGACACCGCCAGGGGACACTCACCTGTCAGGTTGTTGAGCAGCCAAAGACACTCCTGTGCCATAAAGGGGTGCTGCTGGAGGAAGCTCTGCAGGATGAGGAAGAGGGCGATGAGCAGGCGCTCATCCTGGACCTGGAGGTGGCAGCCTGTCTCCTCTGCCAGCAGGTTGCTTAGACACCGCAGCACGGGGCAGACGAGCTGTGACATGGGACACACAACACCCTTCAGCCGGGCCAGTCCCCGGGACAAGGCTGAGAACAGCCTGTGCCCTGCCCACATCTTACCAGCTCCAGGCCCTCGGGAGCATCCTGGGGGATTTCAGAAGCCATCTCGAGGAAGAGCGAGGCAAGGGCGGGCAAGGCCCCCAGGGACAGCAGCGCCGCATTGGCCGTGTGGCTGTGAAGGAAAGGGACACCATGGTCACGCTCCGCAAGGACAAACCCGCTGCAGCCCTCACCACACAATGGGGCCTGGAAATTCAGAGCGCTCTCCTGAACCACCACAGGGCCAATTTCCTGTTTGAATAGGAGCTGGGTCCTGAGCTAATTAAAAAAAGGCAATTTCCCATTGAAAATGGATCCAATGAAATTATCTGTGTGGGTCTGGAAACAACAGCCCTGGTCCTTCTTGGAGTTCCCACATGTTCCTTTTTGCTGGGGCTACTGAAAGAGATGGTGCCAGAGCAGTCACGCCGAGGCAGGAGACGACTGTGGGCAGCAGTCAGCCAGGCCAGGTGACACCAGGCCAACCCCAGAGGAGCAAAGATTCAGGGAGCTTGCTTTGGGGAGACAACTCCAGGCATAGGGAGGGTATTGAGGGGTTTTCAGAGGACTAGGAACTGCCTCCTCAGGTTTATCACCCTGTAAAGGATCTCAGTGATCCTGCAAACAGCACATGGGTGCTCAGATAATGACAGCCAAAGAGGTGCTGGGAGGGCTGGAGCCCCTCTGCTGTGAGGACAGGCTGAAAGAGTTGGGGGAGTTCGGCCTGGAGAAGAGAAGGCTCCGGGTAGACCTTGGAGCCCCTTCCAGTCCCTCAAAGGGCTCCAGGAAAGCTGTGGAGGGACTCTTCATCAGGGAGGGGAGCCACAGAACGAGGGGGAAGGGTTTGACAATGAAAGAGGGGGGAGAGAGAGAAAGAGAGAGAGGAGATGTGGGGAAGAACTTCTTTGGTGTGAGGGTGGTGAGAGCCTGGCCTGGGTTGCCCAGAGAAGCTGTGGCTGCCCCATCCCTGGAGGGGTTCAAGGCCAGGTTGGAGGGGCCTTGGAGGAACCTGGTCTGGTGGGAGGTGTCCCTGCAATAGTTGGGACTGGATGGTCTTTAAGGTGCCTTCCACCCAAACCATCCTATGATTCTATGAATGTGCAGGGTGGCAGGGAAATTGCTTTCCCAAGGGGAGGCAATGCAGGGACTCTTGCAGGACCCCGAGCCTTCATGCCTCCCCGTTTGGGTGCCCACAGTGAACTCAAAACAACGAGTAAAGCGCATTTACCTACAAATGATGTAGTGGAGACACCAGGCAAACTCCACAGCTGCTCCTGTTGCAGTCTTGAGGCCAGAACAAACCAGCCGGAGCATGTGCTGGGGGAGAACAGAGTCCAGGACCAAGCTGGAGACAGAAAACCAGAGTTAACGGAGGCACAGGCCAGGACAGAGCACAACCAGGACAGATGACCCACAGGGAGACACTACTCAGGCCACCAAGCAGGGAGCTGCTCCCCTCCTACATGCTCCAAAAACAGACCTGGAAGAGGTTCTTACCAAACGACTGCAGTCTCAGCTGCCCCTAAAGCCCAGGCACCAGCTTTCCCTGTTGGTGGCAGGGCCTGGGGACACTCAGGGCACCATGGCCAGGATCACGTTTTTGGCACTGAGGGTGGGGGTGGATAACTGCCAAGCTGATCTTTTCCTTCGCAGGAGGAATACAGATGGAATTTCCCTGCAAGCCTACCCTGCTCGACACTGTCCTTACCAAAATACCACAGCTGTCTGCTCGGATGAGGTGGAGGGAAAGCAGTCAGGCTCTGCGCCCTGATCTGCCACGAAACCTTTGCAGTTCTGGCAGGATTCTGCTCTGAACTATTAATATCACCGGGATGGGAAAGGCATCATTGTCCCTGGCACACAAATACCATGCCAGGCTCCAGGGCCCAGCCCGACTCTGGGTGAAGACACTTGGACTCACGGCACGATCTCCACAGGGGCTTCCTTGGCTTGGAGCAGCTGCGAGAGGACGTAGCCCAGACCTTCCAGCACAGCCTCGTGGGGGGACTGCAATCAAAGAGAAGGGAGTTAATCCCACCTGACAGAGCTGGGGGTGTCCCAGGGTGCTGGTGAGTGGCCAATATCTGTTTGTAACCGAGTAGCCGAGCAGTGCAGTCTCTCTGCGCCTGGGGAAGACAGGGCTCAGCGGGGGATCAGGAGTGACAGAGCAAGCTGTGGCCACATCAAAGCTGAGCTGTGCCCCCTCCCTGGACTCATATGGGCTGCAGCTGTAGAGATCCAGGAGCCCAAACACAGCAGTGGCGTCACTGTGGGCAGTCACATCTGCATGTGACAGCCCCACTCGCTGCACTGGCCTCCTTTGCCCGCTGGACCCACGCTGTGCAGAGGGGAGAAGCAACCCCACCACGTTAGAGACTGTTTATTGTCGAGCCACAGTTATCAGTGTGAGACATCCCACTGGAGAAGGGGACAAGGTGGTGACTTGAGCCTCAAAAACGGAGTGCAGGAAAGTCCACAAGAGACCCTCACCCGCAAGGCAACAGCCCCATGCACAGGCTGCCACAGCTGGAAGGAGGGCTGGTAACTCCCCACTGCCATCCAGTGTCTAGAGGGCATGAGAAAAGGGGTCACTGTGGAGCAGGGCAGGGGAAGAGCACATCTGAGCTGTTCCACCCACCTGGATGCAGGATGCCAGCACTGGAATGATGCCCTGAGGCAGAAGCTGCCTCCTCACAGCTTCACTTTCCACGACTAGGTTCCCCAGCGTGTACAAACACAGCTCCTGAAACACACCCAGGAGAGCAGGTCACCTCCTCTACCCTCCCCAGTGGGACCCTGGGCAGCTGGCAAGATCCCTGTCCCCTGGGACTGGAGCACACAGAATGGCAGGGGTTGGAAGGGACCTCTGGAGGTCATCCAGTCCCATCCCCTTCCAGAGAAGGGTCAGCCAGAGCAGCTGGACAGGAATGTCTCCAGAGAAGAAGACCCCATCACCTCTTTGGGCATCCTGTTCCAGGGCTCTGGCACCCTCACAGGAAAGAAGTTCCTCCTCATGTTTAGACGGAACTTCCATCGAAGCAGAAGCTGTCTTCAGAGGGATACACAAAGATGGATACTGCTGGACTCTCCAGTTACCCCGTTTCCAGTTCCATCAGCTTCAATTTATCCCTTTTCTACCTGGCTCAGGTTTGGATCTGATCAATTCTACTTTTGGAGGCTTTTCAGGCTTTTAATTATTACTATGACGTTTTCCCGAGACTCCTCTAATTCCAGAGTGTTCTCCTGGAGACCATCTGTGTGCCTCATTAAAATATGATCATTACCCTGGGGTTGCTCCCCATCCTGCCTCTGATCCTGTCTGTGTCTCAGAGGAGCACAGGGGGCTGCTCAGAAAACACAGCTGGAAAAAACACACAGCCATCCCAGGGGCATCCCAGAGCTACTTTGACTGTAGGCTCCTTGGCCTGGAGCAAACTACACAGTTCGGAGCCATGGGCACTCTGCTCCTCCCTCCATCCTGGAGGAAAGCCTCCCTGGTTGGCTGCATGAAGATGGGCTGACAAAGCTGCCATCCCTGCACCCCAACCCGCCGCTGCTTGTTTCTTTCACTTCTCCACAATATTTTAAAACACCTAAACTGAACTGCATCTATTATTTCTGCTTTACCCGCCACTCAGACACCAAGGTACCTCCTGCCCAGGCCCAGCCTGCCTCAAGAGGCCACGCCACACGTCTGATGATGGAGTACCACTGCCACAGCCTGCAGTCCTTGCTTCCCCAGACAGGGCTTGGACCTAAAGAGGAGGAACCCACTGCAAATGGGGCAAACCCCTGCATCCTGGGCTGTGGCAGGAGGCTTTCCCTGTTTGAGATGCAGCTTGGAGCATTTAAGAGCAGCCTGCAGATACCTGGAAGGAGGTGCAAACACCACAGAACCAAAATCCACTTGGTGTTGGGATAGGGGACAGTGAAGAGGGTCTCTATATTTCCAAGACTTGGCCAGACAAAGCCTCGTTGTCCTGGGCTAATGCCAGGGACAGTCCTGCTCCAAGGGGAAGAAGGGTGGATTGGAGACTTCCAGAGGGTCTCTTTCTACCAGCACTCCTGTGTGATCCATGGTAGGCTAAAGCTGGCCAATAGAGTTCAACACCAACTGCAACCAAAGGATTATTGGGCACCAGAGCCCTGGCAAACCCGGGCATGGATCTTACCGTGAACTCTACGCTGTCCCCCGAGAGGTAGGTGAGAAGATAGGAGGTCACTGGCAGACATGCCTCGGCCACAGCAGGGTCACTGGAGTGGGAGAGTTCGTGGAGACAGCGGGCTGCCTCCATCTGCATGTCGGCCAGGCTGCTGGTGAAGAGCCCAATGAGTGTCCGGATGCTGCCGTCCAGCCTGGTGGAACCCAAAGGGTGCTGTCACCTCCTGTTTTCCCACCCTCGGCCACACACCAGCTCACCCACCCAAAGACTGAAACACAGGGCCACTCTGGATGTGCCCTTGATAACAGCCAGACAGTGCCAAACCTGGGCTGACCTGACAAACTTCTGCTGAGTTTCCTTGTTCTGTAGAGCCCAGCGGAGGTGGCTGAGTGATCCTTTTCTGTCCTCTGAACCCCTCTGCACGCCTCTGAGCAGCTGAAGGACCTATCCCAAAATTAACAGATGGATGAATATCAAGCAGCACCAGGGTTTTAATTTCATCCCATTAATCCTGGAGTCAAAGAAACCCAGGGCACAAGTTCACGTGGTCACAGAGAACCTCATTATTTCTCACCCTCTGTGGTGGTGACTCAGAAAACACTCCCAAACTCACCTCTGCCCATGCTCCTCCACATGCTGAGAAGACCCCAGGGACCCCCATCACCATGGAGAACACCATGCTCCTCACCTCATCCTCCGAGAGAGGGTCTGGCAGGGTCTCTGCTCCATCCTGTCCACCTTCCTCCCCAGTGTCCTCCCGCAGAAGCCGCTTGCTGACCAGCTGCTCCTGCCGCCGGGCTTTCCTGAGAGCTGTGAGGAAACCAGTCCCCATCACTGCCTGGTCCAAGGTGGCACTCTTTTACCCCATCAAAAAGCCTTTTAATGGGGAGAAACTGCCACTTCCTCCGTGTGCCAGCCAGGGCTGGGCAAGGCACAGGGCAGTGACTGCACTGAGACGCTGCACAAAGGTAGGACAGAGGCATGAGGACCATGCTGGCTGCGCTTGGAGGTACCGAAGGCTGGTTGTATGTAGGGGAGACCTTGGAAAACCCAAACTATTGGCAACTGGGGCACCCAGGGCAGAAAAGCTACGTGGATTAAAAAAACCCAAACAAACCAACAACAAAATTAGCCTGTAAAACACTTCCTGGAGCAGGCAGGGAGCCCACAGATGTCATTGCCCTTCTGGGATGTGTGGCCAGACGGGGCCAGGGCTCTCTTTGGATCCTGCTGTGGGGCAGAGATGACCACCACGGGGCTCCCAGTCGCGGCCCCGACACCCACAGGTGATGGGGGAGCCCCCGTGGGCCCGACACCAACAGGCAGGGGTAATGGGGGCCCATAAACCCGCCCTGGGGCCCGGCACCGACACCCACGGGTGATGGGGCAGCCATCCCCGCCCCGCGCCCGCCGCGGACCTGCCTCCCGTCCCCGCCGTCGGACCCGCAGCTCCTCCACACCCCCGCCGCCTGCGGGCCCGGCCCAGCGCCGCCGTCGGCCCCACATGGCGGCGGGGAGGAGGAGGCGACGGGGAGGGCGGGCCGCGGGGAGGAGGCCGGGCCCAGGGCGGGGCCTTCGCTGCCTGGTCGCCTCACAGCCCTGGTGGCCGCCAGGAACTACCGCGCTGGTGCTGTGTTCCCCCGGAGGGCTCGGCCCCACGGCCCGAGGAGCCCCGGCGGCCCAGATCCGGGAATCCCGCCGCCTCCCCAGCGCGGGGAGGCCAGGGTGGGCCCTCCCTTAGACCAGGCCCTGCCGGGGCACCCCCACCACCAGAGGGATCATGGCCGGCCGCGGTGGGTGCGGGGACATGGACAGGGCACAGGGCCCAGACGCGGGGAGATGGACAGGGACGTGGTGGGGACCAGCCTGAGGACGAGCTCATCCAGCTCATGTCCTGGTTTGTGCCACACAGGACTAAAATCTCTTCTAATGCTGGAGGAATCTGCACTGTTGGAAGACTCCAGTGTCCAAATTAGTGAAAATACTTATTTATCACCAGCTCTGGGGTGTGGGTTTCAAGGTCTTGGTGGTTTTGAGTCTTGCCAGGTGTGGGGATGAGGACAAGCGAGACTGGGGCACTCAACCCAGGCTGCCAACGGGGCTATTTCATACCATGCACATCACATTCAATATAAAGTAGAAAGTAGTCTTAACCCTGCTTCAAAGACATGTGGTTTTGAATACGGGCAGAAACCTCGCCTGAGCCTGGAGACAGGCTGGTTTCAGCCCTGTGAGGCTGCTACAGTTTGAATAGCCCACAACTCATTGCTGTTTAGACAGTTCCATCACCCCATGGCCCCTCCTCACCTTGGAAAGGGAATTGGGGAAAAAATAAGGAAACGCAAGGGTTGAAATATAAAAAGATTTAATAGGTTAAGACTACATAATGAACATTATTAACAACTAAGATCCTGATACCAATGTAAAACACCCAAGAACTATCCCCAGCCCAGTCCATCAATGGAAGCCGTGCACTCCCAGCAGGGACAGCCCAGGTGGGACCCTGCGAGTGCTGCGGCTCTGGGAGAAAGGGGAGGGCTCAGGGCACCAGCACTGGGGCAAAGAGTTCTCTGGACCCACCACCATCGAGGGAGAGAGAGGCCTCCTCAGCAAACTTTCTACTTTATATTGAATGTGATGTCCATGGTATGAAATAGCCCCGTTGGCAGCCTGGGTTGAGTGCCCTGGTCTCGCTTCACCTCATCCCCGCACCTGGCAAGGCTCAAAAACACCGAGACCTTGAAACCTACACCCCAAAGCTGGTGATAAAGTAAGTATTTTCACTAATTTGGACACTGGAGTCTTCCAACAGTGCAGTTTCCTCCAGCATTAGAAGAGATTTTAGTCCTGTGTGGCACAAACCAGGACATGGGCTCGTCCTCAGGCTGGTCCCTGCCACGTCCCCGTCCATCTCCCCACGTTTGGGCCCTGCGCCCTGTCCATGTCCCTGCACCCACCACCAAGACCTGGTGTTGCCATGATCCCTCTGGTGGTGGGGGTGCCCCAGCAGGGCTATGGACCTGGCCCCAGATGTGGACCCAGACCTGAATGTGGACACCGCCCTCTTCCTTCATCCTCCCCAGGAAGACGAGGAGGAGCGCAGGCACTCAGACTATAGTCCTTCCCCACGGCTGCAAGGCCCCTTTGCTGCAGGGCAGTGAAGCAGAAGTGACTTGGCAGCTGCTGTGTGTGGCTTCCCGTGGCACAGCTGTCCCTGTCCCACTTAGGAAGTCACACAGTGGGAGACACGGCTGTGCCCGGGAGCCTGTCATCAGCTCCCCACCGGTGGGGACACGAACACCGGCAGGACGGGCTGTGGGAAGACACCTGCAAGCAGCGAGGTCTCCTCTGGCTGGAGGCAGGGCAGGACCGGGTGCGGGAGGGGGCTGAGCACCCTGGATTTGGCAGTAGGTGGAGGAAGCAGCCTGGGGCAAGGTAAGGTTTTGGCAGGAGATGGATGGTGAGTCATTGGGCAAATCCACCCCAGCTCCGCGCTGCCCTTGCAGTGAGGGGAACTTGCTGCCGGGGCTGGAGGAGAACTTCTCCCTGGGAGGGACAGTACAGAGAGGTAGGGAAAGCTTCGTCCTTCTAGGTTTTTGAGACATGGCCAGAAAAAGCTGTGGCTGATCAGGGCTAGTGCTGGTAACAGTCCTGCTTGGAGCAGGAGGTTGGGCTGGAGACCCCCAAAGGTTCCTCACCCCTGCCCCGTCTGGGTGCTTGGACGGAGCTGAGTCAGCACATTCTTAGGAGCCGTTAATTTGTGCTTGCTGCTTTTTTGCAATCTGTTGATTGGACTCTCAGTGGGACGGCAAAGCAGTACCTGATGCTGACAGGGGTGCATACAGACCCCTCAGAAATTATTTCCTCCTGTCCCTTCAGAGGCTGGTAATGAATCAGGTTACTGGGAAAGGAAAAAATGAAGCCTTCTGTTGCAATTTCCTGTCCCAGATCACAGCGCCTGCCACGCAGAGAAGCAAACAGAACTGTGGCTCTTCCATCCTGTGGTCAGACTGTGGCTTCGCTGTCTCTTAACTCCATGTTGCAAGTTTCCCCTGATCCATGGGACTTCCTAGTGGCTTGGGAAGGGGAGCCTGCATCAAGGGCAGCCCAGGAAGGCGCAGAGCCCAGTGGCTGGTACCTCAGGGGGAACCTTGCTGAAAAACCCTGCTTTTGGGGTGGGGTGGGACCATTGCAACAGCTCCTTGCTGAGAAGGTGGTGCAGCTTCTGGGTGTTTGTCCAGTGATCCAAGCTTTTCCCTGAGTCACGTCGCAGTAGCTGGGCGGGTGCTGATGGGGTGCACCAGACCCACGCGAAGGGCAGCTGGGCAGGAGGAATGAGGGCAATGTGGTGGTGGCTCTCCATGGCTGGACCCACTCAATCCAGCTTGATCTGAACGGTCCCCCTCAGCTGCCACCAGTGCTGCCTTTCACCCTTCCTCTTCTTGTTTCTAGGTTGTTCACCATGAGTGTGGCTCTCCTCCTCCTCCTGGGGCTGGGGTTTGTGGAGGCAGAAGGCAGGTGTCTCTTCAACCGCACTCAGGAGTACTGTGTGTGCTACCACCTCTCCCAGGAAACCATAAGCAGCATCATCCAGTGCCTTGGGGCCTCCATTGTGGAGTTTCGAGGGGGAGAGCTGGAGAGATATGTAGCCTTCCCCATCAGTGACCTGGACCCCTCTGCCATTGAAATGCTGGACTCCCTTGTCATCAGAAAAATAATTTTGGGGGATCTCCTGGTGCCTGAGATACTCCTCGCCCGAGTCCTGAAGTTCTTATCCTACACTCAGGTGCGGTGGCTGGTGTTTGAGAGCTGTGTTTTCAAGGGGAGAGGCAATTGGGAAGAAATGGCCAACCAGGACTTGCCCGTATTGTCCCTGCGCTTCCATAATGTAACATCTGCTTCACTGATGGGCCGTGAGCACGATTTCTTCCTCCTGAGTGGCTGGCTGGGGACCCTGCAGGAGCTGGCTGTCACTGCCTCCCAAGTCACCAGCCTGCCCTGTGGCATCGGAAAGGTGTTCAGTGCTCTGCGCTCCCTGGACATGGCACAAAACAGCCTTGGGGATGAGAGTTTGGTGTCCACCTTCTGCAGTGGGGCTTTCCCTCAGCTCCAGGTGCTGAGTCTGCAACGCAACCACCTGAGATCCTACCACAGTGTGTGTATGAGCGTGCAGCTGCTGCATGGGCTTCAGCACCTAGATCTCAGCCAGAACAAGCTCATGGCAGACCCATCCTCCTCCTGCCAGTGGCCAGCGTCCCTCCGAATTTTTAACTTGTCCGACACTGGCTTGGATGAAGTCCTCACACCTCTGCCTCCCAGCCTAGAAGTGCTGGACGTGAGTTGCAACCACCTCCATGCCGTAGACATCTCCCTCCGTTCCCTGAAGAAGATCTTCCTGAGCCAAAACATGCTGCGGGCTGCCCCCTCCATCCGGAATTACCCCATGTTGGACACCCTCCACCTGGACAACAACTGGATGACAGAGCTGCCGTGGGATGAGGTGAAGCACCTGCAGGACTTGTCTGCGGCTGATAATCCCTATGACTGCTCCTGCGCTGTGGCCGGGGGGCTCCAGGCGCTGGCAGCCGTGGGGAACCTTGGGCAGGGCTGGCCCCAGAACTACACGTGTCACTCGCCCCCTGACTACCAGGGCAGGCTGGTGGAGGAGGTGCCGGTCTCAGTGCTGTGGTGTAACAGTGCCGCGGTGATTGCCCCCATCTGCGTTGTCCTGGCCCTGCTCGTGGTGGTCGGGGCAGTCTGCCTGGTCAGGTCCAGGCCCAGGCTGATCCGTTCCTGCCTCAGGGTGTGAAGGGGATGTGTGACCATTCCCACCAGTACTTTCCCACAGGAGAGCAGCCCCAGGAGCTGACAGGAATACTGATTGGACTCCCAAGCGCTGGTGAGGGGCTCTTCTTGGTGTCCCCAGTCCAGGCTCCCCTGTGGAGTAGGACTGTCCCCAGCATTTATTCCACACTGGCTGTGGCTTTGCCCATCCAAGTTTTGTGGAAGCCCCCAAGTGAAGCCCCTCTCCATGTTCTGCCCCAGGGCTGCACCCTCTGAGAGGGGCTTTCCTTGTGGCCAACTCCAACTCTCCCAGCCATGATGTGCACCCGTTGCCTTGTGGTATCATCTGCCCTGAACAAGGAGGAGTTTGGCTCGGTTTGCACCACTGTGGGTGGCACTCACCTGCCCTAATTCTCACTGGGGTCTGGTGCCCCTCCCCTTCCTCCCCCCTCAAGCCTCACCACCATCTTGTAGCCCTGTTGCCCTCCAGCCCAGCCATTCCTGCAGCCTCCATGGCCCCTCTGCTGATCCTCCACCTCTCTTCACCTGGGACACGGCTGTGATGATGCCTGGTTTATGAGGATGTCTATTTAACTGCCTTTCAGTGTGAGACAAAACCCACAAAAGACAGGAAAATGAATAAATGAAACACCCCTATACACAAATGCAGGAGGTAACAGAGACCGCAACCAAGACCTGAGCTCTCAAGGCATTGGTGGAAAAGCATCTGAAGTGTGACCTTGAAGAGGTTCAACCAGAAATGTTTTAACTGATTAGAAGAAAGCAGGTTTATTCTGGGTTATCCGGAAACTGCCTCTTAGTAAAGAGAAAATTGATTATGGGGTGCTGAGGGAGATTGGGGGAACCCTTATGGGAAGGATCAAAAGGAGGATCATGGTGGGTGGGGAAGGAACAAGGACAGGAAAATGGGGGGAAGAAGGGGGCTGGTCATAGGCAAGGAGCGCTCACCCAGCCAGTGCTTCGTCCCCATGACCTGTCCTGCCTTCTCATTAAATTCTGTTCCTGGGTAATTTCTGTGTCACTTGCCATGATTCTGTTTGTGCCCATATGCATGTGCCCCGTGAGCAAACGGAATAGCCGGTGATTGGGAAACCAGTGTGGAAATATGCAAGGCTGGAGGCGGAGAGGGGCTAAACAGGGTCCAGCTGTGGGTCCGTGATGGACTAGGGGCCTGCTGCCTGCTGGAGGGCACGCGGGCAGGTGGAGGGTTGTGCCACCAGCCCATGTCAGCCCCGAGGAGCAGGAGTGGAGGGACAGGGCCGTGCCGTCCGTACGCTGTGTTCATGGAGCGCTATTGGTGGTTAGATGGGTTCCAGCAAAGACCCTGCTCTACTTGTGGTGGCCCACAGGGACCTGTGTACACCAGGTCTCTGCTTCTGCACTTTGGGGACTGGTGCTCAGCCCTGCTACTGGCTGGATCTGGGAAGAGGGAGCAGCAGCTGCTGTCTGATGGATGAGGAAGGAGAAATCCCTGTGTCTCCCAGCCTGAGGATTTGCTTTCCCTTAGCAGCACCATAAGGCACAACCCACCCCACGCTCTGCTCCTGATGGACCCCCAGGCTTATGCCCAGCCTGGCATCACCCTCACACCTCCAGACATTTGGACAGGGAGGCAGGGCCAGAGTTGCATTCTCATTCTGCAGGGGGAATGGTGGCAGATGGGGGGGACACATGTGCAACTCCTCATTGTACCTGGTCGTGTTCAAACACAAGGGGCCAGGACTGTCCTGGGACCTCTTTTCCACAGTCTGCACTTCCACAGACCACACAGATCCTCAGTTTCAACATTTCCTTTTGTGCTTTTCGGTATGACTGATCTCTGTGGTTTGTGGTTGCTTCTGGTGTCTAGAAAAAACTTCATGATAGTCCCAGGTCCCTCCATCTCCTGTCCCTGGCTTGCAAAGATATCCCTCCTGGAGCCAGGAGCACACCAATGGTGGATCCCAGCACCCACCTGCTCCCCAAGGCCCCACTGACTCCTTGGCCAATGGGGCTCAGTCTCCAGGACATGGTGCCTCCGGGCTGGACTTGATCCCTGCTGAGCCTGACACATGGCTGAGCCTGACACCAATTAATGATGCAGGGGAACATGATGCCCTTCGTTATTGGATGTAACTCCATCTGCTGCCCTGTCTGAAACAGCAGCTCAAGAACCGCAAGTGCTGAGCTCGCCATGGATACCGGGAAGGTGAGATCCATGCTGGGGTACACCACAGGGTGCTTTGGAGGGATCCGTCCCCTGTCTTTGGTGTGGCATGGCCATGGCCAGACCCTGCCCAGCTCCCCAGGGGCTGAGCCAGCTCCAGTCTGGTGCCAGGTGCGTGAGGCAGAACCCAGCTCCTTCCCCCTCTGCCCTGTGTCCCAACAGGCCGAGCAGGATGTCTCCGTACGAGCAGCTGTGGGACTTCACCAGGCAGAAGGTAGAGCTGGGGACACCTGCCTTCAGCCCAAACCCCCATGCCAGGGAACTGGGTGAGGATGTCAGCCACAGCCATGGTGGCACTGGGACCACTGGCCACGCTGGTGGGGTTGGCCTGGGCAGTTGCGTGCCCCCACTGTGGTGGCTCTGAGCTCTGTGGTCATAAGTGGGAGGGCTCAGGGATGATATGAAGCCCTGGGATGTGTTCCCCAGGCTGGAGAGGGGGACAGAGCTGGGACAGGTGGGGATGACCCGCCCCCACACCACCCCACGCTCAGTGTTTTCAGGGCCAGGGGAGAGCTGGGTGTCCAACAGTGAAGACCCTCTGCAGCTTCTCTTCACTGTGAAGGAGCTCCAGGTGAGAGTGTTGGGGACATGGGCATGGAGGGGATGAGGGTCACCAGGGAACCAGGGAGGAGCAGGGGACCTTGTTCCAGCCACCTGGACTCAGATGGGTGCTGATGTCCCTGGCTGATCCTGCCCCACAGCCCCATGGGCCCCTCTCTTATAGGGGGCTCCTGGGGGTTACCAGATAGCAGGGGAAGGGAGGGGGTGTCCCCTACCCCTGCCTGTGCCAGGCCCTCTATGCCGCCCATGCCATCTCCATGCCAGTGTGCCCAGTCCCTCCTTTGGCCTGCACTGGTCATACTGGATTGGGGGAAAGCTGAACATTATCACCCTCCCTCCTTTGTGCCAGGAGAGCTGCCTGACTGTCGATGGCATCTTCCCCTTGGATGCAGGACAGGTATTGTGGGCCCCAAGTCCTTCTTCTGCACCCCTGTCCCCAGTTGGGCAAGTCAGGGACATGCTGGCCCACACCGTGGGCTGGGGCACCGAGCTGAGGTCCTAGACACACTGGGCACCACCACCAGCTCCTTCAGGTGTCACAGGCAGTGCTGAGGACTCGGGGCTTGGTCCTGTGTGTGGCTCCACTGGTTTTTCTCACCCTTTCTGTGTTTCCTCTTGGGTGTGGGGATGTGGCTGCCCTGTTGGGACATGCTGTCTGTGCTTCACTGCCCATGCTGTGCTCTCTGTGGTGTGCTGTGACCCCTGTCATGTGCCATCCATACTGGCCTGCCTGTGCTATGCTATGGATTCCATACCATCTGTGCTGTGCGGGCCTCTCCATGCCAATGCCCTCTGGGCTGGGCCACTTACCACGCACTGTCTGTGCCACACCATCTCTGCTCTTCTGGCTACGTCTCTCCTACCAGGAGAAGATCCTGGAGCTGGCAAGACCCCAGCTAGCCCTGGTCCCCCTTGGCTACAGCATGTCCCTGCTGCTGTGGGCCCCCCATGGCTCTGGGACCCAGCTGCCATTCCAAAGCATCATCTGGCAGGTGAGGGCACTGGGCATGGCAGGGTAGAGGTGACAGGGAGAGGTGATGGGGAGAGGTGACAGTGCAACTGCACAATGCCGGGCCCCTGGATGGTCCAACTGCCCCCAGTCCTGCTGGTCTGGGTGTGAGATGGGCCAATGGCTCCCAGCTTGACTGGCTTGTCCTCAGGTCATCAACACTGTCTTCCAAGCACTGGAGGCTGTGGGAAGTGATGCCCAGAACCTGCAAACTGTGAGCCTGGTCCAGGTAGGGCAGGAGAAGACCTGGTCAGGATGCTATGGGGTGGGGGTCCTGTACCCCTCTGCCTCTGGCTGGACTCTGCTGGGATGAGGGGCATGTGTTGCCCCAGTACTGGTACCAAGTCCCCTGTGCCAGAGCATGACTGGGAGCTGGATTCCTTCAGATCCCAGCTTTTCCCATCTCTTCTCAGGAATTCCCAGGGTCTGGAAGCCCAGGCCTCCCATGGGCCAGCTCCCAGGCTCCAGCAGCTCAGTGGGAATGAGGGAGTCCCTCTAACACCTTGGCCCAGCTGGGCTTTTCCTGCCAGTCACTGCTCCCTGTGTCCTGCAGGTCCCTCCAGCATATGCCAGGTTGGAACAGGAGTGATGTCATCTCTCCACCAGGCTGGGTCCTGCCCTTTGGCTCTGAGATGGGACCTGCCAAGCTCCAAAGAGGGCTCAGGCATTCCCAGGGCTCTGCCTTTCCCTGGCCCCAGGGCTGGAAAAGCTGGAAGTGTCCCTGAGATCTCGCCCTTTCCATCCCCATGTGGATGTGCACGGCCATCAGCAATCTGGGGTGCTGGGTGCCAGCAGCCCCCTCTTTCTGTCCCCCCACTTAACACAACCCCATTCCAGGTCAGTGCCCATGACAAAGCCTGGGACCTGCTCCATCCTGATGGCCGAGCTCTGCANGGGGGGGGGCTGGTACCCAAAGTCTGAATATGGGGCTGGGCAGGGAGTGTGGTGCCCAGCCAGAGGGCAGCCAGGGGCATCCCCTGGGGGGCTGAGCTTGCAGGAGATGGGATAAGATGACCCTCCTCCTTCGCTCTTGTCTCCCTCTGCTTCCAGGATGGTGGAGGAGGCAATGGAAATCACTGTCCCCAATGCCCAAGCTGCCATCCATGTCTATGCGCAGGGGCTGGGTGCCCTCCCAGCCCCCACCGATGGAGCCATGCGAGGGTGAGGAACTTGGCTGATATCCCGCAAGCTCCAGGCACCGCCACAGCCCCAGCTCACGCTCCGGCCTCCCCTCAGAGCCGGCAGCCTCTTCACCCTCACAGTGGAGCAGGAGATGGAGGACAGCAGGCGCCGGCGCTCGGCTCTCCGGATCCTGGTGTTCCCTGAGGCCATTGGTCCCTGCCCCAAGGAGCCGTACGTAGTGAGACAGGTCCCCTCTCTGACACCCCAGCGGTGCTGCTGCAGGGCCAGAGCGGGTTTGGTACCGGTGGATGAAACAGGAGGGACCTGAGGACCTCAGCTGGGAGCCAAGCAGGCGCTGCCACCCCTCAGGGATGTGGGCTTGCTCCCAGCGTGGCTAACCCAACCCCAGGCTCTCCTGCCCGGGTGTGTGGGTCCCAGCCTCATCCCTCTTGCGCCCCACACACAGGGCACCAGCTGCTGGCCACCCCCCGCCTGACACCGGGTGCCTGCCCTGGGTCGTTGAGCGGCTGCTGGAGGGGAACAGCCTGACATTCCTGCTGCTGTGTGTGACACTGCCAGGTAACCCCTGGGACAGGGACGTTGCTTTCAGGTCCCCCTTCCTTGAGGTTTCCCCCTTACCCTGCCCCACATCCGGGACTTGGTCCCTGGCCATGGCAGCCATTGGAAGCCAGACACCGGCTCCGCTCGTCCCCACCAGCCCTGATCATGTGCCAGGGATGTCCCCATACTGGTGGACCCCTGTGGCTCCTGCCCAGGGCTTGCTGCTGGCCCAGACACCTCCAGAGCAGAGATTCTGGCGGCTCTGGGGCTGGCCCAGCGGGTGAAGGCACTAGCCAAGACCATCTCGGCCACCCTCTGGGACCCTGCGCAAGAGATTGCAGCACGTCGGAGAGAGATCCGAGGGCTGCGGATGGAGCTGCTGGCTGAAGCCAAACTCCCTGAGCAGAAGATGGTCATGGCCCGGCTACGGAGAGCCCTGCATGAGCTGCAGGTGGGGAAACAGCCCTGGCCATTGAATGGGACCAGGGTGGCACCAATTCCCCTGGCTGGATGAGGTCTGGGCTCCATCCTTGTCCACCACTGGGGGCAGGGGCTGGGAGCTGCCTGCCTTGGGAGTGAGACAGGGGCAGTGGGATGCATCTCTGGAGCTGTGCCACGCCGAGAGGTCTTCAGTACCCCAGCATGGACCCCCTTTTTGCAGGTGCTGAAGAGCCAAAGACGGGAGAAGAAGCAGGCAGCAGCTGAGGAGCTCAGGACGAGCCAGATTCATCATCCCAGTGCCAGGGTGTGTAGAGGTCAAGCCATGTCCAGGGACTACCCTGTGGCAGAAATCCTGAATCCCCATGTCTCCTCCTGCTCCCACAGGACCAGGTCTCTGCAGGGAACACAAGGCTGAGCCAGCAGCCTGGGACCCAAACACCCTTGGCTGGTGCCTGCCTGGAGCCAGCAGGTCATGAGCGTGGGGACAGGCAGGCGTCCCACTTCTGGGTGGCCGATATGTGGGCACGGACCATGGCTTTACATGGTGGGAAGTGGCTTTGATCAGGCCAGGCCAGGCCTCAGCTCTTGGTTTAAATGGCTTTATTCACCCTCCTCATGCTCCTTCCCTTCCCCTCCCCTCTCCCAACTCAGGAGCGGGTGCCAGCAGCTGGGGAGGGGACAGCCCAGCCCCAATGAGCACAGGGCAGGGCTCGCTGAACGAAGGGCCACAGCCACAGCCACTGACTGGGGGTGACACGGTGAGTGGGAGCCCACTGGGCTCCTGACTGCTGCTCCCAGGCAGGGGTAACACCCATGGCCTGCTGTCCCCTGTGTTGGGGGGACACTCAGCAGTCCCCAGGCTGCCCAAGCCAGCCCTGCTCTCCACCAGGCCAGGAGCCGGTGCCAGCCCTGCCCATCCCTGGAGGTCCAGCGTGCCCTGGCCAGGGCACAGAGGCAGCGGCTGCGAGCCCAGCACTGCCTGCGCCTCCAGCCAGAGCTTGGGGACAGGGCAGCACCAGGCCAGGAGGTGAGCAGGGAGGTGAGCATGGGGAGAGAGCCCAACCCCGTGGGCTCCAGGCTCTCCTCCTTCCCTTGTCCCCATCCCCTGCAGTGGGACACAGCTCGCTGGCAGCAAGAGGTGGCCATGCTGGGCCAGAGGCTGGAGGCAGCACAGAGGGAGCGAGAGGCAGCCGAGTGGGACCTGGAAGCCTTGCTGCAGAGCCACCGGCAGGAGAGGCAGGCCTGCAGGCAGTGCCTGCTGCAGGTGGGCAGGTAGGGCTGGGGACAAACCTCCTGGCTGATAGGGCCATGCCAGGCAGCCCCAGGTATTCCCTCAGGCGCTTGGGAACCAGCAGTGCCTGGCAGAACAGCAGAGGGAGGATCTGGACCAGCAGTACCGGGAGCTGCTGGAGGACATGCTGCGGGATGCCATGGAGCTCACCATGCACAACCAGCAGCTACAGGAGGCCAGAGGGCTGGGCTCAGCTGATGTCACCACACAGACACCCTGAGCCACCACTGCTGCTCCAGCAGGATCCCTGCCACCTCAACACCCCCTCCCTTGAGGGGGCCAAGACCAGCCCCAGGTAAAACAGAGGGCAAAGCCTCCCGCCCTGCCTGCTGATTGCTGCTCCCTGCTGAGAGCTGGCAGGGAGAGAGCGCTTCACCCTCTGTCCACACCAAGAAACCCCTGCTCTGCTGCTGGGCATGCACCTGCAGGAGCACAGGCTCAGGCACAGCCCTGCAAGAGCCACAGTGGGAAGGCTGGTGGTCCCCAGGCTGCTGCCACATGGAATAAAGCATGAGCCCCTTCACTGAGATGAGTGTTGTCAGACTCAGACGAGCCCCTGCCCCTCAAACCTCTGCCATGTGAAACAGATCCCTTCCTGCAGGGAGGACAGACACCCCTGCTGTTCAACCACAACTTTAATAGCCCAAGCCAGAGCCAGCAGCAACTTCTGCCTGCCAGGAACTCACAAGCCAAAACACCATACCAGTTTGGGTGCTGTCTCCCATTTGGGGACCAGGTGAAACAGTTCCCGTATCCCCCTATTTCTCATCTGCTCCGCATGGAGTGGTGTCATTCCTGAGAAGGGGAAACAGGGCCTAAGGAGTGCAGCCAGGAGCTGGGACAAGTTCTTAAAAACCACAGAGAGGGGTGGGAAAAATCAGCTCTGGCTGTGGCATGAGGTTTTCCAGGCAGGCAGAGGGCTGGTACCTCCACACACCCAGGGGGAGAAATCCTCTTCCTCACCTCACCAGGGGCTCAGAGGGGTCACAGGCTAGTGGGAGTCACCTCCTGCAATGCCCAGGATGCCCTGAAGCTATGGGCTAGGCATCAGCCGGGCACATTGGATAGATGCGGGTCCCTGTCATGGGGAAGCACCATCCAAAGGAGCTGAAACAGCATCAGACCAAGGCAGAGACTGCGCAGCAGAACCCGCAGCACAGCGGGGT
Organism: Nycticryphes semicollaris; assembly: GCA_013400055.1. NCBI lineage: Eukaryota > Metazoa > Chordata > Aves > Charadriiformes > Rostratulidae > Nycticryphes > Nycticryphes semicollaris. Next base: position 100,826 of record VXBJ01001601.1, on the reverse strand, counting down.
GAACCGCTGCAGCAGCATTTACAGGCACAAAACGGATGGGCTCTTTGGTGCAGGAAAGGTGGGGGAAGCAGTTTGAGAACGCAATATGTTGCATGAACAAGGTGCTCAGGACCCCAAGGCTGGGCCCACCTGATCATGCAGGAACCTGGTGGCACAGAGCCTGTCCGGGCTGGAACGGGGTTCAGCTTCCCCCCTGAAACTGGGGACAGGATGGTCTCCCCCTCAGCTCCCCTCCTCTGGGGCTGGTCTTGCATCCCACCAGGCAAGAAGTAGAGATCCACTGTGCTTCCAACACCAGCCGCAGCACTAAGCACCCCTGAGGAACAATTAAAGATGGCTCTGGCACACAAGAGGCAGGGAGGCAGCAGCTACCTGACCCCATAGTACAGGTGAACAGCAAGGCCAATGCACGAGACGGCGATGAAGAAGAGGAGGGTGAGCTGCAGGTTGAAGAGGACAACGGACAGGAGGGCATTGACCAGGATGGAGCAGGAGATCACAAAGAGCCTGGTGATGTTACTGCTGTGCTTCATGACCATCGACATGATCAAGCCGTTCACAGCCTGGCTGACCACGATCACCAGCACCCAGGAGGAAAATCCCTCCAAGAAGCCACCCTCTGCGCTGCTCCAGAAGTAGCCGATCAAGTTGAGCAGGACCCCAAAGAAGTAAAGGAAGAGGTTCTGAAGGCTGAGGGGCAGCGCCTGGGTTTTCAGGATGGCTTCAGTGTACACAGCAGACAAGCCCGATATCAGGCAGTACACCGAGATGAGCAACAAGCCCACCAGCGTGATGTGGAGCCGCATCACGGAGGGGCTGCCAGGGTCTTGCAGGCCACCACAGCTGTAGCTCACCCCAGCAGCCACCAGCAGGAAAAGAGCCAGCCACTTGCGCATGCTGAGTCTCTGGCGCAGGAAGAGGCTGTAGAGGAGCGCGGTGCTGACGATCTTCAAGTTACTCAAGACCTGGTAGGTGCTGGGATCCATGAAGAGCTGCATGTGAACCACCAGATTGTTGTTGGCAGCATAGAGGAGGGCAGAGAGGGCGAAGGGGGCAACATGGCGCCACGATACGGCGACTCCCAGGAGCTCCCGGTCCCAGGTCAGCAGGAACAGAAGGGAGAACACCAGTTTTGTCAGCTCAACGAGAACAACGACGGACGCGGAGCTGAAGGGGATCATCCCATCCACCTTGCACAGGGTCAGGAGTGGAGCGTGAGAGCCGTATATGACTACAGACAGGACCAGCATGAGTCCCCACAGCCCCCTCCGGAGCACCCAGTTTGCAGAGCCAGCAGCGTTACCAAACATCACCATTTTCAGGCAGCAGCCAGCAAGGGTGATCTGCTATCAGTGCAGACAGGCCAGACAGACTCGCAGCCTAGAACATTCAAGAAGAGACCAAATACCATTAATTTAATGAGCCTGGTTAAAACAGGATGCCACCTGCTACATTCCTGATGCAGTGGAAGAGGATGGTTTTGTCTTTCATTAGGAAGAGAACTACAAGCCTCCCCAGGAAATCACACAAAGCATGTTCCTAGGGCAAAGCATGCACTTTGTAAGGGCAAACAGGTGGACAGTGAGAGGACATGTCACAGGCAGCCTTTCAGTCCACAGGAGCATGGGGAGAGCAGTGAGCCTGAAAGACAGCTGGCAAACCATTGGCCACCGATGCTTCCAGGCTACTGTGGGTTAGTGGAGTAACCGCTGCTGTTGTGATGCTCTGAACAAACACCCCATAATCAGACCCACTGCCATCTCACAATGATGGGTATAAAGCCCTTTTCCAGTGGAAAATAACAGTGCAGGTGACGTGCCTCCAAAAGCCCTAGGAATCTTCTGCGCCTGTTAACTAAGGAGTACTGTTCCTACAGTCATTGCTGCCAAAGGACTTCTTGCTAGTCCCGACCTTTTTTCAGCAAGCTCAAGTAGTCCCGTATTGTCTTTTCAACATTGGGGACAGCATAGTTCTGAGCGACATATATCCCTGTGCAGGTCCCAGCCACGAATCCCAGGACAGCCGAGAAGCGGAGTTTGGCTACCAGGTAGCCTGCCAGGAAGCCTTTGAGGAAGGGTGAGGCCAGCAGAGAGCCATCCTGTGGAGAAGAACCGGGAGTAAGACACCAGGCAGGGTGGGCTTGCGCAGGGAATACAGACCAGGCACATACCCCAGGGATTATTTTTAACGGAGCGCCCTCAAAACGGGCTCCTGGTCCACATGGAGGCAGGCGGGCCGGGCCACAGGCCGGGGAAGCGCCTTACCTGCCCCACGCCGGCGTGCACTTCGTCCTCCACCCGGCGTTGCAGGGTCTCCAGTTGGTTCTTCAGGAAGGCGAGGTCCTTCAGCTTGGGCAGCGGATCCTGAGGGAGACACGCAGAGTCATGCCCCGCTCAGTCCCACAGCAGCGCCCCAACACAAAGATCCCCCACCCCACCAGGCCCGCTCAAACCCAACCCGCCCCGCTCACCTTATCATCCGCCATCTTAGCGCAGGCACAGCCCACCGCGCAGGCGCCGCCCGCCGCTGATTGGGCCGCGGCGGCGCACGTGACGCCGTCGCGCTCCCTTCCCACCTCCTCCCCGCCGCCCGCCCACCCGGCGCCATCTTGAGGCGGGGGCTGGCTGCGCGCCGCTATGATGGCGCGGGCGTTGCCTCCTCCCTGAGGGCGGGCCCTGCCTGGGTTGTGGAGGGGGTGGGTGCTGCAGCGGAGTAATGGCAGCTGCTGGCGGGGCCCCGGCGTCTCTGGAGCGGTGGCTGATGCTGGGGAAGGAGCTTGGTGTCATCTGCAATCTTGCTGATGTTGCTCTCAATCCCTCTGTCCATGTCATTGATAAAAACGTTAAACAGTACTGGTCCCAGCACGGACCCCTGAGGCACACCACTTGTCACTGCTCTCCAACTGGACTTAAAGCCATTCAGAACCACCCTCTGGATGCGACCCTCCAGCCAATTCCTTATCCACTAAACAGTCCACCTATCAAATCCATATCTCTCCAATTTGGCAAGCAGGATGTCATGGGGGACCGTGTCAAAGGCCTTACAGAAGTTCAGATAGATCACATCCATAGGTCGTCTCCTATCTAGTGACATAGTCACTCCATCATAGAAGGCCACCGGATTAGTCAGGCAGGACCTGCCCCTAGTAAAGCCATGTTGGCTGTCATGAAGCATCCCTCTGTCCTCCATATGCCCAAGCATGGCATCTAGAAGGATCTGGTCCATGATCTTCCCAGGCATGGAGGTGAGGCTGACAGGTTGGTAGTTCCCAGGGTCCTCCTTTCTACCCTTTTTAAAAATGGGTGTGATGTTTCCTTTCTTCCAGTCTGCAGGGTCCTCACCTGACTGCCATGACTTTTCAAATATCATGGAAAGTGGGTTTGCAACTTCGTTGGCCCGTTCTTTCAGGACTCTGGGATGTATTTCATCAGGTCCCATGGACTTGTATATCTTCAGATTCTTTAGATGATCACGTACCATGTCTTCACTTACAGTGGGAGGGACTTTGTCACCTGGCTCCTCAACTTGTGGGGCCATCAACACGAGAGCTAGGAGGAAAGGGGTTGCTAGTGAAGTCAGAGGCAAAAAAGTTATTGAGAACTTCTGCCTTCTCCTCATCCATTGATACAAGTTCCCCACTGCTGTTCAGTTCTAGCTGTGCCTTGGCCTTCCCGACCTCATTCCTACAAAGCTGGGCAACGTCCTTTTACTCTTCCCAGGATGCCAGTCCAGTCTTCCATTTCCTGTGTAAGTACATCTTGCCCCTCAGTTTGACCAGCAGGTCCCAGCTCAACCATGGTGGTCTCTTGCCTTCCCTACCAAATTTCCTACATGTAGGGATTGAGATCTTCTCCACTCTACAGAGAGCATCCTTACAGATCTGACAGCTTTGGTCTACCCCCTTGTCCCTAAGGGCAGTTTCCCACGGGGTCCTATTTACTAACTCCTTGAAGAGCTGGAAGTTTGCTTTCTTAAAATATAGAGTCCTAACTGTGCTTCTCGTGGGCTTCAGACTTCCTAAGACAGTGAAGTGCACTAGGGCATGATCACTGCAGCCCAGACTGCCTTCAATTTTGACATCCCTGTTGATTTCACTTGCATTTGTAACCAACAGGTCCAACAGTGCATCTCCTTGGGAAGGGGTGGTTATTGCTTGTGTCAAGAAGCTGTTGTCTAGGCACTCTAAGAGCTTCCAGGATTGCCTGCAACCAGCTGTGTTGCTTTTCCAACAGATACCAGGATGGTTAAAGTCAGCCATCAGGGTGAGAGCCTGTGATTGTGATGCCTCTTCCAGCTGGAGTAAGAAAGCATCGTCGACATATTGCTTTCTGCTTCCCCTGCCTGCCCTCCTCGCCCACATGGGCAAAGCTCTGCCTTGGGCTTGGGGTCCCAGGCACAGCCTAGCAGGACAGACACATCCTGAGATCGAGTGTTCAGGTCTGGGCAGGGAGCAGCAGGTGTGCAGCAAAGCCTGTGAAGGGTACAATGGTTTCTGGCCTACTAATGGAGCACAAACTGCAGCATAGTGTGGGAACAGCCTGCTGCTGCCAGTCCCACAGGGGTGGTTCTGGTGAGTGGAGATCCCTGCAGGAATGTCACATCTTTCCATGGTAAGTGACAGAGGACAGGACCAGGCTAGGCTGAGCCACTCTCTTTCTTCTTGCTCCTACTGCCTGAAATGAAGAGATGGGTAAGTGGGGTCCCTGGTGACACAATCCTCAGTCTCTTCCTCTGCCTGTGTGCTTCACGCCTCCAGGTGTCATGCTGTGGCTTTTCAGCGTAGCTCAAAAATTGGCTGGGGTGACAGCAAGTCATGTGGAGCCATGGCTGAAGGAGTCACATGGTCTGTTTGCCTCTACCTGTGGGTCTCCCAAAGCTGCCGGGATCCACCTGTGGATGGGGGCTGCTTCCAGAAGAAGGGATGTGTGAAGGAATGTCATGAAGAGGGGACATGTCAAGGTATTTTAGTGCTGGCTGACTTTGAAAATTTCAATATTGCTAAAAAGCAACACTTGAGGGCAGCGTGACACCACTGAACAGGCACTGCTGCTCACCTCCTCCAGCTGTTTCTGCATGAAAGGTGTACCCATCACCAGCCTCGCTAGCACTTTTCTACAGCCAACAGCGGGTGCATTTCTCTCCGTTGGAGCACACCACCCTCCCTGGCTGGCACACACCCCTCTCTGCCAAAAACTTGTTTTATTTCATCCTCATGAAGTGACCTCCACTGCACAAGCTGGTTGTAAAGTGTCTTCATGCACAGAATTCTTTGTTCTGGACCAAACTCACCTGCTCTTTAGAAATTACAGGGATGAAAGTTTGTACCCACAAACTAAGTGATGCTGGATACAAAGGAATTGGTACCTAGACATGTTTGAGGGGACATGCTTGCTTTTATACGACCCAGAGCCCAGATGTGTGGCCAGGTTTGCTGGGGTCAAACAGCAATAACAGACTAGTGCCTCTTCCTGGAGACCAGCAGCTCATGGTGGCAGCAGGGAACCCCATTCTCCTGCACCAAGGAAACATTTGTCAATGGGTGGACGAGACCATTCTTATTTCTCCAAAGCAAGGGAGAAAAAACAGCAGGGAAAATTCTCTGCTGATGCTCCAGCACTTTTTTTTGGGTGCCATTTAAAGAAGCAAGAAGCCGTGAATCTGGATGGCACAGGGCATCTTTTAATTACCAATAAATGTTCTTGGAATTCCTTACCACTGAGCTGAATGATGGTGACTCCTGCCACTTACAGAGATGGGCTCTTGAGAGTCACACAGGCCCTGACTTCTCAACCCCAAAACCCAGCAGTAAAACAGAAGCAGAGGATCTCTCTCCCCTTAAACCCAGAGGCAGGTCAGTCTGCACTGGTGGCTTTTCATGTCAGGTAAAGGAGAAGGTGTACAAGAGCAGGAGTAAAGACATTCATGCACCTCTTGCAGAAAAGCTGAAGATCAGCTTATCTAAGTTCATGGTAAAAGCCTGAGGACCTGCTCTGCAATGTGTCTTTGAGATAACTCACATATCATCCATCTTGAGGTTAAAAAATAAGTCTTCTCCTTGCTGTATGGAGCAGAATGGATATGGATGGATCACTGCAGGCAGCTAATAGTGATTTCTAGACACCCACGAGGAGAAAAGGAAAAGACCAAAGTCTGCCTCAGAAGGGGCTGCTGGCCTGGCTAACTCCATGGGTGCAAACCAACAGGAGCTGGGCTTATTTACACCCAAATGGCACAGGCAAAACCTGATGGGAAACCAGCTAAGATGTGAGGAAGAGCTGTGAGAAACCTTATGTTTGCTCAGCCCTGGGTGGAGGGAGGATGCAGCCATGCTGTGTCTGGCTCTGTGCCTCCCTCGCCCAGACCCTAGCTGTGAAGCTGCCTCCCTGCTCCCCCTTGGACCTGCCTCATTGTTACTATATGGTGGTGGACCTTGGGCCAGCTCAGACCACCTTGATGAGATGTGGTGGCATTGCTGCTCCCTGGGGCTCAGCTATGGATCTGCTGCACCATAAGGCCTCTCCTTCATCCTGGGGGCAGGGAAGAGCTTCCCAGGATATGGAGCAGTCTGGGTGTTGGGATCAGCAAGACCACCTTGTGGCTGGTGAAGCTGGTGGGATGTGACTGGCTTAGTCTGTAGCTCTTCGAAGCCTGGATGCCTGGTACCCAGCAGTGCCACTGCAGAGCTGGCTGGAGACCTCAGCTCCTTGTCCCGCACATCCTCACCAACTGGAGAAGCAGTGAAAGTAGGGCAAGAGCAGTGCCAGCCTCCTCTCACTGCTGCACTGAGCCCATCCGTGCGTCATCCCCATGGCTGTGTGCTTCCCCCAGGGATAAGCCAGAGCTGGGGCTTGTAGCCCTGTGTCAGGCACCTTTCCGTGATGGTTGGGCTTGGGGCCATGCTTCTGTCCCCCACAGTTTCTGCTTGGGGGGCTGAGGTTGAAGATGCCCCCTAAATGTTCTCATCAGCTCTCGCAGCCCTGGTGGTCCCTCCACGTTTGTCTCCAGGTCAAGGTTGTGCCTGTGCCCCTCACACACTTCTGCCTCCCCTAGCAGCCCTGGCGCTGGGGCACAGGCCATTGCTGGAGCCAGGCCATGCCCGAGCACTGTGTGATGACCAGGGACATGAGGTTTTGTCCCCTCACGGCAGTGGGCACAGCGGGGTGTGGGGCTGATCTGGTGCATCCCAGCAGTGGCCAGGCTGCCGCTGTGCTGCTGATGCCCTGTAGCATCTCCAGCCATCCCAGAAGGTGGGGGATCCTAAGTCCGGTCTGAATTGGAATGCTGCAATTAGTGCAAAAAACTGAGCTGATTTGTGCTGTTGGGGAGCCCGAGGGGAAACTGTTTGTCTTCTGTTTGCCAGCTTGGGCAGCAAGCTTCCACTTCTGAGGCTGGATTCTCCTGCTGCTCTGATGCAGTTCTGCCTGCAATTCACTCTGCTCCCAAAGGCTTTTCCCTTACTGTTTGCTTGGCCACGGCTTTGCCCTTGAGCCATGGCATGAGCTAAGCCTTTGGCTGGCAGCACGGTTCCCGCCAGAACAAGGTTGTGCTGTCAGGTTTCCTCTGGGCTTGTGCCCGTCTTTCTGCCTGTCCCCTGCTAATGTGGGCTGAGCTCGTTCAACCGTCCTCAGCCCAACCTGACTGGGTGATGGGCAAGATAAGAGGTGCCCATGTGGAGAGGGAGCAGGGAGTCAGGAAGGAGATGGTGTTTGTGCCCTGGTGGATTTGAAGGTGCAAACCCTCAGGAACTACCATTGGCACTGACTTTGCTGCTCAGGCAGCCACCTCTGCCTGTTCCTGTGTTGCTGAGCTCAGCCCTGATACCATGCATTTACCTTCAGTCTCAGCAGTGTTTGCTCTGTGCCCTTGGGAATGCTGCTCCAAAAGAGGAGGTGGGTGATGAGGACCCATGTCCCACTGCCCCACATCCCAGGGCTAAACCCCTCGGGTGCCACACTCTGCTCCATGCACCCAGGGGTAGGTGTCTCCTACCACAAGGAGGAGGTCTCTTGCCTGCTCCCACCTCTCCAGCCAGAGCTGCACCAGGCACTCGGCACATCCTGGAGACCTTGACAAAGACCCCTGACACCTCTGCAAACCAGCAGGCCAAGAGGAGCTGGCTCTTTGTGGTGACTTTTGCTGTCACAGACCCTCCCTTAACAGCCCTTTCATCTGTCGTTTTTGTCTTTTGCACAGATGCAGTACCCAGAGATTAGGCTGCAGATTAAGGTTTTACTGAATCCTGAAATGGGTTCCCAGTCCCAGCAGGACCAATGTGCTGTTGAATCTCCTCTGTAAGCTCACTGGGCTGGAGCCAGGGAGCAGCATCTCCCACCACATTCTCCCACGTGCGTGAAAGATGGAGCCCTGTTACTCACCTGGGATGCTTTGCTGAGCTTTCCTTCCTGAGAAGGAAAGGTTGGGAGAGACAGAAGGAACTGGAGCTATTTATGGGGTGGCTTTAGATGGGAGATGAGTAAGTTGTAGCCAATCCCTCTTTACTCAGGGTTGCACTGGGGGCAGAAGGTCACAGCACAGAGCACAATTCCAGGCCAGGAGAGTGGTACCAGCCTGCGAGGGCCAGCAAACACTGTCCTATGGGGCTCAGAGGGCACATAGGCATCCCTGGAGCCTTGCCACACTGGCACTGCATGAAGGCAAGGGTGTCCAGGCACTCACTGGCCCTGGGCTTATTGCCTGGGAGACTGAGCAGGTCCCAGGGCCCTTTGGAATCCCAGAGGCTTCAAAAGGTGGTTAAGGAGCTGAGTTACAGGCTCTCTGTGTGTTGGTCTGGGTCTCTGGGCAGTTGTAAAGTGCTCAGCTCTGCTGGCCTCATGTGGCTGAGCTGCTGGTGGCCGTTGGTGGCTGACTGCAGCACAAGGGTTTTCAGGCTGCCTTTTTCCCGGCAAAAATTGCAATCATCCAAGCTTTCATCCATCTGCTCAGAATAGTATGGCCAGGATTTTCTGCTTCCATTCAGAGGGGAACCCTGGGTGGTGTGGTCACGCTTCCGAGATGAGCCCAGTGAGCTCTTCGTGGAGGAAACAAGGCTGAAGCAGCACTGCCATGTCAGCCCCAGCCCCCCAGCCTGTGCCCACCCAGCTCTTCCCACCAGTGTCTCTCTGTCCTGAGTGAGCCACACAGCCACAAACACTTGTCACCTTGGCCTGGCAGTGACAAAGAAACCCAGTGCCCTGCTCTGCTCCCAGGAGCCGTGGTCGGCTCTGTGCTCTTGTCTGGTTTTGTAACCCTTGCAGTGCATTGCGGCCCTTGCACAGGCTGTGCACACTTAGACGGGTGGAAACTGGGGTCCTGGAAGGAGCAGGTTGCTGGGAGGTGCTGGCAGGAGCCATGCAGCAAGGATGTGGTGAGGCTAGGCAGCCATGGCTCTCTGAGGAGCCTGAGACTGCTCTTGGGGAGATCACATACCTGGCACCAGGCCATCGGCCACAAGGTCCAGACAAGACTTGAGGGACCCCAGCCACATTGGACAAATAGCAGCAGGGAGGCAGGCTTAGCTGGAGACTCACCAATGTCCACAGAGGTGGCAGCATCTTGGGACTTTTGTGTGTCTGGATCCAGGCAGAGTCACCCAAGAAGTTGTGAGTTGAGCCAGGAGGGAACCAGGCACGGGAATCTAGCTGCCATCCTCTGCCGTGTGGCCACGTCACTTCCTCTGGGCCCTTGGACTCCATGGTCCCCTTGAGGATGACCATAACTGTGTCTGGGCCCAAGAGCTTGAAGTTCAGGTTGAGCATGAATGGGAGCTCTCAAGGGCCTCAATCCTTTTGCCATAGTCCTGGGAATTGGGAGGGACCAAAGGGATCACATCTCTGTAGAGGATGCTGCAACATGAGAAGGTAACGAGGCAACTGAGCTGCCTCCTGCCTCCCCTTCCCTCCTGGGGCAGAACTGGCTGGCCAGGTCCTCCTTCAGCTCTGGGAAAAAAGGGAAACTGAGGAACGGACAAGTGGGCACAGAGGTCTGGTCCCTGCTCTGTGGCCTTGCCAAGTGGCACCACGGCAAAGCTCTGCCATGGTTTCTGGCAAGCAACAACCCCCAGGGCAACCATTCTGCCCTGTGGCACACAGCTCTGGCCATAGTGCATTACTTATGCTTGATTGCCTGAGGGACTGGCTGGCTTCCCTGCCCCATGGCTGGCCCAGGTCATGTGGGGCACCTTCGGGATTTTGCCATCTTCCCAGCTGCCCACCATGGGGACTATTTCTCAGCAGGCTCTGGCAGTCCCTTGGGAGCAGGCTCTGTCCCTCTTAAGCTGGGGCTCTTCAGCAAGTGTGGCCTTATGTGGGGTGCCCAGTCACTGGGGCTGGCACAGCTACAGCCCCCTTTTCAGCCTTGACAATTCCAGGCAGATCCTGGAGGAGCATCTAGGTGGGATGAGTCAAGAAATCATCTGTCTCAGAACCGTGCATGTCCTCTGCCCTGCTTCTGCCTGACCACATGGGTCCCAAAGAGGCAGGAAGGGCCCTGCTTGCTGGGCTTGTCAGGGGTACCTCACCCCCAGGCATGGTGGGCTGAGCAGGCGTGCACCAAAAACCCCCATGCAAGTTGTCCTAGTACTGCACCCTGCCCCTTTCCCGCAGCTCCAGGGGGTCTGTCTCCAGGGGGTCTGTCTCCAGGAGGTCTGGTCCTTGGGGGCTGGAGAAACACTTCTGTGGGGAGCTTGGGAAGAATGTGGGCACAAAGGCCATCAGCAGGCACCGCAGATGGCTCTCAGTGTGAAATTACCAGATGGAACAAAGCAGGGAGGCTTCTGGCACCATGGGGCCACCAAGTATCAGCACTCCCCAGGCCTGACTGCCTCATCCCGAGTGGATGGAAAGTGAGGCTGCTCATGTGTGACTGCACGGTGTGTGTGTCAGGCTGGAGGGTGCCCTGGAAGTCCTGCGCATACTCCTCATCCCCGCAGAAACCATCGCATTAGCCAGGCCACGCTGGGTGTGTTGGACCCAGTGCACACGTACATGGTTGTGGCTGGGAGTTCCAAAGTCCCATCCAACACCACGGGATGTTCAAGGGCAGACATCATGCCCAAGATGCAGGATAATGCAACTTACTCCAGAGGAAAATGCTTTATGTGATATGAACCAAAGCAGATATAAAAAATAAACCCAAACACCCGCAGATTCATATATGAGATACGTACAGCAAGGGAAATGGGAAGTATGTCACAGGACTGTGGTTTGAGTCAGCTGCTCCCAGTAAACAAGATGATGCACAGGAGGTTTTGGTGGGTAGTTCCTGCAGGAAGTTTGGTATCACTGCCATCGGCAGCACTTGCTGCAAGAGGAAGGGGCTTGGGGAAGGGGGAGCGGAGCCCTGAGGCAGCGGTGAGGGGCTGGGCAGCGCTGGCTCTTTAGAAGCTGTCGCTTCGCAGAGGCTGTGGCAGGTCTGAATCACTTATCTGGAGGTTGAGCTCTGTTGAGCTGAGGGCCGTGGATGGGTTGTGTGGCTGGTTCTCCTCATGCATGGCGTACTCCTCCCAACGCTGCTGCTGCAGGTGCCAGAGGATCTCTCTGGACAAGGAGTGCGTTTCTGCTTCGCCCGATTCTACAGCAGGAGAAAGACAAACCCCACCTTCACTGGTCTGGCCTGAGGCAGGGCTCTGGGTAGGGAGCAGAGCAGAGTCTCTGGGAGATGCACCAAAATATGGAGAATTTCTAGAGGAGTCAAGATACAGTTCTCACTTCCCCCTTCCAGCACACCGGAAGAAAGAAAATATAACACAAAGTGCAGGAAGGAGAGTTAAATACAGGCACTATGTGTTGGTTTCCCAGCAGAGCTTGTTGTGATGGGAACAACCTTGCTGGATAGAAATGCTTCTCCACATCAGGGAGGGTGCTGAATTTCCTCTGAAAAACAATGAGATTCACTTCAGCAAGAGGTAGCAAGCTGTTCTCAAACCCTGTTGCTCCGACAGAGGCAAGCAGATTAAGGAGGGACAGCCTAACTCCTGCTTGTCCCCTGTCAGGAGGAATGTCACCGAGCCAGGACACCCCAACACCGCTCCCAGTGCTGGGGAGGGCTTGACAGCCCCAGATGTTAAAGAGAACCAAGACCCCAATACCGAGCCCTGGGGAACACCACTTGTGACCAGCTGCCAACTGGATTTAACTCCATTCACCACAGCTCTCTGGGCCCAGCCCTCCAGCCGGTTTTTAACCCAGCGGAGAGTACTGCCATCCAAGCCATGGGCAGACAGTTTTCCCAGGAGGATACTGTGGGAGACTGTATCAAAGGCTGTACAAAAGTCCACATAAACAACATCCACAGCCTTTCCCTCACCCACCAAGTGGGTCACTGTCATAGAAGGAGATCAGGTTTGTTAAGCAGTACCTGCCCCTCATGAGCCCAGGCTGGCTGGGCCTGATCACCTGGGTGTCCTTCATGCGCTGCATAATGGCACTCAGAATGATCTGTTCCATGACCTTCCTAGGCACCGAGGTCAGACTGACAGGCCGGAATCATCCTTCTGACCCTTCTTGTGGATGAGCGTCACATTTGCTAGACATCAGTCAGCTGGAACCTCCCCAGTTTGCCAGGACTGTTGGTACAAGATGGAAAGACTGTCCCTGCTCCTGTCCAGCCTGTTCTGGGTGACCCTGCTTTGGCAGGAGGTTGGACAAAATGATCTCTGAAGGTCCCTTCCAACCCCAACTATTCTGTGATTCTGTGGGTGCCTCTGGGGACTTCAACAGGGACCAGCTCTGCCAGCATCCTGCTCACTCCTCCGAGACCCACAAGAAGAAGTCTGTCTGTGTGGGGAAGCAGCAGGGTAAGGACCACTGTGCCCATGTGAGTGGGGATATCTGCCAAGCGCTCCATGGATCTTCCCCTCCTTCCCCTTATTTGCCTTGATCTGAGATTACTCTAGGGCTGGGGGAGCGGAGCCACGGTGCTGGGCACCCCTACCCTCTTCCCCTCCTCACTCACCCTGGTACACAATGAGCCGGTAGGTACCCGTGCACTCCTTGGAGCCTTTCAGGATCTCCTCCAATGTTCTGTAGAAAAGCTTGGCCTGCTCCAGGCGGTCCTCCCGGCTGAAGGCAGCACATTCATCCTGGGACATGGCGTAGAGGGACTGCAGCGGGGTGGCATATTCCACTGCGCAGGACCAGAGCTGCAGTGACGAAGAAAAAGAAGTGGGGGCAGGAGGACCAAGCACCTGGCAAAGGGCTGCCAGGGACTCTGGTGCTGAGACCTTAAGACCCCTCTGCAGCATTGTGGCCTGCCCTGCACCAGACCCCTGGGACAGGGACATTGCCCTCTGTTGAGAAACTGTCCTGGCAGAGAGTTGGATATGGCTGTGCCCCGTGCACCAGGTGGGCTCAGGAGGCTCCCTCCCACCTGCAGGACCCCAGGGTACAGCCACTGGCTTTGGCAGCACTCCCAAGCCACAGCTTAGTTTGGTCCTCCGTGGAGGTGCCCCTTGCCTGTGTCTGGCCACACCTTCCTGGTGGCTTTTCTGCCAGAGGAGGGGAGGTCTGAGCATCCTAATGGAGAGTAAGAGAACTGAGGAGGATAAATACTGAGAAGGTGAATGCAGCTAGAAAGAAGCTGAGCAAACAAAACGAGGAGAGAATTGTTAAGGCCATAAAAATTCCAGGGTGGAGCAGCGTTACCAGTAAGTCTTATACTGGGCAAACTGGAAAGTTTAATGAAGTGTATTAAAAGGAAGAGGGGCAGGATCCCTGGGTAAGGGCAGCGGAGCAGGAAGAGCTACTGGCCTTGGAGGGCAGGAGCCAAGGATGGGAGCTGGCATCACCGCCGTGCACAGGCTCACCTGCCACTGGGCAGCAAGCGCAGGGACAGATTTTACTGACAACATGCAGTGGGTCAGGACAGGTCCAGGCTGCAGAGCTGCTGGAGCTCACTTGGTTCCGAGTGACTCAGCAGGAGACTGGCAGATGAAACACAGCATCGTATCAGGAAAAACCCAGCACTGACTGTACTTGCCCAGGAGAAGGGCCAGGAAAGAGGCTCTGGAGTCCCTGCAGGCAGGGCTTTAAAGGCTGCAGCTCAGCGCTCAGCCATCATCAAAGGGCAAGTTAGGGAGACCCAGGTGAGCATCACTCTGCCAATGTCTCCTTCTGTGGCTGTGTCAGCAGGACCAATGGGTTCCCTCCTCCCAGGTGCAGGGGCAGAGGCCGATCTGCCTGGAGATGTGGATGGAGATGAATGTAATGTGAGACAGAGGGATTTAGGTCTTGTGAGCCCAGAAAAGGTGACTGGGCGGAGAGAGTCAAATTTATACAATGACTCACACAGACATATTCAAGCACCTTTGCACAACTAAAGGAGAGATTCCTTCATCCAGTGGGAAGTGATACTCTGGACCCCACCATCTGCTTTTTTCTGCTCAGGTTTTTGCTGTTTTCCAGACTTAAATCAATGCCAGTGGGGATTAAGTGGAGCACAACACTCCTGGAAGGGCTGAGCCTGGGAGGAAGGGGTGCAGTTATCCGGCATAGACAGGACCTCTCCATCTTGTAGAAACCTGCTGAAATCTGGGAGTATCTAATAGGAAAGAGGGCACTGTCCTGTCCTGCCCTTATGGCCACTTCTGGTCTGGGGCCTATGACCAGGAAGACCTTTGGGCTCATGCCTGCCGACTGCTCTCCCCACTTGATCTTTACCTTGTCTTCATCCCTGATCATATAGAGGCTGTGCTTGTAGACCCTTTTTTTGGTGCCAGCTCGAGTCAGGGTGGTTTCAGTGAGGTCTGTCAGGTACTGGATGTTGCTGTCAGCTTTCTCCAGGTCATCATAGACATCACAGCTCAGAGGGACCAAGATGTGAAGCTTCCAGGTCTCCCTGCAAACTGGCACATTGGGATTGGCTCTGCTGAATTCCTCCATCGCATTTTTCACCTCTGGTGGAAGAGAACATTGGGCAGAGGTGCCTGGTGTGAGTACAGCTGCCTCCTACCATGCTCCCCGTTTCCCTGCTAACACTGTAAAAGTGGGAGGATTGTCATTAGGAGCTATTTCTATCCATAGGCAGGATAATGCAGGGAAACAGCTACGTACTCGGCAGGACTATTTTTAGGTACCCAACGTAATAAGACCAGGCAAGGCCATGAGCGACATTCTGCTTGGACCTCTCAGACATCTCGGACATTTCCACTGCTGAGGGCTTCTGTGGAGGGAAGGACAGACAGACCAGTGGTGATGAAAGCAGCCACCTGGGCTCTTCTTCAGCCCTCGGTTCTCTACAGGGGCTGGAGACCAGCCGCCCTCTCCAAAGAGATCTGGAGAGTGAGCAGCCTGGCTACCCCCTTCCACCACCACCTCAGGCTGTGAGGCCAAGAGTCCTCAGTAACCCACACAGCCCCTGCAGATGAGGCTGATTCTGGAATGAGCTGGGCACCTGCCCCCTACATGGGGATCGCATGTCCCTGTGCAACTTGTTCTTCCAGCAGGTGGAAGGAGACATCCCAGCACCTGACGGTGGGATTTCCAGGGCCACCAGTGGCACCTCCCAGCTCTGTGTTCATTTAGGTGGAAATGGGTGTTGGGTCCCCACAGTCCCAACCTGAAGCACCTTCATGAGCCCTCTCCCCTTCCAGCTCTGCTGGGGGACAGCAGGGCCCTCCCAGTGCCACAGAGGTACCTGGAGCTTGGCTAATTAACCCTTTGGAGACCACACAGGCTCCTATTTCCCCTCAAGCACCAGCTGGATTGACAGATTTAAAAATACCCTGGTTTTTTGTGTGTCAGCAGGGCTGCTGCTAGCGCCCTGGGGCTCTGTGCTCATTAAAAGGCAGCCTGTCCTTCCTGCTGGTGCTCATGGCAGCATGGGCTGAGGAGATCAGCTCCTAAGGGCTGAGATAACGATAGCGTTTCTCCCACTGTGGGGCTGTGCATGGCAGGAGGCACACGGAGCCAGGCCACATGTCCCCACTGCTGCTCACGGCTGAAGTCTTCCCTGGGAAGGTGGCCAGGCTAGAGGTGTTAGTGCCTTACCTGGAGCCCCAGAGCGAGGATGAAGAGCTCACAAAGGCTGGTCAGGCCGAGGTGGAAGCCAAGCGGCTGCCCATCTCCATGCAGAAGAGCCACGTAGGCTGAACTGCAGATGAGCAGCATGGGCCCATGCCAGTGCAGGGAGAAGCAGGCACTCAGCGCCCTCCAGAAGCTGCCATGGTGCCTGAGTGAGAGAGATAGGAGACAGGACAGGCTAGTGGACATCCGCCTGACATTGCCATCTACAGCACATGGGGCACTGGCCAGGAGATGCTCCCACCTCCCAGATCAGCGTGGAGATGGGGAGTCCCACAGGACCCTGCTCAGTGCATCCAAGGTGCCCCTAGCCTGGGAAGGGCTTGGATCTTTCACTGCACCCATGGGTCTCAGAGGGGAGCAGATGCCATGTTGCCCTGGACAGCAAGGGAGGACCGTCTCCAACAGCCCCCTGCCCTCCAGCACGGGGTGGTGGGGAGAGGCTGGGGGCTGAGCTGTGTTCCCCAGGGAAAGGGAGTACTAGGGAGCGACAATGGAGAGGAGAAGGTGAGGTCCATAGAATTGGGCAGGTAGGAGAGGGAGAGAGAAGAGGGAGGAAGAGGAAAGAAGAGACAGGAGGGTGGTGGAGAGCACTGGGTGCTGCTGGGGCACAGCAGAGCATTGGCACAGAGTGCGGGTAGAGACAAGGAGCAGATTTCCCCCCAACACCTGGAGACTGCTCTGCCCTTGTCCCCAGGGTGATCCCAGCAGCCCGAAGATGGCTCACCTGGATTGGAGGTGGAAGATCTCCTCGGCCAGGTAGCAGATGCCCTTGAGCAGAGCCCTGATCTCCAGGGCCATGAAGTGGAAGGTAAGGCTGCGGGCAGCAGGCAGGAGGGGCTCCCCGGCCAGGTACAATGCCGCAGTGCACAGGGCCAGCAGCAGGAACATGGCACACCGCGCTCGCCCTCCCCGGGCCCTGGGGATGAGTAGGGTGGTGGGGTGGCTTGGTCGCCACGATTCCTGAGACATCTGCAGCAGAGAAGAGAGATCATCAACAATTATTGTCCCCAGTGCCCACAGCAGTGCTGAGGGGAGTGGAGAAGAGGGACAGTCATGCACATCCCGTGCTGGCTGAGCACCCCAGAGTGCACAGCAGAGCCTTCCGCTTCTGGGGAGGTTCTCTGGTGTGCTGCCCAGCCCACTTCGGGGCTGCCCCCTGTGCCCATGTCGGCTTGGCAAGATGGACCCCGGCTGGCCACCCTCCTCCCAAATCGATGCCAGCCCTCCCTGCTCCTCCATCACTCCTCTTGCCACACTCACCGGAGCAGTTACCAGCTACAAGACCGGCCACTACCTGTGTTTCCTGCACAGCTGTTAATGGTGGTCCAGCCTGGGCTGTTGTCCAGCCCGAGCAGCCACGGCTCTTCTTGGAAGCTGCTTCCGCTGCGGAGACTCAGAGGCCCTGTACCTTATGGGCTTCTGGTGCCACAGGTGGAGCTGCACAGTTCCCAGCACAGAGAAAAATGAAATCGAAAGCAGGTTTTGCGGATGTCAGCTGCTCACTGAAAGCACCAGAGCCCTCCCATGGGGGCACCCTGAGGTCTCCCAGGCAGTGCTGTGTGGATGTGGCAGGTTTCTACATCCCTGAGCTAACACCTCTGGAAAGCGCCACTGTATCCGTCAGGTCATAGCGGGGCTGAGCTGAGCAGGAATACAGAAGGAGAGCAGAATTTATTGAGGTTGAATTTATTAAGTGCAGTGGGTTTTCAGAGGTGAAATGGAAGCAAATTCCTTCTAAGCAGAGAGGGTGACTCACCCTGGCTTCCCCCCATAGCCCTAGAGGTGCTGGCTCAGGAGGCAGTGCCCATGGGCAGGGCTTCCTACAGTCGGGCTCTTGCTGGCCAGTGAGAGCCTCAAACCTCTCAGGTCCTAGTGACCACAGACACTGAGCAGCTGAGGAATTCAAGGCTGCCTTTGATTCAGTTGTTATTGCTGAGGTTTGCCCTCAAGTCTCCCAGGTCCCTGGTTGGAGCAGCAGAGTCTGCAGCAGTGAGGTGTCACCCATCCTAGAGGAATATTGACTTGGGGCACACACACAAGCCAAGAGGACCTGGTGGGAAGCACTTGAAGATGCTGAGGGAGCTGGCTGATGCCATGGCAAGGCCCCTCCCTGACCTCTTTGAAAGCTCGTAGCAATCATGAGGTTCCTAATGAGTGGGAGAAGGGAAACATCACACACGACTTTGAGCAGGACAAGAAAGAGGGCTCGGTGAACTACAGCCTGCCCAATGTCACCTCTGTCCCTGGGAAGGTGACAGAGCAAATCCTCTGGGCCGTTGCTTCTGAGCACCTGAAGGATGAGAAGGGAACAGCCAGGGATTTACAGAGGGCACATCACACCTGACCCATCTGAGTTCCTTATGAGGAGAGATACCTGGCCACGTGGATGAGAGGAGAACCTTCACTTCAGCAAAGCTTTCAGCATGGTCTCCCATGGCCTCTGTGTAGCCAGACTGGGCAGACACAGGCTGGATAAGGGGGTGCACCGCTCTGGGGGAACCCACATGCTCGACTACCTCACTGAGGTGCCTGCACCCCAACGTGTACAGTGTGGGGAGTAGATGGGAAGGACTAGAGGTCTGTGTGTGGTCACAGGGCTGTGATCTCACTGCAGTTGCAGAGACATGGTGGGAGAGCTTGCATGGCTGGAATGCCATCATGGATGGCTTTTTAGGAAAGACAGGCCAGAAGGTGAAGTGGTGGAGTCGCTCTTTAAGCGAGAGAGCAACTGGAGAGCAACTGCACCAGGGGTGGATGAAGAACATGTTGAGAGCTTATGGTAAGAATTAAGGAGCAGGTTAATATGGGAGACACTTGTGGGTGTTTACTACAGGCCATGGGATCAGGAAGGGGAAGCTGATGAGGGGAAGCTACAGACAGCTGGTAGGTGATTCCACCACTTCCCTGGGCAGCCCATTCCAATGCTTGATAACCCTTTCAGAGAATTTTTTCCTAATATCCATCCTAAACATCCCCTGGCGCAACTTGAGGCTATTTCATCTAGTCTCATCGCCTGTTCCTTGGGAGAAGGGAGGGAGCCCCCTGGCTACACCCTCCTTTCAGGGAGTTGGAGAGAGCGAGAAGGTCTCCCCTCAGCCTCCTTTTCTTCAGGCTGAACACCCACAGCTCCCTCAGCTGCTTCTCACAAGACTTGTCCAGACCCCTCATCACCTCCATTGCCCTTCTCTGGACACACTCCAGAATCTCAACATCTTTCTTGTTGTGAGGGGTGACAAAAAATACCGTGATTGCTGCAGCCAAGGCTATCACTAACCAAGATATTACAGAGCAGGTGTCCTTTTTTAAGGTTTGTGAGCAGCAAGTCCAGGGGCCTCATTCCTGGTCGATTCATTTAATGTTTATATGAGGAAGCAACCCACTACGTGTTCCAGGAACTGTGTTGTCTTCCAACAAATGTCTGGGTGGTTGAAGTCACCCTTAGGAACCAGGTCCTGTTGACCTGAAGCTTGCCTAAGGTCAATTATTGTTTCGTTAACCTTATTGTCTTGGTTTGGAGGTTAATAGCAGATACCTACTGTAAGGTTCCCCTTAGAGACTACCCCTCTGATCTTGGTTCAGAGGCATTTGATAGGGCTTTCACAGTAGCTGTAGTTGACTTCTATATATTAAAGGTTCTCCTTAACATAAAGTGCGACAACTTCCACCCTTGGCATCATCCAGAAGAGCTGATCTGGCCCATAGCACAACATGGGCTGGCTTCTAGGAGGGCTTTAGTGTGCTGGTTGGGGCTGGGGCAGAAATCAGCCTCTCCTGACATCCCAGTGGCTATGGGCCGAGTGGACAGCTGTAGCCAGGACTTGGCTTAGGCAGGTAAGGGTTTTGGTGAAATGCCTGAGAATTTGCAATAACCTGGGAAGATAATGTAAAAATCCTGCAGCGACAGGAGGTGAGATCCCTTGCAAGTACTCAGATGCTTGTGAATTTGCTTGAAGTCTTCCCTGCTGCTGGAGACCCACTGGTCACCCTGTATGAGGTGCCTTGTGTATAAGGTGCATTAACTCAGGAGCTGTGAGAGTCTGAAGGTGGTCAGGAGCAGGTGATGGATGTGCGTGGCACAACCCCAACCAAAAGCCAGGTCAGGAACATAGTGCATTCCCTGGTATCTGCTGGGTGAAGGACTGCTCCTGGTGAGCAGGGCAGGCTCCAGGCCTAACAGAGCCCTGATGGGCCCCGCAGCAGCACTCGCTCCTTGGGATTTTTTTTTTTGCATTATGTGCTGTTGCCCTGCAAAAGCCATCAGAGCTGCAGCCAAAAGGCGTCTGCCCAGTGACAGCCTCACAGCGGGGATGCCTGTGGGGATGGGACTCGGATGCCAGGCTGGTGTTACAAGTGGCTTTGGTCCCTTGGCTAAAAAAGTGCAGCAGTTAGTGTTTTCAGAGCTGCAATTGCACCACCCGTGGACCCTCAGAGGTCCTGCACACTGGCAGGGCTTGCTTTATTGCCCACCCTAGCAAAATATCTGCCATATTCTGTGCTGCGCCAGTCTGCGTGAACTGGATCATTCTCACTGATGCGGTGAGGAGCCACCCGTGTGCTGGGTGAAATCTTGCAGCAACAGCCAAGCTGCTTCCTCCAGGTCCCGAGCCCATGTTGTCTCTCACTCATTCAACAAAGCAGTTTCGTTGCAAGACAAAAACAGGTGACAGTCCAGGGAGCCAGGGAGGTCTCTTGGCCAAAGGATTGGGTAATTGCCTCCCCCCACCTTCAGGTTGTGCGGGGTCCTGATCTTCCCTCCCGATGTCCACATGGAGATGGGGAGACTTTCCATCCACGTGCCCAGTTTGGGAGAGCCTTTGCCTGGTCCTGACCCCTCAGCAACGATGAGTTTAGAATCCCAACTGCATCACAGACTGTCATGGGGCTGCTCTGAGGGCTGCGTACCCCTTACCCATTAGGGCTCTTCCTTCCTTTGAGGCACCAGAGAGAGTTTTTATCCATTTAATAAGCACTGGTGGATCAGTCTGTGATTTACAGTGTCTTCCTTCGATCCCCTGTAAACTGTCAGCAACCGCAGCATCCTGTGACGCGGGGTCCCAGTTACACCTTGGGTGAAGAAGTCATTTTTGATTGTTTTGAAGCTGTCACAGGCCAGAGCTGTTTGAATTTCAACTGTTCTTGTGCTGGGAGAGACACGAACCACTCGCCCTTTCCTCCTCCCCAGATCACTGATGGCTTCCAACCTCAGCCATCTCTTTCCCAGGCTGAAATATCCCAGATACACAGTTGTTCTTCAAAAAGATGCAGTTTTCAACTTGACTGTGCTGGTCAAAATGCTTTGAATAGGCCACCCACCACATGTCCCCTGGGAACCTCATTGGGTTGAGATGAGAACAAGAGAAACTGTAACAGAGTAAGTAGCCCTGTATGTATCTTCCAGCCTGTAGGACAAGCAAAGTGGGCTTTGGGGACAATGCCACTGAAACCGTGCTGACAGCCAGTGGCTGGCCAGAGCTGCCATCCCAGGGACCCGTGGAGAACTGCTCTTGCCCTGACACATCGAGTCCCACTTCTGCAGCAAAGGAGTGAACTGTCTTTGCAGACAGGTCTGGGGAGCCCCAGGGAGCCAACAGAGCATCTTCTGAACTGGGTGTGAGACCTCCAGCAAAACAGTGGCTCTCACCTGAACATACTTTTTGGTGACAGTGTTCCTCCTTCCTCCACAGCAGGTATATTGCAACTCTGCAGACTCCCATGCAACAGGACAGAACAGAAACCCCAACCCTGGCCACATCCATCCGGGGCAGTGCTGTAAAGGCACAGAAGAAGACCTGGCACCTGACCCTAGGAGACTGCTATTCGTACAGCCATGGAGGATGAATGGGGGATAACACAACTTGGGGGTGAAGAGAGGAGGAGGAGGAGGTGAGCGTGTGGGATGGAGGGAGGTTGCCTCTCTGGAAAAAGTGCTTTGGAGCAGCCTTGGAACTGCGCCTGCAGCTCCCGGGGGTCCCCTCTGTGAGCTCCTGAGCAGAAGGAGGCCATGTTGAGGAGATGCTGGAGGCAAGGAGAGCAAGAGTGAGTGGGGATAGTACCTGGGGGGTGCTGGGAGGGCAGTGGACACACGGGGGAGCTGAGCAGGACAGCCCTAGGGTGGGAGCAAGGGGCAATAGCGGGGTGGAAAATGGAGAGCCAGAGCCCGACTGCCAGAGGGAGGTGCCAGGCTTGCTTTCTCCATGCCAGCAGGTGCAATGACACATGTAAACACCCTGTTTCTTTCCTTGTTCCTCCTCTCTCAACAAGTTGCAGGAAATTTGTTGTCACCTCCGTGGTCAGGACAGGCATCCGAGGGAGAATTTATTGCTCTCATGGCTGGAGGGGAGAAATTTACAGGAGCCTGTCCCCAAAGCACAGACAGGTAGACCCAGGGCATAACACAGAAGTCTCTGATTTACTGTGGCAAGTGGTGGGGATACAAGCTGGGATGCGCCCTCAAATACTCACAGAAGCCCAAACCACCCAGGAAGTTTTTAGCAAGCTGGGAACACGGGAGTGAACAACTCGGGGCCTGCCTGTAGCCGTCAGCACTCCCTGGAGTCCTGCCCCTCTTATTTCCTGCCTCTGCTGCTGATCCCCAGGGCCGGACTCTGTGATCGTTCACTCCAGAAACCTGCACCTGGAGGAGGGGAGCTGGAGAGGATGAGACATCTGGAGTGAGGGGGAAGCTTTTGACCCTCTTGGTCAAGCGCCAGTCTCAGTATTCCAGTTTGTCTCCTGCGTCCCACATGGTGGCAGGGGCAGGCTGAGGTGTCCCCTCCATGGTTTGTGGGGCTGTGCTCTCAGCTACACCCACATTTGCACCAAAAATTAAATAAATATATATTTAAAAAATTGGAATTTGCGAGAAGACAGGGTGGTAAATACCAAAACCAGAAACCTCACCAGCAAAACAGCAAGACAAGCCTTTTGAAGCTGTAAAATCCAGCAAGCCTTTTTTTTCAGGTTTGGATCTTTTTGCACCTTTTTTTTCCTTGTAGAAAAATCCATGAAGTTTAAAAATAAAATGCCAAACTCTTCAATCCCTTGTTTGTTTAAAGAAAAAAAAAAAACAATACGCAGTTTCTGGACTAACTTAGTTTTAACACATTTAACTGAGAATAAGAACAAGT
Organism: Nycticryphes semicollaris; assembly: GCA_013400055.1. Taxonomy (NCBI): domain Eukaryota; kingdom Metazoa; phylum Chordata; class Aves; order Charadriiformes; family Rostratulidae; genus Nycticryphes; species Nycticryphes semicollaris. The sequence goes on along the minus strand of VXBJ01001601.1, from coordinate 77,680 downwards.
CACCTTAAAAGGTACTTCTGCAAATGGCAGAGGACTCTAGATATGGAAATGGAAAAGAAAAAAAAAATCACTTTGGAGCAGGGGCAGGTGACACCGTGGGGTCTTGTTTGGCCACTGCTGGACTTCTGCTGCTGGGGTCAGACATGTCCAAGCTCCAGTGGAAAGTGTTTAATCTCTTGCCACACCAGGCAAAGATCTAACTGTGAATGTTGAGGAAAATACTTTCAGGATGAGCCACAGCTTGGTCTTCAGTTCCCTGTGGGAAGTGACCACCTATCCACTTGCAGCTAGGGGACACATCCCAGGAGCTGCAACTAAACTGACTGGCCTTGTGAACAACAACAATGGAAATTACTTTTCTGTTTCTTATCTCTTAGAGAAGTTCACATCCATCTGGTAAGAAAGATCAGATCAATTCCTGGTACTATCACCCCAACACAAATCCTATCTCTTTTTTATTTTTGAAATTGTTTATTCTCTGGATTCAATTTTACGATGCCTTATTACCCAGAGAGGACTTTTCAAAGCTTGACAAGGAAAATGCAGCAAATCCAGACTGCTTCTGTTGCCACTGTGAGCCAAAAATAATTTTCCATTTTGGGGAGAAAATCCAACACCTTTTCCTGAGAATACTGGAAAAAGCTGAGTTTAATCTCGGCTGATGTGCAGACCTGTGAGAAGTGAAGCCCTCAAAGGCTGTGACTCGCAGGTGTTTTGAAAACTCTCCCAGAAACAGTAAGAAGTTCAGGCTGCCTGGCCAGGATGGGAGGTAGCCTGGGTATTAAGAGAGGAAAGCAGAAAATGTTGGAAAAAAAAGCAGTTTTGTCTCTGCCCCAGGACAGGGGGGAAGCCTTAAGGGCCAGGACCACTTGGGATGTGAGCACTTCCAGCTCCTGGTGCTGGTGGAAACTGGTGTGGGAAGGCAGGACAGCACTTGTGCTGGGTGTGGCAGAGCAACGAGCCAGGACAGGGTTGTCATCTGCTGTTCTGCAATCAAGGGGTGTCTGGCAACAGAAAGGAGGGAAAAGAGCAAGAAACCACAAAATGAAACAAAGTACTTGGGAAATAAACCCCGTCAGAAACCCATTTTTATGAATTTCTGATTTATTTTCTCCACACCAAACGTGGAGGAGGAAAGGGAGATTAATTCAAAACTCACCCTATGCTAAAGCCATTGAAAAGATCATCTTGAGTTTGTTGCAGGCAGGCTGGCAGCAAAGCCAGCAAGAGACGAGACCACAAACATGGCTGAGGGCGAGCGTGGCTGGAGATCCTCACCTCCCCATCATCTATCGCTGGCAGCAACCATGTAGGCAGGAGGCAGATGGGTATCAGCTCATCCTCGCCAGCACAACATCAGAAGTAACATGGGGTTTCCAAACCCTGCCTGCCCAAAGGCAGCAAATTAATCCTTAACTTCACTGGCTGGCAGAAGGGTGCTTTAGCAAAGAAACAGTTTGCTAAAAACTGGGAAGTTTTTGGAGCTGAGCTGCTTCTTGCTGCTTGGAGACAAGTATTTTACTCACCTCTAAAGTCTCCGGCTCAAGCCTTTCGTCCCTCTCTGCCAAGAGACGCATAGGAGCTGCGGGATTGACAAGAACAGTGGAAAATAACTCTGCTGCAGTACTAGGTGAGAAGACAGGTAATAACAGAAAATCCTAGTATAATTCACTATAAATATCAGTTACAAAAGAGGAAAATCTTTAGGAAACCAGGCTTTCCTAGAAGTGCCTGTAACGGAACAAAACCTGGTGCCTTATTGGAAAGTCTTAACAATTTCCAACTCTGATTAAAATTTTTCTTGGCATTTTTCTTACTTGACTCGGTAGAGGGGTTGCCAACTTGGAAGGGTACATAGGGCCACCAGACACCACAGGACTAAGCTGGGGGGCAAGCATCCAGTCCCGATCCACAATCCAAAGCCAGGAATGGGAAGAGAAGTGGGACCAACACAGAAGATTCCACTTTGATGTATATTTCAAAACATTTCACTATTACAAGATGTCCCATGGGTTTGTGTACGTGTGGGCAGTTTGGTTGCCAGGCTGAACTCTCCCACAGAGGCACCTTGTTTGAACGTCCTTGTCCCATGCTGTGTCCTTGTCCCATGCCGTGTCCTGTTCCCAGCCTCGTCATCTCAGTTTCTGACAATTCAAGCTCCTTTGTTCCCAGGGTGGCTCTTTGCAGCCGCTGCCACTCATGCTTTGGCCACACAAACAGGCTGTGCTTACGGGGCTCTGAAGCTCCCCAAAGCTCATTGGTATGATGAACTTTTTTCCTGACACAAGCTGTTCAGTTACCTGAAAACAGTTGTTGTTTTGGTCTGTATGGGTGCTCTCCAAGGAGATGCATGATGGAAACTCCTTTTTCTTACACACTTGGAGGGTGCCAAGTCATGCACTTGGTCGCTCACCTTGTGTTCTTCACTCAACACTGTTTTTTGTATGCTTGGTAAGCCTGGTATTTGAGATGCTTTGCTACATACATATAAGTCTGTTCAATGGTTCAAAACGTTATTACACAGCCTGATCTACTTCATGTGCTGTGATCCATGTGTCTCCCTGGCCTAAAAACACATCACCATGTCCCACCCTGTGCCACTACCCACGGGGAAGGGGCGCTGAGCTACAGGCCACCCCTGCCAGGTACAAAGTGTCGCCAGCATCGCTTGTCGCGCCACTTAACGTGGCCGCGGGGAGGGCCTGCCTGTCCCAGGTAAGGACACAGGGGCCTGCGCCCCAAGGGTCCCAGTCGTCGGCTGGGAAGGAGCCTGGAGCTCCCAACCTGGAGCCAGCCACCATGTCCCGAGGCAGGGATGGCTACAAAGGCGCAGGAGGCGGCTCCTGGGGCGCGGAGTCCCGCCCAGCCCCCCTACACCGCCTCAGGCCCAGACCCCGGCATCCCCATCCCTCAGCAGCTCCACAGCGGCGGCGCAGCCGGGACTTCTTCCCGCCCCGACCTCTCGCGAGAAGCCACAGTCACGCGCAGCCGCCGCGATGGGCCCACGCCGCTCCCTACGCATCCGCCGTATCCTTCCGCGCGCTCGCTCCCCCTCCCCCTTCTGGAGAGTTCTGCACGGCGGACGCAGGAGAAATAGTCCCTGCCTCCCCCCGCGGGTCTTCCTCTTTCCCGTCCAGCCCTCCTCCTTCGTTCCCAGCTCGGCCGCGGACCCCGTCGCAACCGCTGTCAACCTACGGCCGTGCGGAGGCGGCGGAGGAGGTGGAGAGGTGGTTGGCGGTGTGTGTGAGGGTGCCGCGGCGGAGTGATACGCGGAAGGCCGGCGAGGAGGTGCCAGCGCATAAAGGGGCGGCGGAGGGATGCGGTAGGAGCTGCGGCAGCGGCAGCCAGCTCCAGCCCCGCCGCCAGC
>VXBJ01001601.1:55315-73863 GCA_013400055.1 Nycticryphes semicollaris | reverse complement strand
CCCTCCCCCCCGGAGGCTGGGCCGCGAGGGGGCGCCGGTGGCGGGGCAGGGCGGTGGGGCCAGGGGTGGGCAGCGGCCTCGGGGGCTGCTCTGGGTCTCAGAGAACCGCGCCGTGCCGTGGTATGGTGGGGAGCCCCGAGCTGGAGCCGGCGGTCTCCGGAGAAAGAGCCCGAAGGTGTGGAGCGCCTGGAAGTTCTGGCGTTGGCTCCTCTTGGGAGCCGCTTCTCCTTCCCCGAGGAGCCACGGCCTCGATAGGGCTGAGCGTAGTAAACTCATCTTCAACTAGTCAGAATAGCGTGATTTCGTGTTTTAATGGAGCCGGTGGCGCTCCACAACCTGAGTCATAGAGTGGACTCGTAGGGGGAGGCATGTAAGGTGCATTCTCCTCCCAGAGCATGGGCTGCACCATGCTTGGTAGTCTGGCCTTCTAGAAAAACACTGCTGCTGAACCCCTTATGGTCTGAGAACCCTATATTGTTTGATCCTTATAGTGTCTCTTACCAGGAAAAAAAAAGGAGAGGATTTTTGATGTACAGTTTTATCTTAGTGACTCAGACAGGGAATTCATATCCTTTTCCTGCAAAACACGTGGCTGTCAGTTTGGAGTGTCCATGTAGGGCTCAGGTGTAGAAGCCTGTCCTCCCATAGGGTTTCTGATCTTGATTACTGTGGAAATCTAATTTTTGTCTAGAACCAGCTGTGTACATGCCACCTCATATTTAAGATCAGTTTGCCAGCTCTGTTTTGCAGGTAGTGTCAGATTTGGGTTACATGTTAACTTCTTTGCTTTGATTGTAGGTTTATCTTGAAGTTTTTGTGAAGCTTCGTGTGTCGTACTGATCAAATTAAAGCTAAAGTGGAGAAGAAAACTGAAGAGAGCTTGAAGGCTTGTGGAATAAGTTGAGCCTGAAAGGGAAGGATTTGGAGTATAATTTTAGTGTATTGAAATTTCCAAAGAGGGGCATGGTAGTGGGTTACAGAAGAAAGCTCTGCTCCAAGTTGTCACTTGTCTGCAACATTCTGTCACTTCAGTGATACTCAATAGGCTGCGAAGACTGTTCCCCAGCGCGTTTGGGGGCTCCTAGGTGTTCCCAGAGCAGTTCCACCTCGGGAGTGGGTCCTGTGCCAGCTCTGGGGGCCTTGGCAGTGAATGCTGAGCAGGGTAGATATGGCTGCTGGGGGCCGGGGGACACACACAGATTGTACAGAGCTTTTGTGGGGAGGGTGTATCTTCTATTGGGTAACTCGGGAAGCAGGAAAAACTGCTTTAGTTTAGTGTGTGCTGAGGTTCAGGATTCAGCGCTCTCGCAGAGCGCTTCTGTTTCTAGTCTGTGGTTTTTAACAGGAGAGGGACTGAATGTGTCGAGTCTTTGTTAACGATGAGCACTTCTGGAGTGATTCTTTGCGCTGCTTTTCTAAGCTAAAGAGTTCTGAGGGATAAATGGGGACTGTGTACGGTAACGAGAGTCTCTTAAAGCCTTGGGAAGTAGTGAGAGCATTGCCCGAGCAGTGGTGTATATTGAGCTCTGCAAAGTGCCCGGTGTTTCAGTGGGGTGAGTGTGGTGGCCACTGAGGAGGATGGTTCCAGTAGTCTGGGGGGTTTAAAAGTTAGATGGGAGTCGAGCCGCAGAGTAGAGCGGAAGACTCTTAATTTGAGTTACTGTGATTGTCTTCCTTAACTACTGAGGTAATAATCACTGGTTGTTTACACCACCTATTTTAAACCCCGTGGAGAGTGTTCATATCGTCAGCTTGTTGTGGTGCTGCTCCCTGGGAAAAGCAGTAATATCTTGCTTGTACTGACCATCCCTGTCAGGACAAGGAGGGGAACAGCAAGTTTCTGACCTTTGCTGTGGCACCCTCTGGCAGGAACAAAAGCCTACAGAATGTGGATCAAGTCAGAATAATCCCACCAGACTTGAGTACAAAGCAGTGATGGGAAGGAAAGCTGCTGCTGAACAATTTCTGGAGGGTATTATCGGTCTCAATATCAGTGTTCAGGTCTCAGCATTGCCACTGCCTCTTGAGCTTGGCAATCAGGCTTTTAAAAATGTTCAACTGCAGACTGTAGGGTGTTCTCCAGAACTTTTGTGTCCTTGGATGAGGACTCAGAAACCAGCAGAAAGTAAGTCTTTGGGACAGCGTTACCTGAACCGGTCTCTTGCCTGTTGAGCCCCCCTGGGCTGGAAGAGGGGCAGAATAGGGAGGGGTTTGCAGCTGGGTAAGGACTGGTGGCCTGAGAACCTGCGTGGTCCATCCCGGTGTGTCTCTGGTGGCCCAGCTGCTCCTGGGGATGCCCAGAGGCTCCAGCTGGGATAGTATCTGAGCAGCAGCTCTTCTTCAGGCAGATGCTCCCAAAGAGCTGGGACTTGAGACCTGCCATCAGGTTGCTGCTTGAGTTACTGCAGTCTTTCAGGCTGTGGTGGGCTTAATCTTGTTAGGTGTTTACTGCCTCGAGGACTGAAACTCGGAACTCTTGTCTTGGGAGAAATGTTTGGGTGATGATGCCAGCCAGAGTCCCTGTGAGGTGTGGGAATAAGATTGAGGTGTAACAATTTGATTGTTATTTATATACATGTATCAATGGTCTAGTTATCCTCATGGATATATGTTTTTGCAGGAAGGGTAATGTGAAGGTACCTGGGAATGGGAGTGATACCAGAGAGCTGTAATGAATGGCTTCCATTTTAATGGAATGGCCTTTGGATTGAGCCGCATCCCTGTCTGTGGTGCTTATCTTCAGGAAATACCTGTAATGGAATAACCAGGGCACTGTTTGGAGCTTTTTGAGTGGGAAAGCATGTGAAAGGTTCGTTCATTGTCTTTTATGGGTTCCCCCATATGAACAGTGTGATGGACCCTCCACTGAGGGGGATGGGGAAATGGAAGCTGTGCTCCAGCCCTGCTGAAGCAAAACATCCTCATAGAGCAGAGGAGTGGTGGCTTGTTACTGCCTGTGATGTAGAGGCCCAAACACCAGGTAATGCTTTGCAGAACTAAACTCTGTGTTCCGTAGCAATGTCCCTGTTGAGCTGCAGAAGATGATGGGCCTGCCTTGTAGCTGCTTGACCTCCCGAGGTGCTTCTGCCAAAATGAAGACTGCCCTTGGGCAGGATACAGAGGCTTTGGCTGGTTGAAGGAGGTGTGTGTTCACCCAGTTTTACACACACTACCTGCACTGGGCAAACTCTGTGTTATTTGCTACTGATTCTGCTTTAGAGCAGTCCGTGGGAACAACTTGGTTCTTCCGTTACGGCCTCTCGCTGCGTTTGTGGAGCTGCCAGCACAACCCATCTGTGTTAAATATCCCCTGTGTTGCTAGCACAGAGAATGCTGGTGACACTTTTGGTAGCTAGAGCTGGGCTTTTTCATACTGGGCTTCCACACAAGAAGGAATTTAGACATTGCTTTGGTCTTGCTAATTAGGCTTTTTGGAAAAAAAAAAAAACCCAAACCACAACAAAACAACCCAAAGGCGACCATTACATCAGAGCTTGTTTATAACGTGTACCTTGGTTATTCCTGTATTTCATGCAGCTTGACTGCTCTTGTGCTACTTGCTTAACTGCTTCCGTTCTGACTTTTGCTGAGTCTTGTAAGAACTCAAAGTCACTGCATCTGAGCTGTTTCAAGCACTAAAATAGCAGATTCTGACAAATGGAAAGGATTAAAATCTTTCTGAAGATTAAAATGCTTCTCTGAATGGGTAGTACCAATCACAAAGGTCCCGTAGGTCAGGAGAGCACCTGTGGGTGCTGTAGGGAGCTGGTGATCTGACCTTGGTGCAGTGTGTGGGCACTGCCTGGCAGAGAGGTACAGGGAGAGCAGAGCTGAGCCAAGAGCATGTGGATACAGGCTCTTACCTGCACCCAACACAGCACTGTCAGTGACAGGTAGAGGTAGAACCCTGAGGCCCAAGGAACATGCGGCAGGTTCTTGCCTGACCTTATGTCTCCACAGGCCCTCCTCGGACTGTGGTCCTGCCACTGAGGTGAGGTGGAGTGTTGCTGGTTTGAATTTTTGAATTTGGCACTCATTCCCTGTTGCCTGGGTATTGCTCTCCCGAAAGCCACAAACGACTCATGGCTGAAAGTTCCTTTTTGGTTAGATAAATCACGATTCTGTGACATAGCCCTCGACTCCTTGTCACAGAAGGGTTTGGGGCTGCAGACAAACTTGCTGAATTCAGACTAAAAGCTTACACTGGCAACCTGAAACAAAAATTAGGCCTATAATCAAGCTGAGATGAGTAAATTACAGCTCAAACTGGTGTAAGGAGGAAAACACATGGAGTCCAAGCTAAAGAGACTCTGGATAATCTTTGGCTGGCTGAAGGTGCGTGTCTAGTGTGTTGGGGTTTGTTTGGGGAACTCTCTACAAGGCTTATTAAAATAGCTGGAAGTGGCTGCTAAAAGATGCTGGCTTTTACCCACTTATTTAATTCTTGGTGTTGCAAGTTATGTAGGTTACTCTTACTAAAGGCTGTATTAGCATTAATTTAGTCCTTAAAACCAATCTTATCTTCTGGACAGAACAGTTTTTAGCAGGAACATGTTAGACTGGGGAGGGAATTGTTGTCTAGAGGAATAGATTTGAACTTCTCTAACAAAAGTCTTTGGAATTTACAACTAAAACTAATTATGACTTGAAAAGTGTGCAGGGCTAAACTTTAAGACTTTAACCACTTGTGTTTGTTGTGCTTTAAAACTTGGTGTGCAGTTTGTGAACTCCTTGATCAAGAGGTGTTTAAAATACAGTGTGTACTGATGGCTGGGAAGGAGGGTGGCCTGGATCTGGGTGACACTTGTGGCACTGGTTTCCCTGTGTCCCCCCTGCCCCAGCCTTGCTGGCAGCTGATGCCTTCTGTGACTGGTGAGTAACCGCTTGGCCTAAGCATGCTCCATCTTCCTTGAAATGCTCTCCTGGAACTCCTGAGTAGGCGTTTGTTTTGTTGCAGGCTTAAAACACAATTAAATCAACTTCCTGTGTGAGTTTTGTAGGTTTTGGGACATATAGTTCATAGCTGTAGTGGCAGGAGTTCTGTTCGACTTGGCCTTTGAGCGAGACACCTGGAGCCTTGCTTTGGTTTGTGCTGTGCTTCCAGTTCCTCCTTTTTGCTGAGGAACTAATTAATACTTTTAACTGTAAGATGGATCAAGTTAATGGTGTGGTGGGCCCGGCCCCGAGGGTATTTTGCTGTAGGGGAGATGGCAGAAACTCTAAGCTCTGTGAGTTGGCTTCCCAACTGAAGGCAATTCGGGGTGAGGTGGCCTCCTGGGAGCTGAGTAACTCAAACTGAAACTTCATATAAAGGCCACTTGAGTCATCACTGTTAAGTTCCTACAGCAAAGCCTTCTGCACATGCTTAGGGATCAAGAGGTGTCTCAATGGGTGACTGGAGACACCGTTCTTCAGGTTTTGGATTAAAATCAGCATTGTCAAGGTCAGATTTGGGTATTGACTGATGAGCCTTCCCCAGGTCACAGGGAAATACAGCAGCCTGGAAGGTTAGGGTCCCATATGTGCAGTCACAGGGGGGCTTGTAGATGGTGCTGAACTGTAACTGAATTCCATAAAAAAAATAAAATCCTGTTCCAGTTCTATGTGAGCTCCAGAGTCATTTGTTGTGAGTTACAAACCAGCTGGTTCTCGCTGGGGCTGAGGTTGTGCTGGGTGGTAGTACCTTGGAGACCGTGCAGAAGTCTTCAAAAGGCAAAGTAACCTGGGGGAGGGAGGGATGCCAAGCGTGGCACTGTCTGTGGATGCTCTTCTCCTTGTCCTTGGGTAAATGCAGCCGTATGTAGCTGCCATTCCTGTTCTCAAACTTGGCTGGGCAGGTCTGACCAGTGAGTAGTGGAAGTCTACCAGTGCGTTGACAGCCTGAAGAGAATGGTGTGTTGAAACGATCGTCTGTGCCCTGCCAGGAAATCCAGTATCCTGTTGGCCCCTCTGGTGTGCAGAGGCAACTGGGGGTCGGTCTACTGCGGCCTGGAGGCTGCCCTCCAGAGGTGTCCTCCTTGATATCTGACTTGTTGTTCTGCAAAAGCTGGGAGGTTTTGTATTGCAGGAATTTGAACTGCAAGGTACAGCTAAACTTTTCCAAGTGAAAAGTATTGCTTTTTACACGGGCCTTTTAATCTGTGACCTTCCAGTCTGTGAATTTCTAGAGCAGAACATGAAATACTGCCTTAGGTGAGAGCTGCAGCATGGAGACAAGTGGTAGGGGCTTTAAGTCATCTCTTTCCAGTGAGATACTGTAGACCACTTCAGAAAACAAAAGTATTCCTTCTATCTGGAATTGAATCATAGAATTGTCTGGGTTGGAAGGGACGTTAAAGATCATCTTGTTCCAACCTCCTGCCTCCCACCTCCCACCAGACCAGGTTGCTCAAAGCCCCGTCCAGCCTGGCCTTGAACACTTCCAGGGATGGGGCTTCCACAACATCCTTGGGCAACCTGGGCCAGAGTCTAAGGTCTCCCCGGAGCCTCTCTTCTCCAGGCTGAACAACTACAACTATCTCAGCCTGTCCTCACAGCAGAGGGGCTCCAGCCCCCTGAAGATTGAAGAGAAAGGAATAATATTTTGAGAAACAGAGCTGCTGCAACTCAACAGCGTTGTTGGCTCTGCTTCTGTGGTGAGGCTCATCTCGTGTGGTGTCATCCTGTCTGGGGAAGTGGCACAGAGGTGCAAGTGGGTTGCGGGGTGAACGTCAGGGCAGCTTTGGAGCTGGGTGTTGTGCGAGAGCACGTGCTCAGCCCTTGTTTATAACTATTTCCCCTTTATGGTAGGGAAGGTGCGTGCTGGGTTTTTCAGTGTAATTTGTAGGAGCTTGTGGTCTTACGTGGAAAACAGGGGTTCTTACAGCTGTACTCCTCCAAGTGTTGTTGTATTGGGTTTATGTGTAAAACAGGAGTGACGGGGATGAGAAGTGGTAAGGATGGGAGCTTCGGATGTGTTTTTTCTTTAATGGATGCGTAGGAAGTTTTGAGTACTTGTAGCATTAAACTGTCTCTTTCAGCAGATTAGAGAGCATTTGGGAGTGGACTGGATTCTAGACACCTTTAGGTATTTTTCTAGTTTTAGGTTTCTGTGCCCAAATTTGTGCTTGTGGAGAACTCGCTTCATTCTTCGTAGCCAGGAAGGCCATGGAGAAGATGTGTGGCCTTCAGGTGGCAATGGAGCTGTAAATGGCTGCATATTCCTTTGCTGTGGCCACACAGGATGGCCCTTGGCTTGTTGGTGCTGACAGAGGGCACGGTGCAGGATGCTACTTAGTATTTTTCAGCCTGTCACTGATAACTTGTATAGTACATGCATATCTCTAGGGTGGAGCAGTAATCTTCTGTTGCTTGGGGTGGTATCTGACATATTTAATGTTCTGGAGTCAACACAGTGCAGCAGCCAGTGGGCAGTGTGAAGTGTGAGCCTCTTACTGACCTTCACACTGGCTGATATCCCCAACCAGGAGGTAAGGGAGGAACCCGGCTTGGCTGAAGCTGGCTACCCTGAATTGACCTGCACAACTGATGACTCAGAAGGGCTTTTATACTTCAGAGGGCATCTGGAGGTGCTCCTCACCTTCAGGAGGGAGTAGGCTCTTCAGCAGATGTTGTATGCTCAATACTTGCTCCTGTCCAAGTCCATACTGAACCCTGAAGCGCAGGAGCAAGATTTGCTTGGGTCAGCAGTGTAGGAAGCTCAGTAGAAGTGCTAGAAAAGCTTCAGCGGTCTGGTGTCCTCAGGAGGCTTCCAGCTGAGCTTTAAAAAAGTTGGGAGCTGCTCAGAGCAAACCCGAACTTGTGTATGCTTTGCAGTAGTGGGGGTATGTGAGGCTTTGTATCCCCACTGTGGTCTTCTGTGGGGTGGCTCACTGAGGGGAAAACACCCAGATTGGCTTGTTTAGTGTAAGGCAGCAACATTCTCCTGCTCTAGCATAAGAGAGTTTGGTTCATGTTGGCCTTCCAGTTCATGGGAAGTGGAAGCTGGAACTCCCAGAGATCATCTATTCAAGAGCTTAAATACTGACTGTAAATAACAAAAGGCCATTAAGTGAAAAGCTTTTTCCATTCCTGCAATCAGCTTGTCTTGATCATTGTCCTTAAATGTTTTGTCCTATCAAAAGCTTCAGATAAGTCTGGTATCTGAAACTCCCCCTGGACTCTTGCTGGAGGGCTGGGAGGTGAGAAGCAGAAGGCACAGTGGACTGGGGACACACGGGATCATTTCTTGACCTTCTGAATGCTGGGTTTAGTTGTCCTCCTAGTGGTTGTCTGGTGTTGATGTTTAGCTTTCTAGCCTGAACCTGGCACAGAAAAAAGCTTGTGTTTGCCTGTCAGGGAAAGCAGGTCAGTGGCTGAGCCAGAAATAGCTGACAGTTTGACTTTTAAGTTTTACTCTATTTGCATTTCCCGCTAAATGAGCAAATGGCTCATGTGAGTTACTGGTGACAGTGTGAACTCTTTCTGATCTGGGCTGAAATTTTGTTTCAAATTGAAAGTTGGTATAATTCAGAAATATTCTGAGTCACTCAACTTGTTTGGCCAGAAAATTGAGACTCATAATAGGATTTCTTCAGAGGAAAATATGAGTTGATGCAGGTACTTGAAAAGTGAGGATTTCCCTCTATGGGCTGGCAGTTCTCTAGGTACAGAAGGGCTTGTGTTTTATTCCCTTGAACCACCTGTAACCACACAGCTGGAGAGGAAACAGCCACAGTTATTGAAGGTTTGTACAGGGCAAAAAGGCTTGGGGTGATAAACTAGATCACTGCAGCTGGAGCAAGCAGGAGCTATTACAATATTGTGGATAAAATAAGGCTGATACTGGGAGTCGTTGGATTGAGGCCACCTTATCTCTCTGTGACCTAGAGATAGCGGTGTATATAATACCCCCATAATGCTTGGGCTTTATGAATGAAGGCAACCCTGACAGACCCTGAGACCTGATGAGGGTTGCTGTGACTTAATGGAGTGTGGAAGCCTGGAGAGGGAACAGATGCATGTGCCGAAGGTGCTCCCTGGATTTAAGCAGGTGCTCCCTGGATTTAAGATGGACCTTTGCTCTCTGGGGTACTGGCTATTAGTTTTGTGGTGTTTTAGGGAACTCACTGATGTGTTACCTTTGTGAGGCAAAGTGCTTCTAGCAGCTTTTTTTAGCAATAACATAACTGGATTTGAAATTAAATGAAATAAACTGTTCCTCTTTTCTAGGAGTTGAATGACCTGGCACGTGATCCTCCAGCACAGTGTTCAGCAGGGCCTGTTGGTGATGACAGTAAGTATCTACCGTTGGCAAGCACTGGTGGTCTCCAACTATTTTCCCTCTAAAACAGGATGCCCAGTCCCTCAGCAAGACCCTTTCTGTTACTTTTACTCCACATTCTTATATCCTCCGAATCTTACATTTTCTGCCCTTCTGTAACCCATGAGACCTTTGCTGTGGAGCACTGGAGATCTTAGTCACTCTTACTGTGTTGATTGGGTGACTTTATGCTGAAGACACTTTTAAGTTACACCTTTTGGAGTAACTGTTGTGATGTTCTCATGGGACATGCTGTCTGCACAAGTTGGTGACTTCAGTAGCTCTGTGGCCAAACCAGTGAGCAGCTTCACCCAGCTTCCTGAACTTCCTTCTTACCTGGATTATCCATAGTGTCCTGTGGATGTAAATCACCCTGCTCCTCCCCCTAGATACTACAGCAAGGGCAGGGCTAACTGTCCTGGACACAGCAGTGAGTTAACACTGCATTTTGGAAGAGTGCTACGTGTGGTCCTTGGGGATAAGAGGCTAAAATGTGAAGGGAAGGAAAACCAGTTGGTAAATTAAAGCTTGAATTGTGAAGTAATGTTAGACTTTAAAAAAACCTATTATTGTCATCAATGAGTTCTAGGAACAGTGGAAGCATTGGCTGTTCTTTGGTCTCGTTTGGGCTATTGTAGAGCACACCAGGACATAAGAACTGAAAAGCAGGTTTGGCTCTTAATTTTTCAGTCAGTATTCATTGGATTTGGGCTACTACTTGTGGATTTCTCAATAACCAAAATCAGAATGTCCGAATGCTGCTGTCATGACTAACTTTGCTGCTTAGATGTGAGATGGGAAGCGCAGGTGGAGCATCCATCAGTACACAGGGTACGACTACATTTAAAAACCACTCGGGTCCATGGGCCCTGCCTGGCTCCATGTAGGGGATACTCTGGGGCAATCCTTCTGGTCTACAGACCGGCTGGTTGTGTTTCCTGTGCAAGGTTGTTTACCTGGTGTGTGACTTTGGAGTTATTCTGTCATTTTCAAAACTCAAGGAGCTGTTTAAAGCAGGAAAAAAGCCCCCAGTTAATCTTTAAAATCTTACTGTGAGGGTTTTTTGTCTTAACATTTCATATCAAGATGATGCGTCTAGTACATGTATCTTCCCCTCCTCTCCAGGAAAAAAATACATTGTGTGATTTTTAGCTTAATGGTGTTGATAAGGGTGCTGCTTTATCTTACTTCTAGGTAATGTTCCTGGTCTGCTTTGATTAGCTGTCACTTACTGCCCTGTACTTTATGGTGGTTTTCCGAGAGGCCTTGCAGGGGCTTTGGGAGCTCTACAGTCTTCATATTAACTGGGGTTTTACACTTCCTGCTGAATTACTTTTTTTACAGCAGCATTAAACTCCTGGTGTTGAGCAGGATTGGTAAGATGTTTGCAGTGAGACAAGACCAGTTGGAAACTGACTTTTGCTTTATAACTTTACTGTGGGTAAACTCAGATACTTGCATTATGCATTAAAGGCATAAAATGCCTGAGACAGGGTCTGCACTCAGACTCTCTTGGAGCAGCCCTGCTGTGCAGAAAAGGCTACATGAGAACGTGTTGCAGCTCTGACTGGGCTGCTCATGAAGCAACAAAGTTGCTGTGGGACACGGTCTCTGGCCACTGTGCTGTTCAGTGAAGTGTATGTGCTCCTGAGAGTAGGGGATATTTAAGTAGGGAACCCCTCCATCTATGCACTAAGGTATCCTTTCCAAAAGGAAAAAAAATAGCTGTTGAGATCTTTCTGAATCATTTCTGAACTATTCAGAAGTTCTGAAGTGGATAGGAATTTCTACATCCCTGTAGAAATGTAGGGCTAGATTGAAAAAAGCACTTGCAACCTACAAATGAAAATAGTGAGATGAGTGAGGATGTTACTGTTGGTCAGCCCTTTCAAACAAGTGAAAGCAGCATTTGGTTTTGAGGGCTTTTAGCAGTAGTGCCCAGCTGCTTCCAGTTATTCCACGACTGCTTTCTGCTTTCAAAATAGCATTTTGAAGAAGACTGTAGCTTCATGGAAGAGGAATGACCCAATTGTAGAGCCAGTCTGAGGCTTTTCTTCCCTTACATTAGCGAGTGTGATTTGTGCCGTGGTAAACTACTTTATAATTTTCAAAGGCTATCAGAGATGATGGAGATGGTCTGATGGAGGAGGTGGTGACACAAGTCAGTGAAGGCTTATAATGGAAACTTACTACAGAATATGGAAAGCTTTGAAGTAATACTTGGTTCTTCTCCTTGTGCCACCTTTCTGAAAGGCCTCTGGTTAGAGACTTTCACTATTGAAGCGCACACTCAAGGTGTTGCTAAATGGGCAGCGGTGGCAGCAACAGGGAGCTGCCTTCTCGGAGATCCTCGTGCTGTGGGTCTGCCTTGCTTGCCCTGTCAAGAAGGACATTTCTGGTAGTTCAGGACATGCTGTGCTCGTAAAATGCTGTCCTATGGCTTGTCCAGCTGAGGTAAAGTCCCCCCAGTTGTGAGCTTCTTGTCCCTGTTGTTAATAAACTTTGGGAAGTGAAGAGCTGTTTCTGTTAACTGTAGGGACAGGATTTTCTCTCTTGGGGTAACATAGTCCTCACCCTCTTCCTCCCACCGCTGGCCTTGGCTTTGGAAATACACTTGGGACTGGATTGCACCTGGTACTTCCAGAGTGTTCTGCGGTGGTTTCATTCACTTCCAAACCTACCTGTGCTCAGCTACTGGAAATCAGCCACCCCCTTACGTTGTAAATAACTCTGAGTGGCTGAATTCAAGGTACAGAATCAACTGAAGCAGGCTCTGCACGATGAATCTGTCTTTTTGGTTTTTCAAACTTGTCCTGGATGTTGTGAGAACCTAAAGCTTAGGTTAAACAAGGATGTTACTTGAGTCTGGGGTGGCAGTTGTCAAGGATTGGGAGGGGGGACTACGAGGGGATGTGTGAAAACCTCACAACAAAACAAACTGCCTGTCTAGTTTGTAAAAAGTTAAGATTCACTTTGAAGGTGTTTTTTCTTCCTGGTTTCTTGTTTAGTGTCAGACAACAGTTGGCTGTATCGGCTTCTTTTCAGTGTGCAGAGGTTTGCAGGTTATGTCCTGTCCTGTGTGTACCCCAGTGCAGTCGCAGCGGATCTTATCAGCTTCTGTTGGTGCCTGTGAGGTTCTTAGTGGTTTTTCTGTGATTAGCCATGGTCTTCACTGCTGGGCTCCTGCTGCCCCTTGGTCCTCTTCCCTTGGGTTCCTCTGTGTCTTGCTGGAGGTGATGGGGAGTTCTGTGAAGCTGCCTGAACCTCTTAAAATGGGTGACCACTATGTGTGAACTCGTGAGCTACTGTCTTGACTTCCTGACTCTATGGAGCATAGAGTTTCTCAAAATGCTGGTGGGTGTTATCAGCTGTGACAAACTTCTGCTCTGACCAAGCACTCTTCTCCCCTTGCCTTGGTAGGGCTGGATTTTTTGTTTCCCCTTCCTTGTATGAGATCACTCCCACTTGTAATGCCCGTGTTGTGTGTAATTAAAAACAGCTCATGCTAGATTGGGGCAAGTAGGGCTGCTCTGGGCCAGAATTACTTCAGGCACAGGTAGCTCTGAAAGCTGGAGCCACCACTTGCAAGTCAAGGACGTGGCTGCAGGTGGCTTCAGCTTCTGTGGCTTGAAGACTTACCTTGCAAACAACTGGAGTCTTCTGTGCAGCTCCCCAGTCCTGAAGGTGCCATGGAGCTGACATCTGTAGAGAGGGAAATCTCCAGTGGGATGTTCCAGAAATAATTTAAGCTGCTGCCTTTTGCACAGGTGGATGTTAGAGACTTTGGAGAACGTAGGAACCCCAAGAACTTCCCAGTGTGCCTCATACAGATTAACAGCTTTGATTGTTTTCCTTATGTTCTGCAGCATAAAGACATTCTCCATGAATCTTCTGTATTACCAGATAAAAGATGTTCTCTTGGACAGATGCATACGAGTGAGACTTAATTTTTGTCCATTTAACCTGCAGTGTGTATGTACAAGCACATCCTGGTCCCGAGGATTGAGCAGACTGTTGTTTTTGCATTCTCTTAAGATTGTATTGCTTTTTGCTGCTTTAATGACATCTTGAACCCTCTGTGGAGGCTAAGCTGAAACATTCAGTTAAGATCCCACTGGTTTAGGTTACCTCTTTATATATGGTGTATATATGTATATCTAACACTAATGCTTAGGCTTCCTCTCCATTTAATTAAGGACCTGTGTAGGAGAGATTCTGCCTAAGAAAGGCTTTGATTCACATTGTACCTTTGCTGTAGGTCGCTCCAAGAGGGTGGTCATTGGAAACTGGGCTTTGATTGAGGTGCTTCATTGGAAACAGCAAAGCTGAACTCGGGAATCTCTTGTTGGGTATGAAAAGTTGGCTGTAGCCATCAGGGGTTTTACTGTGAAGGAGTTTTTTGCAGGGCACCACATGTGTGTGGTACCACAGCAATCCCAAAGCGTGGACCAAGTGAATGTGGAGTCTTGGGTACTTTGCTCTGTCTCTGCTTAATTTTTTGGCTTCTTTCCCTGCAGCCTTTCAGAAGGCTTTGTTTTTAAAATAGACTTTTCTGTGCTGCTTTGTCTGGAATTAAGTAGTAGTTCATTACTCGAGCTTCTCCAAACTGAAGTAAATCTTTCTCTTTTTCAGTGTTCCATTGGCAAGCTACAATAATGGGACCAGTAAGTATGAGAGAATTTATATTCATAGCTTTTTATGACCAGTCTTCTTATAACTCCTCAAACTGCAATGATTCTTCTTCATTAACAGAATGACAGTCCCTATCAAGGTGGAGTATTCTTCTTGACAATTCACTTCCCAACAGATTATCCCTTCAAACCACCTAAGGTGAGTGGCTTGTACCATAAATCCATTTATTACCTTGTGGTGTGATGTACATTTGTGAGCCTATGCTGAAATTTTCCTTCTTCTGCAGGTTGCATTTACAACAAGAATCTATCATCCAAATATTAACAGTAATGGCAGCATTTGTCTTGATATTCTACGATCACAGTGGTCCCCAGCACTAACTATTTCAAAAGGTACCTCCAATGCTCATTTAATTTTACTCTGATGAAATGAATTACTGATTTGGATTTCAAGTGTAAAAACTGCTTCTTTCCTGCTGTCAACCATTTCTGTGGTCACTGCTTCAATCTTGTGACTCCGTGTCTGGCTTGAGGCCAGTTTGGCCAGTTCATGAGTGCAGGATGCTCTGGATGTCCCTGTGGCAATGGGGACATGGTTCAGTTTTGCCTGAGGATCAGATAAGTCTTGCTACACCAAGTATATTGTGTTCCCACCTCGCCTCAGTCTAAACACTTATACTAAAAAATAAACCCACCAAACCCCATAAAACCAAACCCTCCAAATTAAAGGTACGTGACAATGGAAGATCTCAGTGTTCAAAATGCAGACCAGGTGAAATGTGTAGGGGAACAGCTGTGGCCTTTAAAAACACTAAACCTGCTTGAATTCTTTGTCATCTTAAAAATAAATAATTCTCCTTCTCAAGAGAAGATGGGAGCTCCATGTTGGTCAATTTCTAACAAAACTTTCAATGACATTGAGTACTAAAACATGTTCTAAAGCTTAACTGCCTTGTACTATCTTAATTTTTTTTTTTTTTAGCTGAAAACTTCTTGGTCCCTGTGAACTGTGTTAACCTGTGGGGCACTGGCATATATCCTTTGCCTGACAAAGCAGTGTTCATGTTATTTAATGCAAATAGAAGGTTTTAAACACTTTGAAAGAAAAAAAACAGGATTGAATTTTACTGATTTTTCTGGCTGTTGACAGTGTAGCTCTTACAGTTTGTAGATGTAGCCGTGGCAGTTGGGAATATTTTTTTGTGTCTCTTCAGTGTGTGGACCATGTCCTGAACATTTTTGTAGCTTCACGCTGTCTTTGTAACTAAACGCTGCAGATGCAGGGCTGTAATTAAATATGTGGTGTCCCAGCTCTACTGGGCTGTTCTGTTGCCTCTAATTCTTCCCCTTAACTGCGCTCTTTGGCTCACAGGGATGACTCCTGGTGCCCCCTCCCTTGCGTATCGTAACTGCCTCCCTTTAGCTGACCTCACACGGGTCTCTACCTTCTCTCTCTGGATAAAGGCTTCTGCGTTAGTAGAAGCAGATGGAAAGGCAAAGCAGTATCTGGACTTGTCTTCTGAATCTGCTTGTGCACCAAGCTGAAAGTCTTCCCTGTGCATGGAAAGAACTGAAGAGATGGTGTCAGTAAAGGGAGGATGATGGTCGGGTTGGCACAGCTTTCCTTACGACAGCTTTCAGTCAACTACTAGCCACTGTTAACAAGTGCTAAGTTAGTACTAAGTACTGACCCCTACTATGTTTTGATTAAACCACTGTGTAATTGGTTAGGATGCTGTAGTTGGAGAATATGTAGTGTGACATGGTGTCTTTATTTGTTGTAGAGTCTAAAAATGACTGTACGAGCAGTGGGGTGATGGATAGCATGTTTGAAAACACTGGAGGGTAGTCTGGAGTTAGGACAGTTGGAAAAAGATGGGGCAGGAATTTCAGAGGTTGGTTTAAAGGCCACCAGTGAACTGTCTGTTAATGACCATCAGCTTCAGTCACTTGCAAAATATATCTCAACATGAGTTTTGCAACCCAAATACAGTTGCCGTATGCTCTTAACATCTCCATCTCCTACTCTTTGCCTTGAGCTCTTTTTTAATTCCTTTTTCTTTCTTTCCTTATCCTCTTCCGAGTGCAGCCTCATGGCTTGGCTGGAGTAAGCCATGGCATACTTAGCTCCTCCTGTTGCCCTGTGTCCCACTTGCAGCTCCTTGGGATCAGGTGTCTCTATTGCTGGTCGCTTCTCGCTAATTGCAGAAGTGTTGATATGAAACTCTCCTTCGTACAACACAAAACACATACAGGGGTAATCAGTGAGAAAAATCCTGTCAGAGTTCCCTTGGTGTTCATTTCATGGAGGAATTAAAGGCAGCAAAAAAAACTTTTATGGGTAATTTCATAGAAATTCAGATTACTCCCCTCAAATAACAGGGATTTCTCATCAGAAACATCCCAGTAAGAGGCAAGAGCTGATCCTTACAAGAAGCATTCCCATCTCAAACAAGTGTAAGTCAATTCCACAAAGGCACTTTCAGTCATTTAGGGTGGAACTCTTGTTTTCAGTCAGTTTAGAACTGTGTCTTTGCACCCTTTGGGTCTATTTCAGCTCTCTAGTAAGTCTTTGATAGCCTTCTCGAAGAATAGATGTGTTGCTAGTAGGAAAAGCTGTTGGGTTAGGTAACTAAAAGTGAATAACAGGACTTGAGCTATTCAGCATTAAAGTTACATCTCTTCCAAAGCGGCAGTTTCGTACTTGCAATGTAGATTTCTTGCCACCCTTTAAAAGGGGATGCTATTAGGAACAAGCTGTTAGAATTAAAAATCTGTAAGCAGATAACTGGAACCCAGCTTTAAAAAAAGTGTACTTTACTGATAGAGAAACTGGGGAAGATTAGAAAGTTCTTCTAGGAAACAGCTTATCAGACACAGCTTCCTTCTGAGGCATCTGCTGGGCAACATTGTCTGCATCTCAGATGTGATGTTGCAATTGATGTGTGGTACCTGAACATGTTTTTCATCTTAACCTGTGAAGGGGTGTGCAGTTACTTCCTTTTAATCTACAGTGCCACTTTTTCTGGTGGAAAGGTTAGTGTTACCACTTCACTGGCATGATTAAGTAAAGGTAGAGGTGTTGGCTCCTCGCGCTCTGGAGTGCAGTCAGGGGACCTGGTTTGGGAGCAAATCCCTGGCCTCTTTGCTGGGTAAGACGGTGAGGGCCTGAGTGGTGTTGGAGCAATTCTGTTTCAGCCAGCTAAATAAATATGTTTCTGCATATAAGCATTTGGATAACACCATCTTTGCTATGACAGTGGAGATGACAAGCATCTTGGGGTTGTGTTCTGGCTTAATGTTTGCCCCTCCTAGACTCGGTAAAAAGGGGTTCTGAGGAACTGGGAGAACACCACTGAGTGTCTCAGTATGATACCTGACTTTCATTAGTAGTTCTGAAGTAAGTGTTCCTTAAAGAATCCGTATTGGAGAATAAATAATCTCAAAATAGTCTTGCACACCTTGGAGGTTAATTTAAACTCCAAGGCTTAAGCAGAATGCACAGGCTTAAATAAAAAACTTTATCTCAAAGTCTGCATAAATAAGAATCCCCCTTGTCTTAAATGGGAGACTAAAGTATTTTAACCTGAGAGTAACTGTTTGGCCACTTGGGGGGAAATCTCCCCTGAATTTGATGAGTGGATGTGCAAGAGCTAACCCTAAGCTTCAGCAAGGGTCAGGCTTGTCCTATGCCCTCCCACTTCTCTCCACAGTGTTTTATAACTCTTAAAACTTGGAGCTTTTATTCAGCCTGTTAGTGAATGGCAGGGGCTGACTTCGGTCTCCTTCTCTCTGGAGCTCAGCTCGTGCTCTTCAAGCTCTTCCCTGTGCAGCGTGAATTTGCTCTTACAGAGATTCAAGAATGACTTTATTAAGCCTTACTGGGTGGGATCTCCCAAGCACCCAGCAACCTGAATGAACTTGATCTTCACAGTCATCAAATTCAGGAAGCTGGTTTCTGGTTGCCCTCTTTTGGCTTTTAATTTGCCTGTTGTTGTACTTAACCAAACGACGTGGGAGGGATGTGACAGTGTCAGGTTGCTTGGGTCAGTCTCTGTGTATGTGCTGAGGCAGGGTTGTGTGGGGAGCTTTCCTTCTTGCATTTCAGTGCTTTTTCTACTTTAATGTAGCCACGTGCCATCTCCCCACATACTGCCCATGCTGCAAAGGCACTAGGAGGGGAGTTCCCAGTAGTTCAAGGAAGGAATTCCTTCTCTGCTCAGTGCTGGTGGGGCGGTACCTGGTGGAGCTGTGTCCAGTGCTGAGCTCCCCAGAACAAGTGTCCTGGTTTGAGTCTCATCTCAGTAGCCAGTCTGGTCCAAACTGTGACAGCAAGAGAGACAGGGGTGTACTGGGGAGAGTCCAGTGAAGGTTCATGAACTTGAAGGGACTGGAGCATGTCTTATGAGGACCTGCTGAGAGAGCTGGGACTGCTCAGCATGGAGAAGAGGAGGCTCAGGGGGTCTTACTAGCCATATATGAAACCTGCAGGGAGGGTGTGGAGAGGACAGAGCCAGCTCTTTGTGGTGCCTAGTGACAGGACCGGAGGCTGGGGAACAAACTGAAACACAGGATGGCCCCTGTGAACATCAAAACATGCTTTTTTTCTTTTTTTT